>CM077255.1:19535039-19582539 GCA_039654775.1 Spinibarbus caldwelli | reverse complement strand
TTATATGTTCACTATACACGTATTTTTCTAATATATAACATTTGAGTGACTGAAAATTTTGCATCATTTTCACAAATTTTCTTAGTGATAGCCTATAGAAAGAGTTCAGAATTATTTCTTCTTCATTTACCGCACAAGTTTTATTTTTCCTGAATCCTCATTCCCAGGCTGAAACGAGTGTTTGACTGTACAGTGCAGGAGGAGCTCCTGTCACTCACTTCAGAGGTCTGATCTGCTGTGTGATTAAAACACGCCGTCGCTTCCTGGTTGCAGGGGGGACTGCCGTGCAACATTTCCGGGACGCGGAAAGCGTGAGTGATGGTCAGTCCGAATACAGTCTCGGGTCGCTGAAGGATCATGCTGATTCTCATCTCACGGTTATTGCTTATGGCGGCGGTGTGGCGTGTGGCGGACGGGAAGGTAACGAACAGGTTTATACGTGTTGCTGACAACGCAATGTAATGATTCATTCTTATACTTATGACTTTCACAAGTGTGTTTTGATAAAGATGAAAAGATTCTTCTGAAAAACACTAAACGAAAAACAAACGTTATTCTCGGATTCTAAATGTGTGTCGTAGAAATGAAAGATTGATTTATTTATTTTCAGTTATGTTCTGTTCTTGCGCTGTCGGAATTTCCAGCAGAGGTTGCGCGCTTGGCTGGTGTCTCAAATCATTGCGCGCTGCCTGCTGTTTTGCTTATCACGTGCATAGGCTACTTTAGTGCGCTTTCTACCCAGGCTGCATTTTTGCGAAACCTAGTGTGCTGCCTACGTAGACAACATTGTGGGTGCCGTAGTGACCTTTAAGCACTACATGTCTTTACATTTTATATAGGCATTATAGATATCTTAAAACATAGCGTGTTGCATATTTAGCGTTTTGGGCATCTTGAGCCGCTTCCTAAATTATTATTTTTTTCGTGAATGATAGAAAATCTAGTGGCCTGCCTAACTATACGACATATTTGGGATCATAAAACATAATGTAACTGCCTACATAAACAGCATTTTCAAGTGTCTTTAGCAAAACAAATTGAGCTGGGCATCACATTCACAGCATTTTTGGCCACAACATTGGCAAAACTAAGTGAGTCTCATAACTTACCCAAACTGCATTCTTGAGCATCATGGGTGTCTTACAAATAGTGTGTTGACTATTTAGATAACATTTTGGGCATCAGGCACTAGTCTACTTAGACTCTATATTTGGTCTTCATCGAAACCCAGCAAGCTGCCTACCTAGGTGGTATTTTTGAGAACGGCAGTCGAGATAAAAAACCAAGTGACTTGCCTACCTAGATGGCATGGGCATTATAAAACATAATATACTGCCTACATAGACAGCATTTCTGATTGTCTTTGGCAAACCAAAATGAGCTGAGCATCATAAGACCCTGTTGAAAAACCAGCATATGCTGGTTAGTTATGTTTTGAAGCATGGCAGCTGGTTTGAGCTGGTTTAACCTGGTCCTTAGCTAGTCCTGAGCAGGAGCTAGTTGCTTAGGACCACCTTAAACCAGCTCAAACCAGCTGTCATGCTTCAAAACACCTAACCAGCATATGCGTTTTTTTTTTTTTTTTACAGAAGTGTCTCTCAGATAGTGTGCCTACACAGCATTTTTGGACACAGTATAGGCAAAACTAGTGAACTACCTATCGAAACTGTAATTTTTAGCATCATAAAACATGGTGTGTTGCCTAGTTAGACAGCGTTTTGGGCATCTTGGGGATAAGCACCACTCTACTTAGACTGTATCTTGTCATAATGGGCATATGCGAAACCCAGCATACTAACAATCTACAGTAGATGGTATTTTTGGGCAAAACCGAGTGACCTGCCTACGTAGAAAGTATTTTAAGTGACTGGTGTGCAACAATGGACATGGGATTTTTTCTTCGTTTCAAGAACCATTTTTAACTTTAAAGTTTTGTGTAATGGAAAGATTCTGTGGATGATCTTTATGGAACCGTTGATGCCAATAAAGAACCTTTACTTTTAAGATTGTAGGTATCTTAAAACATAGTGTGCTGTCTATTTAGGCAACATTTTGGGCATCACGGGCATAGGCGAAGCCTGTTCATCTACATTACCTACATAGACAGTATTATTGGACATAAGCATGAAGAAAAACCCAACAAACCCTACAAAGACCACAGTTTTTGCCATCATAGCCTAGTGTGCAGCATCTTTGGGCATCATAGTGTGATAAGCTGCCTACCGCAAGTGCTGTCTACAGAGGATGTATCTAGTGTAATGTCAAATCATTTTTCTAGCTAGTTTTTCTTGTGGTCTAGATTGAGAAGGTGGGGAGTTCACGTATATCGCAGTTTAACTAGAACACATCCACGTACTTTACCACATATCAAGTGAACATGTAAATGAAGGCTGGTTAAACAGCCTTACTTTCTCTGTTTCTGTGTCTTAAAAATTTACACCTCAGCTTCCACTTGCTCTACTTGTTGTAATTTCACGTACATGATCTACAAGTCATGGGGAAATAAACCTGCTGTGACTGAGAAACGTGCTGAAGCTCAGAACAAAGAGCATGCAGTTGCTGAAATAATAAAAAGATTCATGTACAGATTACTGATTAGGTTGCATGCATTTTTAACAAGAAACACGTGTGCGCTTTTTGCATGCAGTGTAAAAAAGTGTTAGGGCTTGTTGGTTTAATTGGCTCAGAGAGAGGCTTTTACTCTGGTTTGGTTGACTTATAAGGATGCTGATACAGTGAAGATAAGCGCTCGGTCTCCGTTTTTCAGTAAAGCGCACTGTTGCATGGAGGAAGTCTGCTGGCCTGTATATGTGGGTCGTTTCCCAGTAACACACCTCAGCAATTTCCTCTTAACATCTTCAGTGTTTGTCGTTTGGCTGAGAAGACGTCAGTGGTTTTAGAGGTGATGCAGTCATTTTTCGTAACGTCTGATCTTTTTTGATTATATCAGGATGTGAGTTTTTTGCAGAAATTGTTTTATAAGCTAAAATTTTGATTTCATGTTGACTTTAATGGTAGCCCTTTTATTTCAGACAGTTTCTTTCAGTCAGTTATAAATGAGTCATTTGTCGGAACCCATCACATGAATTTAGTGTGTCATTTGATTGCGACAACTCTTAAATCATTCTGTGCATTTTGGCAGAAACCGCAATCCTCAGTCAACTTCCTTTTTTAAATGCAGAGATCAGTAATAGTGCCGATACAGACTGAACAATCTATGAGGGATCTTGCTGAAGCGTTCACACTCAGAATCATGGGAAATACTAGGCCTTTGAAATGTGATTTGTAATGATTTCCTGTTAAACTTGATCGCATTGCAACACTTGTTTCTATGGGAGTTCACTGCAAACATTTACTCTTGACTGCTGCAAATAATATGCTTAATTTTCTTTAAACATAATATAATTAGTATTTTACATTGATTCTGTGGTAAAATGTGACCTGGATATGTTTTGTATGATTTGCTCTGGTGGATATCAAATGATTTGGAGAAAAAACAAAAAAAAGTTATAGACACTATACGGATGCGGAATTTTCTTGCAGTTGCAAAGTTTACATTTCACAATTCTAACTTTTTTTAGTATTGTGCATGATATAAACTCGCAATCCAGATTTTTTTTTTCTCAGAATTACATGATATAATCTTGCAATTGTGAGAAAAAAGTCAAAATTGCAGGATATAAACTTGCAGTTGTGAAAAACGTATTTATTTCTTTCAATTGCCAGTTTATATCCCACAATTCTGACTTTAACTAGCAATTGCGAATTTATATCTTGTTTTGAGAACAGATAAACAAATTCAAGCTGGACTTTTAAAACAGTCAAAAAGTTCCCGATATTTTGCAAAAGTCCCTTTGCTTTTCCTCTGAACAGCTTGTCTGGTTTCCCGATCTGAGTTTCCCAGTCATTACTGTTTTTCTCTCACTAATTTGCACGTTATTATTTAGCTAGTTAACAGTCATTTCCTTCTGATTTCACTTCTGCTTTTGATCTCCTCTGCTCCACCTTCCTCCCCCTCTGTCAGTGTTTATTATGCTTGTTTTCATTTGGAGTTCTGCATGGACACCTACTGCACTCAGACACCGCAATCCGCAGTCTCTGTATGCATGCAAATCTGTCAGGTTAGACCCAGTACAGTGGTTAGAAGGTCATTAAAGGTCACATAAACATCAGTCTTTTATCTTTGCCACTCTCCATTGCCCTCGGCCCATTTTGGCCATTCGAATCGGTTCACAGCAGTTTCCAATGCGAAAATACCATGCGTGTGTGGTTGACCTCTTAACTTTGTAGGCTAAAGGAGAGTAGAATATTCTGTCATTTCCAAATCCTGCTGGCCAGCGTGAGAATGTCAAAATGCAAAATTTGCATAACAAATTTTTCAGATCAGTGAATATTGTGCCAACATAGGTGTTTTATTTCGGGAAAACTATATAAGTCCCATTTCTTTTCAGTAAATTGACATATTTATTCATATCTATATTTACATAAGCAACAGCATGGAAAAACTCACATTGGTCAAACTCAAATGGTATCACAGATTTGAATGTGTCAAATTAATAGCTGACCTTGCAATGGCAATTCCTGTTTGTAGATATCAGGGTGGCTGCTAAGATTTATGATTATTTCACAAAAGCTTATTTTATAAAATTGTTGCTGAAAATGAAGCGATGCACTGACATGAATTTCTCAGTACATATATGAAGTTTTCATTTAGCTGAAAACCGAAACTGAAAATAAAATTAAATTAGGGTAGTTTCAACTCTTTATGATAAAGTGATTAATAAATTGATCGTAGTAAAGTTCTTCAGCAATGAGCCAGCTCTCTATTTCAGCAAAATCTTTTTTTCCCCTGAAAACTTGTGCAAATGTTTTTTCGTTCATTGATAAAGCTATCAGTAGATTCTTGCTGACAAAAAAAAGGAGTGTTTATGTTAAACTGCCAAGCGGGTACATTTATCATTATCAAAATGACTAAATATCAGACAATTTGTCGACTTGGCTGATATATCAGTCTGTCACTTGTTACTGAGCTTCTTTGTTATAGCTGACAAGTGTAGATCTGAAACTATCACATCAGCGTTTTGTTTTTGACATATTTCATGTCAGTGAACCATGTGCAAGAGCCTGCGCTTAATAAACTGTCCTACACTAAATACCCTAGTAGCAGCATTAACAACCTTGGGAAAAGACTCAAAGAGAAGATGTATATCGTGACTATGAGGAAGTGGTGGGCAGTGTTTCGTTCACAAGACAAGAAATCAGTTCCTGAAAATCCAAGGAAAATGTCAGTAATATATTTGGCTTTTCCCCCTTTGTTTATATAGACACCTCTGCCATATAGACCAGTTGGAGCATGTTACAACTCATCCTCCGAATATTACGTCAAAGCCCTGGAACTGTGCTGCAGTAGATGCAAACCAGGTAGGTCGTAAAGCACGGAGAGCGTAGGAGAGAATGTAAATATTTGTGCTCATAAACTGATTACTTGTAATTTACAAGGAAATATCACTGTTCTGAAGAATTTATATTTATTCTAGGGACTCGTCTGGCAGAAGAGTGCACTAGTAATTCAGACACCATCTGTGAACCCTGCCAAGATGGACATTACTCAGAAAATATGAACCATTTTCAAAATTGTTTCTCTTGTGCAAAGTGTAGCGATGGTGAGTTGACTATTTTAATAAAACACTCCACGGTCAAAAAGGCTTGTTTCAGTGCTAATCTCGAATTGGTATACATCTAAAGCCCTATTCGGATGGTAATTGTTTCTCAGGGGTACGTAAGTGATTTTCACCATTTACAGGGGGTAGTTAGTGATTTTAATGCCGTCCGAATCCAGGATGTCGGTGTTTTTCTCTCACCACCCCCGTAAAAATCCCCAGCCGAATGACCTACTGTTTTTTGACAAACACCAAGGTCGTGTTGTAATTTAATTGCCGTCCGAATCCACATCTCTGAGTTTACGAGAAGAAATCGATTCAAAAATCAGTGTTTAAACCCTTTTTGAGCACTCCCGAACACCGTAAGGTAATGTTGTACTTCGGTGTAATTTGCGTACATATTTATTTCTGAAATGCTGGAAAGTATAATACTTCATAACTGCTCCACCACAGCGACCTTTAAGCAGAACGAGAAGAAAAGCACGTAAACATTCGAAATGGGTCTTTATTATGGCAGCAGCAGGTATACAATACAATTTTAAAATGTGTATTATAAACAGATATATATCGCGTATAATTATGTACAACTATAGCGTGTCTATTTTCCTAATTTTAAACAGAAGATATAATCAATTAATAAATAGGATTATACATTATAAAATATGCTTGGAATAATAAGAATACATTTAACATAATATGTATTTTAAATACATTTTACACAATAATAAGAATAAATTTGTAAGAATTGTAAGAATAAATTCATTTTATTTACAGCAGACAATCATGTGACTGGCCACGTGAGCAGCATGTTCCCGGGTTCGTAGGATCACAGAACTCGCTCCTCCACTGTGAATAAATCGCTGTCCGAATCCATGAGTTTTATCACTGAGGTGATATGTAAATTTATTTTTACAGACGTCCATATGAGAAACAATTACCGTCCGAATCGGGCTTAAGAGTGTTTTCACATACAGTATAGTTGGTTTTAAAAGAACCAAACCTAGTTCACTTAAAGGGATAGTTCATCCAAAAATGAAAATTCTGTCATGAATTACGCACCCTCATGCCAATCCAAACTCATAAGATCTTCGTTAATCTTCTAAACACAAATTAAGATATGTTTGATGAAATCCGAGAGCTTTCTGACCCTCCATAGACAGAAAAGCAACTGACACATTCAAGGCCCAGAAAGGTAGTAAGGACATCGTTAAAATAGTCCATGTGACATCAGTGGTTCAACCATAATGTTATGAAGCTATAAGAATCATTTTTGTGCACAAAGACGACAAAAATAAAGCCTTTATTCAACAATTTCTTCTCTTCCGTGTCAGTCTTCAACGCGCATTCATAAGAATACCACACGACTCATGCATGTGATGCTGCTGACGCAGGAGCCGGCATTCTGACATAGAACACACATGCGCTGTGCCTTGTTTACAAGCAGAGAAAGACGCACACTCTATTGCAAGCTATTGAATTCTACATTGATTGTGCTTTAGGACTTGGTGTAGTCTTTAAAATGATGGTGAAGTGTGCATTTCCTGGATGCCCGAATCAGATAAAAGCCTTTCGCACTTTCCTAGTAAACGATTCAGAGAGACTGAAGCTGTGGCTAAGTTATCCTCTCTGTCCAGATCTTCAGACGTGTTTACGAAGACTGTTTTATGAACAGCATTCATCTTCCTCTGTTTGTAAACATGCATCAGCAGCACCACACTCATGCGTTGTACTATCGTGAACATGCGTTGAAGACACGAAAGAGGAGAAATTGTTGAACAAGTCATTTTTGTTTTTTTGTGAACCGAAAGTATTCTCGTAGCTTCATAAAATTAAGGTTGAACCACTGATGTCACATGGACTATTTTAACAATGTCCTTCCTTACTACCTTTCTGGTGCTTGAACCTGGTAGTTGCGTTGCTGCCTATGCAGGGTCAGAAAGCTCTCAGATTCCATAAAATATCTCCATTTGTGTTCAAAAGATGAACGAAGGTCTTATGGGTTTGGAACAACACGAGGGTGAGTAATAATAATAATAATAATTTAATAAACCGTCAAAGGGAACATTATGTACAAAATTAATTCAACTTTTTTGTAAAATAAGATAGTTACAGTTGTAAAATATTTCTTTGTTCCTGACATTGACATGCACATGCACACATATCACTCAACATTAAAGAGCACAGAAACTTGTCAACGCTACTCCATGACTTTTATTAATAAAATAGATTCGATACTGACATTTCTCCACAACAAGATAGTAAAATCACTGTTTTTGAAGTAAATAAACTCACAGCTTCATTGTTTGTAGCGAGAGAGAGAGACACACAGACGCAAATAATTCACATAGGCGACTTTCATCCCTCTCTCTCGATTGTTTGATAATTAAAAGAATTCATTAAAAAGATCATTTAAATAAATGCAAAAAAATAAATGTGATTGCACCGTACTTCTTCATCTCTGTGTCTGATTTAAAGCTGCCACAATGCTAGATCTCTGCTGCACGTGGAGTGGTTCTTTGATTCCACATTGTGCATTGAAATCGTTTAATGCTCAGCTAGCCATTGATTACATAAATGACAATAAAATTGGTTTGTATTGTTAGAGTTAACAGTTTGTTTGAAAATGTAACAATAACGTCTAAAAATTACACCTGTAAATAATATAATAATGATCATAATCTATACATGTACTTAAAAGAAAAAAAACATAAAAAATAATATACTGCTTAGTTCAACTTCAAGCTTGTGTTATGTTTGTCCGTACAAAAAAAAAAAAAAAAAAACGCAAAGCGGACCAGGACCTCATTGCTTTACAAATCACGAGGAAATCGAACCACAAACGTACCCACAAACAAACTGTACTCTGAGTATGGTTCACTTTTGGGTCCTTTTAGGGGGATCTGAGATCACTTGGTTTGTTCACAAATACGAGTTGAACAGCTGTGTTTGGAGCGCTTAAACAAACTAGGTGTGAAAACACTATAAAAGAAATAGCTCGTACAAAATCCTCCTGGCCTTCCAAACCCTTAAGAATTTCTTTCTTCGGTAAACCACAAAAAGAGAAGTTCAGTACCTCAAATTTCTGTTCAATGAAAGTGAATGGTGACCAGAGGCTTTCAACCTACCATATGTCTGAAGAGTAAATGATGACAGAATTTGCATTATTGAATGAACTTTTCCTTTAAAAATTTACATATTAAACATAAAGGACATGCTTATTTCCACAACTTCACTCATTTGAGGACTAAGTGTTTACCATGTAGTTTTATATCACAGTGTTTTATGAATTTAAAGTAACACTATACAATAATGTCCCATCAGTTAATGTTAGTTAATTCATTAACAATGAGCTATACATTGTTACAGTATTTATTAGTCTTTGTTAGTTTATAAAAATACAACTGTTCATTGTTAGTTTAGTTTAAATACGGTCCATTAAATAATATTGACTTTAATATTACATTATGTTGAAATTAACGTGAACTAAGAATTAATAAATGCTTCAGAAGTATTTTTTATTCTTAGTTCACATTAACTTAAGTAGTTAATGGGTGTTAACAAATGGGACCTCATAGTAGAGTGTTACCGAAATTTCTTGTATTATAATATTCAATTTTTTCCTCATTTAATTTCTAACTGACTTAACATGTTGGTGTTCATTTCTTCTGGTTAGTGAAAGGACTGATGTATGGCACAAAGTGCTCTGCTGATACCAAAGCTGTTTGCACTTGCAAGCCTGGGATGTTCTGCTCTAAACGTATTTTCAAAGAATGTCAGGAATGTAAAAAATATAGATCCTGCAAACGTGGTGAATATGTCACCAGAACAGGTAAGAGGCAAAATAATCTACCTACTGTACACAAACACTTATAAGTGTGTAGTCAAGAGTTGGAGTTGTGTAGCCTTTAGTCTATGTCTGTTAGCTCTAAACTCACCAACACAAGTAAAAGTTGACGAAATTCACTAACAACACATTCACATCTAAAATATATAGTCGCTTCAGGGAAAATAGAAAAAATATTGATGACTCACTGGACTTTTGTCCAATAAAATGCTCTAGTTTGCAAATGCCCTTCCCCTCAATATCCACCCACTAAAACCACAAGTAGGAAGTGATTTCCAGTTATTGCCTATTTAAAAGTATGTCCCAAACTTGCAATTTCATTGGGAAATATGTCAATTTATCCAGTCAAATACATAAAATCATTTGATGCATTATTTGAACATTTTAATAGGCCACTTATATGTGTTATCATCACTGTGCTGTGTTTGTAAATGCAGGATCACCTACATCTGATGTCAAGTGTGCATTGTGTCCATCTGGAACGTTTTCAAACCGCAGTAATGCTGAGCGCTGTCAACCACACACACAGTAAGATGCAAATGGAAAAAAAGACTCACTACTTACAAATACACACACATGCATATGGCTTATTTGTCTTTTTCTCTGTTAGATGTGAAGGCAGGTCAGTTTTAAGTCCTGGCAACTCTACAACTGACACACTGTGTGAGATGGCGCCACCATCAACAACAACAACAACAACAGCTCCTCTTGAGAGTCCACCCAAGCATCCTCCGCCAAAACAACTAAATAATATATGGAGCCAAACGGAGCATGTGAACATGACCACCACCACCACCACCACCACATCTCTGCCTCCATCGAGCAGCACAGCACCAAGCACACCAGCAACACGGTCTGACTCTGGCTCAAAAGACATGATCTACTACATTGGTAAATATGAGGCCATGTCACTAGAATTTAGTTTACAACCCATAAAAATGTACGAAAGTGTTACCATGCTATCAGAATAACATTTGCTATTGAGGAAATCAGTCGCTTTGTATTAAGTAAGGTCAGTTAAAAAGTTGCGAAAATTATGCAAAATTGATTGAATGCTGTGATCAGCCAATCAGAATCAAGTATTCAAAAGCGCCATTTAATAGAGTTCAACAGTGACCACCCACTTTTTAGCCACTTTAGTTCCAGAAGTATTTTTTCTATTCACTATTTTCCAAAGGTCTTTGTTCAACTGTTATAAGCAATGAATCAAACCAACCAGCTACGAGGTGAATCACATTACAAACCTTGATTTGAAGCAAAAACGTATTTGAAAATTGAGTGAAAAGACAAAGACTGTGTACTTTAAGGGAAAAAAAGAAATACAATTCGATGAAGCATTGTGATTTACATAATCTCATTAAAACTAATGGCTAAATATAAACCAATTGATTGAAAGATGTATGTTGAAATATATTTTATGTTTATTGCAAAATATACAAATATTTAAGTAGTTTGAGTGTACAAAGATTGACTCTCTACCAGCTAACAGAGAACATTCTCAGAAGATTCTGGCAAGCTTCTCTTGAAGTTATGAATAAAAGTTCATTTAGTAACATTAATAGAATTTTAGTTCAAAGTTATCTAGTCTTTAATAAAGTTTTAAAAACTAACATTTTTTAAATATTCCTAGTTGTTTCAGAGCATTCAGAAAACATTCAAAAGTAACATTCCCATAATGTTTGCAAAATGATAAAATGGAATGTTCCCCCCAAAATGGGATAGTTCAGCCAAAAATGTATTACTCTCTCATTTATTACTCACCTTAATGTTGTTTCAAACCCGTACGACATTCGTTCATCTTCAGAACACAAATTAAGATATTTTTGACGAAATCTGAGAGCTCTCTGACCCTTCATAGACAGCAATGCAACTGAAATGTTCCCAGACCCAGAAAGATAGTAGAGACATCGGCAAAACGGTCCATGTGACATCAGTGGTTCAACCGCAATTTTACAAAGCTACGAGAATACTTTTTGTGCAGAAAAAAAAACTAAAATAACAACTTTATTCAACAATTCTTCTCCTCCAAATCACGTATTCCGCCATTATGGAGAGTACCACAACACATGCATGTGCATTCCTCTGCACGTAAACAAGGCGCAGAGCACACGTTCTACATCAGCAGCACCATTCCCATGCATTATTTACGTGCAGAGGTACTTTCGATAATGGTGGAAGATGTGATTTGGAGAAGAAGAACTGCTGAATAAAGTAGTTTTTTGTTTTCTTTGCGCAAAAAAATGTATTCTCGTAGCTTCGTAAAATTACAGTTGAACCACTGATGTCACATGAACTATTTTAACGATGTCCTTACTACCTTTCTGAGCCTTGAACATTTCAGTTGCATTGCTGTCTATGCAGAGTCAGAAAGCTCTCAGATTTCATCAAAAATATCTTAATTTGTGTTCAGAAAGCTCCCGGATTTCATCAAAAATATCTTAATTTGTGTTCTGAAGATGAACGAAGGTCTTACTGGTTTGGAATGACATGAGGGTGAGTAATTAATGACCGAATTTTCATTTTTGGGTGAACTATCCCTTTAATGTTCGTATATGACATTTTTAAAACATTTTAATAAATTGATGTTTTGAATGTTTAGAGAATTCAGAAATAACATTTTCATAAATCACTGGGAATGTTAGCAAAATGTTCTTAGAACATATTTTTGTTAGCTGGATTTGCAGTTCCCCAATTACTGGAAATTTCTCTGCAGAATCATGGGTAATGTAGTTTTCATCAGTAATTCTGCTGTTAAACGTGATTATTTTAAAAAAAATAAGTTGAAATAACACAGCCTGATGGCTTCAACAACAGCATATACCATCGTAGCTCACAGCAGGTCTTTTTTAAAGATTTGTGAGTTATCGTTAAAAAAAACAAAAACAAATCTCCTCGGGAAAAAATGGGACTTTTATTTCCAGAACCCGACTATTGCACTCTATGAGTGATTAATATTTAAATGGAACTTCATGGAGGTACTCTAAAGTATAATAGTATACTAATACCATATTCATAAAACATGGTACTTTTGTAAGTGAACCATTAATCAATGTTATGAGTTTGTTATTCATATATCTGCCAACGATGCTTTGCTTGTTCATTGTTTGAATTTTTTCACATTTCCTTCCTCCCTTGCTATCACTATTGACCTTTCATTGTTATTCAACTGGGTTTTCTTCTCTAATTCTGTCTTTTTCTCTGCTCTCCAGTCATTGTTGTTTGCGTGCTGGTTTTGCTGATATTGGCAGTGACGGTGATTATTCCTTGCAAGTTACGAAAGAGGAAAGGTACTGTGGGCATTTTCATTTCAATTTCAACAGACTGAGATCAGAAATGTGATTTCGGTTGCTGAGTTAAATGTTGTCAGCACTTTAGATTCAGATTAGCTTCTCTTGTAATCTGCATCATCAATTATGCAAAATGATCACCTTAGGTGACGTCTTTTCACTTTGTTCCTCCAGCAGGTTTACAAAAGGTTCCGATCACAGATGCCAGCAAGGTTTGTATTGCACAGTATGTAGCACATACAATGAAAAACAGTATGTTTAAAGCAATTATTTTGGTGCTGCTTTACTATCAAACAAGGTGCACGGAAAAAGCAAACCACTAATAAAGAAGGTAAACTAACTTAAATAAAAAAACAAGAAGTGCTAGTAAAGTTTAGGTTCTCTGATCAATAATTTTTCTTTCATAGCCAGAAATAGCATACTACTCATACTATAATGATATATTAAGAGTGTAATGCTTATTTAATTCCATTTAAAGGAATAGCATACTACTTTTACTATTTCTGCTTTGTCTTTTTATTTCAGAAATGGTAGTATGCTAGTATGCTATAAAATTATGCAGTATACTGTACAACAACAAATGCTTTAAACATTACTAATTTGTCACATGACCTCATTTCCACATTGCATATTTAACTCAGTGTTATGCATTTATCATCTAAGAAATAAATCTGGTTGTTTTGCATTTCTGCGTTAATCTAATCAAATAATGTGGAAAAAGATTGAAATGGCACATCAAATCAAGCACATTGCATTTTGGGATACTCATTTCATCGCTTTCCCATCTCTTATTTTCTTCAGCTGGAGCAGGATGCCTCAGCGAGCGGCACACCTGATTGTCAGTGCCTGTTACCCGTCGACAGGTGCCAGAAGGAGCCGTCCATGACTTCATCAGACAGCCAGAGTCAGCCCGACTCGAGTCACAGCAGCGCTGACTGGATGGAGCGCACCAGTCAGGAGGAGTCCATACCGGAGCAGCCATCCGTCTCCAGCCCCATGGTCAATCTCAGCATCACGGCCACCTTCAACTGCCAGCTGAACCCGACGACAACGTCCTGCTCCATCCCTCTCAACACATCTGCACGGACACCCCATGTTGAAGCTCCGGTGCCTCTTTCTCAAGAAGAGGTCTGTATATCCTGCCAGCAAGAGGATGGCAAAGAAGCTCTGCAGTCAGTGCAGGAAAGCGGTCTGTGTGTCTTCTGATTGGACTGATCAAATGTATACCTTTAGAGAAATGCATATGCGACTTCCTAAATGCAATATAATGTTAAACGGATAAAAAAGACATTTATTTTTCACCTAAAAAGGGAAATTTGCTGACCCTCGGGCCATCCAAGATGTAGATGAGTTTGTTTCTTCATCTGAACAGATTTGGGGAAATGTAGCATTACATCACTTGCTCACCCGTGGATCCTCTGCAGTGAATGGGTGCCGTCAGAATGAGAGTCCAAACAGCTGATAAAAACATCACAGTAATCCACACGACTCCAGTCCATCAATGAGCGTCTTGTGAAGTGAAAAGCTGTGAAACAAATCCATCAAGACGTTTTTAACTTTAAACTGTTACTTCCAGCTAAAATATGAGTCCTCTATTCATAATATTGCTTTCTCCAGTGAAAAAGTTGTCTCGTCTGAATCAGGAGAGAAATATGCACTGATCAAGCACTGTTTACAAGCCAAAACAGCTCTAAACAAATATGTCAGTGGATTTTGATGTGAGAGAACAAGGGAAGATGGACTTTTTCTTTGGAAAAAGTGTTATTATGAATTATGGACTAATATTTTGGCCAGATGTGACTGCAGAGGATCCATTAGTGAGCAAGTGATGTAACGCTAAATTTTTCCATATGTGGTCCAATGAAAAACAAACTCAACTTTATCTTGGATGGCATTTCATTTTCAGAAAATTTTCATTTTTGGATGAACTATTCCTTTAATATGTAAGCCTGACATGTAAAATAGATTGATTTGTAAGCTCACAAATTACTAAAGAGCTAATTAGTGTTTTTCTCCAGCCAATGCTTATATCTGAAGAGCAGGGTAGTTGAAGGCAGTTTAATTTTTATGTAGAGTAAATTGCACTTACACATAATTTCTGCACCCCTAAAAAAAAATAAAATAATTTGCATTAGATTCTATGCGCAAAACTCACCAAGCAGGTTAAGTTGACAATGCTGATTTTTAATTTAAATACCAAATATTGGCCCTACTGGTATATTGGTCGACCACTAGTGGAAATTTCGTTTCATCAGTTTCGTTGTAAAGTTTTATGATTACTATCTATTTTCAGTAATTGTCATTGACATTTGAGACGTAAAAAGTTTTCACACCTTCCAGTTGAGACTAAATCAATGATATTTCGATATGTATAGATATAAGAATCTAGCGCCACCCAGTGGTTGTTATTTTCTCTACCAGCTTGCAAATTTCCAAGGCACTGTCATACTGTTTATATTTTGTCATATCATTTATAGACTCTGTGACTGTGTTTTGTGGGATTAAGTGAGATTAATGAAAAATACGTAGAGCCTTCTATTACAGCACAGGTTGTCCAACACTTTTAGATGTTATATATCTAAAAATGTTATAAATCTGAAGATATTAACAATGGAGAATCAACATTTTGTATATATTGTATTGCCAAGTATATTGTCCAATGTTATGTTAGGATATGGCAATGTATATACTTATTTTTTATGTTTTTAAAACAATGTATTTTTTATTTTTTTAACTTGTAAATATATTGTTTTTGTACAATTTTTGTATATGCACTTTTATAAAGCACAGTTATTTGTCTACATTACTTTTTATTATTATGCAAGCTATTATTTTAGCAGTACGTCGCTTGCTCACCAATGGATCCTCTGCAGTGAATGGGTGCCGTCAGAATGAGAGTTCAAACAGCTGACAAAAACATCACAATAATCCACACCATTCTAGTCCATCAATTAAGAAACAAATCCATTTTTTTTTTGCTATGTATTGCTTTGATTTATGTATTTCTCTTTACAGAAATCTCATACGCTGACAACTGTGCAAACTACAGTGTAGTCAAGACCAAACTGTGCTTCTCCTTGCCAGAACATCCATTATATAGATGCTACTGGTAGACCACCAGCACAAAAAGCAGTTTAAGATTAAAGCATCTTTAATATGAGGCCGGAGGAAAGCCTCCAGCGGTGGATCAATACAGGTGTTAACCGACTTAAGGAATCACAGAGAAGTATCTCTTTAGGAACTGATTAAATATTGATCATGCCCTCTACAGCTGTTATGAAGGTTGCTGTACTCCCACGTTGATATTGCACTGCTTGCTTGAGCTGTGGAGTGTGCTGCTTTCTTTTTCTGAGCGTGGAACAAAGTCTGAGCGTAAGCCACAGTCTGTTTGTTGTGGGATTGGTTCAGGAAACCTGGTTTTCATTTGTAGCTTATTGAGTAATTACTTGATTTATTCAGGTTTTCAGATGCATGTAAGTGGGAATCTAGAAGCACTTTTTTGGACGCAGTAAAACCTTTATGATGTCCAGTTATAGGGACAAATAGGTCCATTTAATATACATATATATTAGTTTTATATTAAATATTTTTTCTCCATTTATTTTCTTTTTAATTAATTTCCATTTTATTCAATGTCTCTTTTATGTATACATTTTATTGTTTTGCCCTTGTCCCAGACCCAGACTTATATTTCTTTTCATTTAAGAAATATATATAATATCTAAAAATTATAATAATACATTTAATATAAAATTATAAATATAATTATAAAATTATTTTTAGATTATTAAATTACAAGTTTAGAAAATTAAATTTTATATACATCTATAAATTATAATTTAAGAATATATATATATATATATATATATATATATATATATATATATATATATATATATATATATATATATATATATATATATATATATATATATATATATATATATAGTGCCCTCCACTAATATTGGCACCCTTGGTAAATCTGAGCAAAGGTGGCTGTGAAAATTAATCTGCATTGTTTATCCTTTTGATCTTTCATTGAATAAATTCACAAAATTGAAGTAAAACAATTGAAACTGGGGAGAAAATCTCATGATAAAATAAATGTTTTTCTCCAATGCATGTTGGCCACAATTATTGGCACCCCTGGAAATTCTTATGAGTAAAATATCTCTGAAGTATATTCCCATTCATATTTACATTTTTTAGCATACCAGGGAGACTAGGAGCATGAAATTGTCCAGCTATGACTTCCTGTTCCAAAGGATTATAAATATAAAGAAAACAAAGGCCAAATTCCCTTAATCATCCATCACAAGGAGTAAAACCAAACAATAAAGTTCTGATGTGCAGAACAAGATTGTTGAGCTTCACAAAACAGAAAGTTGCTGTAAAATAAAAGCTAAAGCATTGAAAATCCACATTTCCACCATCAGGGAAATAATTAAGAGGTTCCAATCAACTAAAGATGTTACAAATCTGCCTGGAAGAGGACGTGTGTCTATATCGTCTTAATGCACGGTGAGGAGGAGAGTTTGAGTGGCCAAAGACTCTCCAAGGACCACAGCTGGAGAACTGCAGAGATTAGTTGAGTCCTGGGGTCAGAAATCCTGAAAAAAAAAAAAAAAAAAAAATATATATATATATATATATATATATATATATATATATATATATATATATATATATCAAACAGCCCCTACATCACCGCATATAGTTCAGGAGGGTTTCAAGAAAAATTCTCCTCGCTCATCCAAAAACAAAATCCAGCATATTCAGTTGTCAGATACGACTGGAACTTCAAATGACACTGGCTTCTATGGTCAGATGAAACTAAAAAAAGAGCTTTTTGGCAGCAAACCCACCAGATGGGTTTAGTACAAACAGGGATAAAAAGTACCCCATGCCCACAGTTAAATATACCGCTGGATCTTTAATGTTGTGGGCCTGTTTTTCTGCCAGAGGTCCTGGACATCTTGTTCAGATGCATGGCATCATGGATTCTCTCAAATACCAACAGATAAAAAATCTAAAGCTGACTGCCTCTGTTAGAAATCTTATAATGGGCTGTGGTTGGATCTTCCATCAGGACAATAATCCAAAACAAACATTAAAATCAACACAAAAATGGGTCACTGAGCACAAAATGAAGCTTTTGCCATGGCCGTCCCAGTCCTCTGACATGAACCCTATAGAAATGAGTGAGGTGAACTAAAGAGAAGAAGCACCAACATGGAGCTGTGAATCTGAAGGTTCTGGAGAGATTCTGCATGAAGGAATGGTCTCTGATCTCTTATCAGGTGCTCTCCAAACTCTTCAGGCATTATAGGAGAAAACTCAAGACTGCTATCTTGGGAAAAGGACGTTCCCCTCCCCGAATGAAAGATCAAAAGGATAACCAATGCAGATTTATTTTCACAGCCACCTTTGCTCATATTTACCAAGGGTGCCAATATTAGTGGAGGGCACTATATATATATATATATATATATATATATATATATAAAATATAAATATTATAATTTAAGAAATAATTACAAATTTTATTTTATTTTGTGTAAATCCATTTTTACACAGTTTCCCTCAGTTTAGTGTGTCACTTCCATCGAAGAAATGATAAACTGCAAAAAACCTTTTAAATGACTTGATGGTTTCAGAAAAAAATTCCACTGTTGGACATTGTGAGTGGACATCTTAAATAAACTAGCGCAAATGTGAAAGGTAATTTTCTAACAGCCCACAGAGCCAACAATGCATACCGAAACCCCATAGGTGCTTGACAGTGAGTCATTTTAGTAAGTTGTGTTCTCCATTCTAATCCATCCCTGTTGTGAAAGCACAGCAATGTGTTAAAAGCACAAGTGTTATGATTATGAGTAAGCAAAGAGCAGAGATAGCATTCTGTTTGTGGGAAATGGCTTGTTTGCGCTGCACTCTGTGACAGGAAATCCTGGCGTCAGGTTGTGGTAGGGAAGCAAACCAACGGTCTACCCATGAAAAGCACGTCGCTTCTCCAATGCAACGTATGCAAGCTATGAATGAATTCTGATAGTATCTATGTTGCACGGTTTCATAATGAATGCATGGTGTGTTGCACATATTGATTACGCTGAAACTGTGAGATGCAAACAATGAACGTGAACCACAGAACCTCAGATTTTCACACACCGAAACTACACAAATAAACAAGGCAAATGAATGTGTCTGATGACCGCAGGAAATTTATGAATCAGCAGTTCTTCTTGTAAAGTGGGGACAGGTGTAGAAGACAACCTTATTTCTTTTTTTGTTAAATGTGTTTTGGCAAAACACAAGTCAAACCACGAACACCAGAATAACTCAGCAAAAAGGTTTGCTGGTCAAAGGTCAGCTTCTAAAGTGAGATGTGAGGCCGGTGTCGGGAAATGTGGATGCATGAGCAAAGCAATGCACTTTTTGAAAGCACTTTGACAATAAGGACAGTATTTCAGTAATCCAGCTGACCAGTGATGCAGCAGATAGTTTTGAGCAAAACTCTAGGTTCCGCTAACCTGCGGCCTTCATAAGTGCAGCCTACAGAGCTATACACAAATAAAAAAGGAAGAATGTGAAAGTTACACATTTTACCTTTTCTCAACAAACAAATGCATTTTAAGAAGACAATGAAGTCTAGTTTAGGATTATTATTTTATTTTATTTTATTGATTTATTTATTTGCATCGTAATTCTCATCGCTATAATGTGTCTGGGTGTTTTACGTTTTAGTTTGCTCATTATTTTAATTATTCTCAGTGATAATTTTCAGTAAATTTTAATTTCTATGACACTGTAATAAAAATCATCCCATCTAGATTAAAAAAAAAAAAAGCATTAGTTAAAACCAGTACAAATACTACCATAATTGCAGCAATCGTCTTCTAATTGTAATTTTTCCCTTACTTAAAATATTAGTTTATTTTTATTTTAGTAAATTGTTATTATGATATATATTATATAATATTATATATTTATTCAATGGTTAATTAATATTTTTTATTTATTATCAGTTATTGTATAATTTTAGATAAATATTATACTATTTAATAAATACAATCAAATATGAAAAATAAATAATGTAAATAAAAAATATTTCATATTTATAGTTATATACTTAATCATTATTAGTAATATTTTTAAATAATATACTATTTAATAAATAAATTCAAATATAAAAATAAATAATATAAATAAAATATTTTAACTATTAAATATTTCATTTTTATAGTTATATACTTAATAATTATTAGTAATATTTGTAAATAAATATTATACTATTGAATAAATAAATGCAAATATGAAAAATAAATAAATAATATAAATAAAAAAAATATTTAACTATTAAATATTTAATATTTGTAGTTATATAGTTAAGAACTATTAGTAATATATATTCACACACATACATAAATAATTTATTATATTGTGTAAGTGTGTATCCGTGTGTATGTACGTACGTACAGTCAAACCAAACATTATTCAGACACCAGATGTAATTTTTAATTTTTTTTTTTTTTTTTTTACTAGTAGGTGCAGGACAATATAGTTCATTTATGTAAGTGAGGATAGCAAAATAAAGTAAACTGTGACATATTATACCCCAAAATTGACTATCAATAAAACTGATAAAAATCTGGGACCAAAAATTAGATTTGGCACTTTGACCTGACCATATTTTGTTACATACCTTTCTATCAAAGTTATCTGACATTATCAAAATGAATTTGATCTGACACAGTTTAACTCTGAGTTCTTGTCATATTTGATAAATTATATTCTAAACTATAACAAATAAACTGTGATAATGTGAGCAATTCTGAAGGTGTCTAAATAAATTTTGGTTTGACTGTATGTATGTATGTATGTAAATCAGCTACTAATAATTGTAATATAGTTAATAAAAGCTGACAATTTGCATTGCAGAATAAGAAAACCATAAACTAAATTAAAACATGATGTGATTCTTTCTGCTCATTGGTTTGTCTATACTTTATAATTATGTTAAATGAACGACCTATAATGTTATAATTATTTTTATATGTTTTCTTTAATTTTAACAGTTTAATAGCATGCCAAACTCACTGTATAAAAACAAATGTGGTGTAGACCTACAAACACACGCCAGCAGAGTGCGAGCAATCACTCTGATATTATCATATGCTCATTTCTGCCCATGATGAGGAAGCAGAAGCTGTACCATTACAGCAGCGGGGGGACTCACCCTTCATCTTTGTAAAATGTCTTATATCCTTCACGAATCCAGCCCAGATGATAAACACAAATGAAAGATGATCACTTTACTTCATTTCCTTACAGCACGAATAAATCTCCAGAGTGAGCTGTATCATCTTGTCATGTATTTGTGTGTGTGTGTCCCCCCTGTGGAGTTGGTTCGCTCCGTTGCTGTGCGCCTCTGGATCGAGTGTAGAGCAGTGCGATCGAGAGGAGCTGCGCGTGCGGTCGGTCGCCTCAGCTTTCAAGAGTCTGACCTGATGAAAGTGTTTAATTAAAACAACGACCTGCTCTTTTAATTATGTGACAGCCGGCTGTTTCCACTGCACAACGCGTCAGGACCGTTTAGGGTAGGTGAATGAAGTATGTCAGTTTTTGTAGAGGACTGAATAGATAGAAAATCTGTTTACACATCTTGCTAGCTGGCTAATTATTTAGCAGCCGGCTTGGATAAACGGTAAAAAGAAAATAAAAGAAAAAAGGGAGGAGAAATGGTTCAAAATGCTGTTTTTTTTAAACAAAGCAGTGATGTTCATAACTTTTGTGCAATTACCATGGTGTACAGGAGCTTTCTGATGATTTAAATGGACTAAGATCCACTTAAGTGGAAGTCTATGGTGACAGTATTTATAACATAGGTGTTTCATTAGCAATTGAATATTTATTTTGATGTATTTGTTATATTGAATTCAGTGGAAGTCTATGGTGACTGAGTGGCAGCGTGTGTAATATAATGTTTTTAATTAGTGAGTAGCCAGGGAATATAATTTTGAATAATTTCCGATTTTTAAATGCATTAATTTCTTTTTAAATGGTTTTTACACAATTATGGAGGGCCAAACCTATGATAAAATAAATGCAAATAAAAATACTAAATAAAATGCAAATAAAAATAAACAAATACATGTAATAATAGGAAAATAAATGAAGAATAAAAGTAATATTAAAAAAATTAATAAATAGGAAATGGTATTACAAAATAGATTAATTAAAAAATAATTTTATAAAACTATTTATTTATTTATTTATTTGTTTATTTATTATTTGTTGACTCCATATAAGATTAATTTGATTCTTGGTTAAATCGGTTGTGACTGCGTGACATCTGTATAAAATTAATTTAGAAATGAATGTCTTTAATTAGCCAGGGAATATCCCTTCACATTCTTAAATGAAAATGTAATTACTTTTTAATGGGCTTGATAAGGTACTATTGAATCTTGCAGAATGAGTCCGGTAAATAATCAGATTTTCAGACCTTTCTCCATTTAATTAAGGAGTATCAACATTTACTTGTCTACCTTCAGTCAGATTTATCTGCATTCGCTCATCAATTCATGATAATTTAGGACAAAGTCCATGTCTAAAGCCTTTATAATTAATCATCTGAGAGTCTAATATCGAACTTATCAAGGTATGCCTGTTGCAAAACCATCTTTACAGTGTCTTTCTTACACTCTTTTTCAGGAATCAGTCGAGGAATATTTTCAAGCCTCAAAGAGCCCAGCTGATTCAGAGACTCAGGGTTTGTGCGTCCTGCTCACTGCACAGTGCATGACCGACCCCTCTGTAGATTCAAATGGCTTGCTGTCTGAAGGACGAGCTCTTGTGTTCCATTTGTCTGAGCATTTATCAAGACCCTGTCAGTTTCGGCTGCGAGCACTACTTCTGCCGTAAGTGCATCACTGAGCACTGGAGCAGACAGGAGCATCACGGGGCACGAGACTGCCCCGAGTGCAGGAGGACCTTCATGGATCCACTTCTGTCCCCGAGCCTGAAGCTCTCCAACATCGTGGAGAGGTATGCCGCTTTCCCTCTGGACGCCATCCTGAACGCCCAGAGGAACTCGTACCCCTGCAAGGACCATGAAAAGGTCAAGCTCTTCTGCTTAAGTGACAAGAGCTTGGTGTGCTTCTTCTGTGATGAGCCTGCCTTACACGAACAGCACCAAGTCACCACCGTTGACGAGGCATATGAGGAAATACAGGTCTGTTTGTTTGGATTTTACCAGTCACTTTGGGTTATGTATGTCATGAAAGCTCTTACTGTTTCCATTGGCATGTTATGTGATGATAGTCTCACATATTTTACAGTTTTTTCTTAGGCTCTTGACAGTTAGGCAGTCATTACAATAACTTAAGAGTGACATAATGTCAATTATTTATAATCTGAAAACTTGCTGTTGTCATTGGGAGGGTTTCTGATTAAATGATCAAGAATGAGGTGTGGATCTAGTGTCCAAACCCACATTGCATTTATTTACAATTGACGTAGGTCAGTCTTTTGTTCATGAGTTTCATTACCATATTCATAAACCTCATCATTTCTCTTTCTTCATCTCTGCTTGGAGATACATGAGAAAATTAGTGCAGAAATATGTTTTCATGAGTTCATTCTAGACCTCTTTAGGTTTTACTCTTATTATTGGCAGAGGCCTGTAATATCTGTGTTTGTTTAATCCAAACAGCTGTTCTGGAGAGATATTAATGAAGCGTGTCCCAGTTATTTACCTTACGAGCTTGGAAATGGTTTTGAAAATGTACTTTTCCCCCTCACTATTTATAATGATTCAGTTTACTTTCAGAGCTTTATGTTGTTTGCCTCGAATGCTTTTCATATAATTTATTTAGCTGAGGCAGGCCTCTTTGTTAGGTTCTCTTTATTCACTGTACTTCCTGGTCTTTACACCCAGCCATTGCCTGTCTGTAAATACTGTTCTTCAAAAGCACCATGCCTTTGAAAAACGCTGGTTGTAGACTGCAAGAACAGGTCAACTTCTTCCACATTTTCCTATGAGTTTCTCTGGTGTGCGCAAATGCAGGCTCAATCCAGAAGACAGACTAAATCCAGAAGAACTGTGGCAACGTCTCCAAGATGCTTCAAGAAACCTACCTGCAAAGCTACAGTACTGTTAAAAGTTTTAGGCACTTGTGTAAAAATGCTGTAAAAAGAGGATGCTGTCAAAAATAATGTCATAAATAGATTTTCTTTATCAATTAACTTCTATTAACTAAATTAAATCAACATTTGTGTTTAAAGTAGCTTTTGCCCTAGGTGCACCCGCACATAGTTTTTTTGGTAGCTTTGCAGGTAGGTATATATATATATGTATGTGTGTGTGTATATATATATATATATATATGTATATGTGTTTGTTTTGTTTTGTAATTTTAGTGAGCATACTGAATTTTTATTCTGAATTTAAGTCATTACTTCAAGCCATGTGTAACTCAAAACAAGAATAATTTTAAGTACCTAAAGTTTAGTATCAGTTTTATTGCCTGGCTGTTCATATGACGTGTTGGTAAAGATGAATATTTGTTTTTTGCCATATTGATATTTTAATTTAATCTTAAACATAACAAATTGTACAATTACGGGTTTAATTCGATTTTTACATTTATCTTAAACATTTATATAAACATTTTACAGACATTTTTCTTTGTTAATACATGGAATAATGGATGCAATGGAATAGATGGCATTGTGATACCAAGGTAATTTTGTGGCTGTTGCCATAAATAGACCTGCCTTTTATCTTAATGGACTCTATAATTTGACATATTGGTCATTCAGCAGCTCCGTCTGAGGTCTGATAACACATCAGAGGTGGCTAAAAGTGACACTTGCGTTTAGTCGACTTGGCCTTGTCTGTAGGACTTTTTTATTGTCTGGAAGTTAGGGCTGGTCCGTATACCATTTTTTGAGCTTCAAAGCTTCAGTAATAATCAGCACAGAATATTCGAAGCTTCGGAGGGAGGGGGCTGAACATATTCTTCTCTAAAGGCAGGGATCTCTGTGTGTCTGTCTGTCTGTTTGCATTTTTATTATGTCGAGAACAGTTCATCCAATCGACTTCACGCGTGGTGGGTGTGTTGCTGCGGACCCAAGGGAGTGCAGTGTCGCATTCTGGTGCAATATGGACACGCGACATGTTCAGAATTAATAAACTTTTAATAAACTACAGTACGGAGCAGCGCGAGCTGGAAGCGGCGAGCCTCACGCAGGCAGGGCTTTATATGCTCAGAGAACGAACACTGCACTAGTGATACAAAACACACAGGTCTGTTAAGTGCAATACTTTTAATAAGGTAGCCTAACATTTTTCTAACAAACAAATCACTCAACAAATCAGAAATTAGCAGCACAGTAATTACTGACACCGTAAAGGGTATGCTATTTAAATAATAGAAGAATGAAAAATAAATGAACGAAGTTCAACTAACTAATAAATAAAGAACACAGTAGCATACTTTCAATAACAGCATCACACAGTTCAATTAACGAACATTTGAAATAGAATTAAATAAATTCCCTTATATAGAATAAAACAAACTGTAATAGGTTAAATAGAACAAGGTAACCTTAGGCCCTGTTTACACTAGTGCGTTTTCGTTTTAATACGGCGTTTTATAATGAAAATGATCCCCGTTTACACTGGCGTTTCCGTAGCGTTTCAGAAACGATCTCCGTTTACACTACACAACCGAAAATGCATGTCACGTGACCATTCATGTAGGTACAACCATAGATATGTATAGGTAGATTCCCTGTTATTTAGATGGCGGACGCGTCTGCGTGCTTGGAGCGGTCTAATGGGGAATCTACACATACACATCTATGGGTACAACAACGAGCATGATGTTATTGTTTACACGGTCATCAAGGATACGCAGTTCGAATGTGGGCAGCCATGCCATCGTTTTTAAAAGTCTCTGTTTTGGTCCGTTTACACTGAAACGCAACCCCGGAGTTTTCAAACTAAAATGGGGTCTGCAGCGTTTTCAAAAGTCTCCGTTTTCGACCTCGAAAACGCCGGAGTAGTGTAAACGATAGGCGTATCCGTAGCAAAAGTTATGCGTTTTAAAACGAAAACGCAGTAGTGTAAACGGGGCCTTAGGCTGGCTACTAGACAAATTATTATTAGGCTTGGCTACTGTAGGTTTTTTGGGGTTTTTTTTTTTTATGACTGCCGGATTCTCAAGTATTTTCCAAGCAAATTAATTGCACGTTTTTATCATGTGTAAAATGACTGATTAACATGGCGGATAAAAGCAGTTTTTTTACACCAACAATATACTAGGTCTACTACTTACAGAACTAAGGTGATTTTGTACACGTAATGTGCTGTTGTGATAGGCCAGTTTCAAATCACATATTTGGCACACTGCTTTGTCTTGTCCTCACTCAATTTAATGTGCTCCCACACAGCTGAGGTCTTCGGCAGTTTTGTCTTCTCTTTCAGATGAACTGAATCATGACGTTCATGAGATTCACTCATGGGCGATATTATGGGCGATATTCATATTCAAGCGTGAATGAGATACGTTTCGCGGGGGATGCCAGGTGTTTGAAAAAAAAATAAAAATATTCGAATCTCAAAATTGAAACTCGAATGCCAACCCACCGAACAAATATTCAAATAATCAAATATTCTGGTCCAGCCCTACTGGAAGTGAGTAAGTACTTGAGAAACAGATAGGAAACAGCGTGATATGGATGCAATTAAGACAACCAAGCTCAAGTGAAGTGTTTGAGTGGAACAGCTTTATACACAACCTGATTTTAACTTTAGAATATGGGCACGAGATGACATCATAATGCTGCTTGTTTGCAATAACTGTAAACCATGCTAAAATACGAGTCCTCTATCCATAATATTGCTTTCTTAAGTGAAAAACCTGTCTAATCTGAATGTTTGGGGTTAAAAACGTCTTGTTGGAAACTTGCAGCTTTTCACTTAAGATATTAATCGATGGGCTGGAGTGGCGTGGATTACTTATGTTTTTATCAGCTGTTTGGACTCTCATTCTGATATGAAGGTAAATCAGTAGCTGAACTCGAGGATGCTGATTTGAATGTGAGAACTTGTCATATTAATATTTGTATTCGTAAGTTGAAATTTACACTCACAGCTCTGATCCGAAAAGCTGAATCTTTCGATTTGCGTACACAGACAATAATCAAAACACCCGTGTTTTGAATTCGAAGTTGCAAATTAATAGCTACAAATGTGTAAAATGACATTCACATAAACAAAATGACAGACACAAATGTGTACGACATATTTACTTTTGCACTTTACTTTAGTTTTGCTGTACAACCTGAAGTCAGCACTTACAACCTCTCAGATCTGGCAGTACAACTTCAAATCCTGGCGCTCTGACTTTTGCTACTCCTTTTGCGGTATTCCTGTTGCAAAACTCACTTGTGCACTTGTAAATGCAGACGTGAGAGAGCAGAGCTGGGAGCGGGGCTGGGGTGCAAATGAAGACATTTTATTGGTCGATGAACAATGCCAGCCATCCCGACTTGCCTTGCAGAAAGAAACATTTTTTTATGCATATGTATCAGTTATTTGCAAACTATTTTCATTAGCTTTTACAGGTTTTTAAGACACTGCATTCATCTTGTCATTCAGGTATTATGGTAGACAAATAATGCAACATCTTTCATATGTATATCCTACTGAGTAATATCGCTGTACTAGAGTTGCGACATAACTCTGTTGTTTTTATTTATTTATTTATTTATTTTTTAAATAATTTAAACTTTAGGGTTAAACTTTTGGGTTAAATTCCTTATTTGCTTGTCAGTAATGAACCTTTTTAAATGCAACATTTAAAAAAAATCAAACTTAAAAATCGAGTGCTTGATAATGTCTAAATGTAAATTAAAAAGCAAAACCTAAAAAAATAAGCAGTTATGAATGGCAATACTGTTTTGAGCAACTAAATTAGAGCTAAATACATGTATTTATTAAACAGCCATAAGGGAATCTAGTGGTTAAACCATGGCATTACATATGAATATTATCTTTCTAGTCACCAAATGCCTCTAATTTGCCTCTTTGCACTGGAATTTAAAAACATTTTCTCTATTTTAACCCTAAATACTACACTAATTGTAATATAAATAATAAGCATATTAGAAAATTTTATATTTTAAATGGTCATTCATGGATCATAATTATTGCGCATATTATTTAGTACCAAAATCTCTTCAAACTAACTAAACAGAACTGAGCTAAAATGTAGTACGGTTGTTTTATTGGTTAAAAGTTACACTTAAGGTGTTTAGTCACATTTGACTGCCAAGGAGTATGAGAACATAATGCTGCCTCATTCGCCAGAATAAAATGCTATTGTAAAGCGTAGTCAGCATAGTTATCAATGCACAATCAATGCACATTATTTGTTAACAATTACTAGAAATCACTGCACATATAGTGAATCTGCTGTCTGTCCCGGTTAATCCCATTCGAACATATTGACAGCACGGAGTTGTTTGGAGTTATTGAGGGCAACATGAACCACGTGATTGCGTGGCGGCGAGATCAAAGCATGTCGCAACTCTGTTTCTCAGCGGCTCTGGTAAAGCGATATTACTCTGCAATATGCAGTAGGATATACATATGAAAGATGTTGCATTATTTGTCTACCAGATAATACCTGAATGACAAGATGAATGCAGTGTCTTAAAATCCTGTAAAAGGTAAGGATATTCAATGAAAATAGTTTGCAGTGTTTTACAAATAACTGATACATATGCATAAAAAACATGTTTCTTTTTGCACGGCAAGTCGCGATGGCTGGCGTTGTTCATTGGTCAGGCATCGACCAATAAAATGTCTTCATTCGCACCCTAGCCCCGTCCCCGGCTATGCTCTCTCACGTCTGCATTTACAAGTGCACAAGTGAGTTTTGCAACAGGAATACCGCAAAAGTCAAAGCGCCAGGATTTGAAGTTTTACTGCCAGATCTGAGAGGTTGTAAGTGCCGACTTGAGGTTGTACAGCAAAACTAAAGTGCAAAAGTAAATATGTCGTACACATTTGTGTCTGTCATTTTGTTTATGTGAATGTCATTTTACACATTTGTAACTATTAATCTGCGATTTCGACTTCAAAACACGGGTGTTTTAATTATTGTCTGTGTGTGCAAATCGAAAGATTCAGCTTTTCAGATCAGAGCTGTGAGTGTAAATTTCAACTTACGAATACAAATATTAATATGACAAGTTCTCACATTCAAATCAGCATCCTCTCGAGTTTAGCTACTGATTTACCTTCATATTCTGACGGCACCCATTCACTGCAGAGGATCCATTGGTAAGCAAGTGATGTAATGCTACATTTCTCTATATCAGTTCCCATGAAGTAACAAACTATATCTTGGATGGCCTGAGGGTGATTACATTTTCAGCAAATTTTCATTTTTGCGCAATCTATTCCTGCTGTTTAATTATTTCCACATGTGTTTTAAATCATAACCATCATTTTTGGTCACACTGAGTCCTTCACCTTTTGTAGTCAGCACAGCAGAAGGGTTAAACATTTCTAAACTCTTGTTGGGGAATTAATAGGAGCAACATGCTGCAGTTGTCAGACAATTAGCAGCGGCCTCCTTAGAGACTCTCTCCAGGGACAGACTTTATTCCGTTCCATGTCTTTTGAGATGCACACATTGAGGGACTCGTCTTCTCTTTAGCACTTTAAATGGCTCAGAGATACACACTGAAAGCCTCCACAAGAACAAATACTCCCCATGAGAAACTGCATACTTGCTAATGCCAAGTGTGTACTTTATACACATGTTTTTCTGCAATTTACTCCAACACCACAAAGAGCAAATTGCTAGGGAATTCCTGGGCAGCTCTTGGGTGCAAATGAAACTGTTTATCCTCAACAAAGCCCTTTGGCTAAATGAGGTATTGTGTTGGAGTGTTGGATGGGGTTTCATAAGATGTGGCATTACATGGCAATCAATAAAGCACTCGTAAAGTTTATTCTGTTAGAACTATAAAAAATGTACTGTAGCTGAGGAGCTTATTCCTTTTTGAGGAAAAAAATCTGGAGTTACTCTTTTATTTTGTGATAAATTATGCAAATTTATGCAACATTATGCATTTTGAATTGATGTATTCATCATAAGCAGTGGCCGATGCTTATTTTCTGGTTTTCAGATACATATTTTAGTGACTTGCATTGGCTAGTACTGGTTGTGCACATTAATCATTAGTTTTGGAAACTGACTGAACTTGGTTTATTTCACAGAAATAAATAAATAAAATAAAATTTTGTAAGAATCCACAAGAAAAATGTTAATTGTTTATTTTCTGGCATTGTATTTTTTACATTTTGTAAATGAAGAACTTATTGCTCTCTTATTTTTTTGTTCAGTAAGCTCTTTTTCCTTTTGCTCTTATGAGCTTCTGCTTTTTGAACTCATGTAGCTTTTTTTGTTGTTTATAGTCTGATGTTTCTGGCTTCCAGATGTCTCTGGCTTTATATGACACTAATTTTGGTGAACTAGTGAATTAGTAGATTTATTTTTTCAAGAAGATCATACATAGGCAGCACAGATCTGAACCTCCATCAACAAATGACTTGCCAAGTCGACAACAGATCACTCTACTTAGACTGAGCCTATGTTTCAGTGAGAATAGAAGGCTCATTGTCTGTACTGAAACAGACTTAAGCGGTCATTTTTTATTTGAAGTGCCACTGTTCAGTGCTTTTATTAGATTTAATAGATGGTCAACTGTCTGCAGATGTCAGCACTCACAGGACAGAAACTTTGATGTTATTGTATAGTCTCTTTAAGAATGAAGGATTGCCATTGGCTGACCACTTTAGCTGATTACTTGCATCATTACTATATTGTATGCTGATATATGTATATCACCAATCATATTGGCCATCGGCCAGCCTGAACTTCTTCACTGTTCTTGCTCTAATCCTTTTGTTCTTTCAGTTGTGTCTGTAGTCTTTTACATGGTCTCTTTTCTCACACTTCATCAGTCTCCCTCTCTCGTAGTCTCTGTCTATCTTTCTCACCATTTTTTTCGCTCTTCTTATTCATGCCCCATCTCTCGTGTTGTAATGACACCTTTAGAGTTCAGACACCTCTGTTTCAGCCGGTGATTGAGTAGAGGCTGAGGGAAATAGGCTGCTGGGAAGGGAAATAAAAATTCTGTGTGGGTGTTCCATCAGCGCTGCAGACCCGTGCCAGATACAGAGCGTTATTTAGGTGGAATGACCACGTATGTTTACGGTTTCTTGTTTTACGTGATGCAATTTTGCAGTGAGAAGATCCATCCTCTGTTGTCCTCTCACATCAAAATCCACACATATATTTGTTTAGAACTATTTTTGCTTGTAAATGATGCTTGATCTGTGCATATTTCTCTCCTGATTCAGAAAAGATGACTTTTTTTCCACTGGAGAGAGCAATATTATGGATAGAGATATTTGTATTAGTTCAGATTAAAAATGTAAATATTGAGATTAACAAAAATGCTGTTCTTTAGGGTTAAAACCAGTACCATTTTATCAATTTTCACTTCTTTTAATGGCTCTTGAGCACTGTACTTGACTAAAAAAAGTACTAACTTGACTAAAAGTACTTGACTAAAACGTATTGTTTTGAGGTTACTGAATCTACAAAGGATAAGAGAGTTTTAACTAATTTTTAAGTGAAGATGAGAATGATTGAGCTGAAAAAGACTATACATAAAACATTAGCTACCTGTTGCAATGTACTCACTTGTTGCTACATCAGTGTCTTTTTTAATGAATTTATCAGAAAGGACTCCAAAGTCAGTGTCAAACTCATGATATATTGGTTTGAATCACTCAATTCGCTGAACCATTCATTAATTTCATCATATCAAACGCAAAATGAAATGAGAACTGAACTGCTTGTAAGGTGTAATTCTTTATAATTATTTCATACATAACATACCGATAAAGATACACATTTTGTCATAAAAAATGGTATTTCACAAGTGTGAAATACTAAACAAAAAACATTACTAAATACTAAAAGAATGGAATTATTAAATAGCTGGAACCGCTGTGTTAAATTGTTTATGATTGCCATCCTTGTTCTCCTCTCATTTGTAGTCTGCACTGTCTCAGCAGACTTATTAGTGCTGCTTACGTGATGTTTTTGTGCCAGTGAGCTTTTCACAAAGTACATAATCAAGGATTCTGATGCAGGCAGGTCTAATTGGAGCAGTTTTCAGCTGCCCAGCAAGCTCGTGTCGAGAGATGAACATATGTCGGCTCTCTCTGCTGGGCCACACAACGCTGTGAGATTTGGATTTTGCCGTATATGCTCGCCATTTGTGTAATCTCCTTAACTTCGCATGTCTCGCCCCTTTGACCTATCAGACTTGTGGGATGCGGCAAAAGCATCTGCTGACGGACGTTTGCTCATGCACTCTCCTCCCTCATTTCTTCTCCATCCCAGGTGCTTATGTTACATTCCTAATGCACTTGAACATCCGTGCACCCTCTTCAACATGCTCTGTGTTTTAATAGATGCTATAGGGGATAGCAATGGATTTGTTTAGAGCTCTAGTGTTTGCTTCAGGGGAAAGAGGGATTTCATTGCCAACTAATGCATTCTTAGCCCTGAGGGGACAAGGCTTTTCTTAATGTCCTTGATGCAGGCCGTCAACAATCACCGGCACTTGCACTCTCTCGACGGTTTCGTGCCATTTCCTGTTTCTTTGTAAGCAGATTATTATACAAGAGTTCTGACCTTTGCAAATGTTTTGATGGAGGCAGCTCGACCTTTGTTTTATGGCAGTATTAGAAGTGCGCTACAATTCAGAAATTTTTGAAAAGTCTCTCATGCTCAGCAAGGCTCAGCATTTATTTGATCAAAAATACAGTAAAAACTGTAAAATATATTATCACAATTTAAAATAACTGTTTTCTGTTTTAAAATATAATTTATTTCTGTGATGTAAAGCTGAATTTTCAGCATCATTACTCCAGTCTTCAATGTCACATGATCCTTCAGAAATTATTCTAATATACTGATTTTTCCAGAAAATTTCAAAGAACAGTGTTTATTTGAAATCGAGATTTTTTTGTGACATCATAAATGTCTTTACTGTCAATTTTGAGTCATTGAATACATCTTACTGATTAAAAGTATGAATTTAAAATAAAAATTAACAACAACAAGAACAATAATGATAATAATAATAAAAGATTTACTGACCCCAAACCTTTAAATTGTAGTGTATATTGAGTTGGTACATTTTAGTGATCAGGCAAAAATACATATTAAGGTAACTGGCATATATTCTAAATTGTATAATACTTCAGTACAAAATAATGGTTATTTTAGTTGTAACGTCTTCTAAATTATCTGTTTGAGGTTGAGGCTACTAGTGGCTGGATTTCTGATGTACTTTGTGGATGTGTTTCCTGCACTGCTATTGTAAAAACGGAATTCTGTGGAAAGCGCTGTTATGTGACAACTACTTAATGTCTCGTCCTGTTATCCTCATGCATGTGGAAATAACCGATTTCAGTTTTATAGCTGGTCAGAAGCTGCATCTGAAGTGGCATTAGATGTATTTGCACAGACTGTTTGATGAAGCTGAGGTGCCATAAATGCATTTACACCACAAAATGTCAAATGCATAAATATATATATATATATTTATAAGTATATGTATATATAAATAATATCAATGTTATTAATGTTTATTAAAGATTAATGTTTTAAATATTTTTAAACATACAAATAAGAAATTTTGGGAAAAAAATGCAATGATGTTTTTAAATATGAAATCAACCAGTAGTAGGTGGTGGCAAATGACTCTTTAAGTGAGTCATTTAGTCATTTATTCAACCGATTCGTTCAAACAGCTGAATCATTCAGAAACGAGGCAAGTGACTGTCTTTATGAATGGGCCACTGAATCATTGACTCACTCGATTCGTTCAAAAACACGGATTCATTCAGTAACCAAACACCGCTGTGTTACTCGGAGAGTAACTCAGTTCTGCTGTGGCTTTGATTGGAACTAATTTCATCAGTGAAATTGAGCAAAAACAGTCAATACTGTATCTAAAATGTAAGTCACTTAATTTTAACTTCTTGTTTACTGAACTACTATTGTATAAAATCAGTGTCTCATTGCAATCGTGTTGATATTGCAAGCATCTTGGTCGTGTAATGTTGCTTACCTAAATTATATATTATAAATATAATTTTTTTCTACCGCAGTGTGCATCTATAACTTTCTGTGAGTTACTTTGTGTTCTGTTGCACTCATTTGTTTTGATTTCTGCACGAGTCTCTCTCACACACTCACTCAGGCTGTGAGAGCCTCATCTGGCATGATATCAATACATTATCAGTCTCCGTTTACACTGAAAGCAAGAAAATCAGAATCATTCTTGCGCAAAACGACATGTTTACATGCGGATGTGAGCATATGTATCACGTCAAAACGGACTGGCTCGGAATCGGCAGACTGACTGTCTGGCCGATCATCTGGAAAATCGGCTAATTCCAGTCCCAGGCCGGTCGATCGGTGCATCTCTAAATCTTTGTTAACGTTAGTTAATAAAAATGCAGCTGTTCATTGTTAGTCCATGTTAGCTTAGTTCCATTAAATAACATTAAAAAATATGGAATCGCATTAATGAAATGGAATCAACATTAACTAAGATTAATAAATACTTTGGAAGTATTTTTCATTGTTAGTTTGTTACTCTGCAGATTTCCACAAGAAGTTATAAATGTTTCCTGCCATTCCATGCATGATTTTAAAAGGGATAGTTCACCCAAAAATTAAAATTCTGTTATTAATTACTCACCCTCATGTAGTTCCAAACCTGTAAGACAGTTGTGTTGTTGTCTATGCAGGGTCAGAAAGCTCTCGTATTTCATCAAAAATATCTTAATTTGTGTTCCGAACATGAACGAAGGTTTTGCGGCTTTGGAACGAAATGAGGGTGAGTAATTAATGACAGAATTTTCATTTTTGGGTGAACTATCCCTAATTATTTTAGCGAATTGATGAGTCGAGCCGGGACTCGAACTTGGGACGCCTGAAGCGCAATGGCGCTATATGTCGGCTAGGGGTGTGTGATATATATATATAGTCTGCGATAATATTGTAATTGTTGTTTTAACGATGTGCAATTTGACATTATCGAATATTTTGCAAAAACCAAACAAAACACCTATGGAGTGCACGCATACATTACGTGATGAAGTCTAGTGGGTTAAACAGTGCATGTGTGCATTTAGAGTGTTTTTTCACTGCATGATTCAGTCTATTAAAATGCATTAAAATGATCACAAAATTCAAGATATGGGGGCAGAAAATGTGTATATATATCATTTCATAGTTAAAATCACACGAAGAGTGCCGTTTTTTTTCTTCAAAAATAAGCATGATTACAAATGTGATATTGATTTTATTCAACAGTTCAAAAAACAATAAGTTAATATTAAGAGACTTACGTTTTAGACACCATACTGCCTGTTTTTGCTCCATTTCACCAACAAAAATAATTCCAAACACAGCCACAGCACTGTTTTGCGTCTCTGAGCAACATGACAGCGTTTCGTTCCTGAATGAATCAACCGTTTAAATTTGTAACTGCAGGTTAAAGCACTCCATGTCCCTCTGAGCTGCATTAAACAGTGTGTAAATATATCTAAATGCCACTTCAGATGCAACTTCTGCAAAGATGAATTTTGTTGATACTGGTTTCATTTGTTTGGTAACAGCCTAAATGTCTTATTATTCTAATTGACTGATTAAATGTAACAATTTGACTCAAAAAATGCACACTTTTAGAAAAAAATGGCTTTATTAAAGGTAAAATTGCCCATAAAAGGTAAAAATCAATTTAAACTTAAATGAAAAGTATCATTTCTATCACTGATGTGAACTGACCACACAGAATATGAAGAATATCAAAAACTGCAGCTGTCCACGGTAGTCAGATATCAGCACAATAACACACTTGGCAAAATATCGTCTAATTACCGTTATCGAAAAAATCCGACATCACTAATGTCGGCACGCTGCCCATGAGGCTATTGGCGCAGACGCTACCAATGTGTTTTGTATTTTTCAATGACAGACAATTAAGAACATTTTTCATGAATATTTTAATTTATATTTAAGTCTTAATAGTTCATTTGCAACGTGGTCCCCTTTTCATTTTCTTTTTTTCATTTTCTCTATAGTGTTTAATTGTGATCTATGCTTTGAAGATGTGTGGGTTGAAAACGTCGTAAGGAAGCTGACTGCCTTACAATGGGTTTTACTTGTTGCTGAGGCCCTAATAAGTGAACCCTAGAGAGTCTGTAGGGGTGGGTTAATTTGAGATGACTCTGGCAGGTCTGTTTGCTCTTTGTCTCCTACAACCCTGAGGCCCGTTTTACTTGATACAATGTGTATTTGTAGGTGTGTGTGTGGTGCTGGCGGGCGAATGAGTCTAGAATGAGTAATAGTGAGTCATCTTATGGAAATCAGCTTGAAACATTAACTCAAGGCAGTTAGATCAGAACTATATGCTTTCGACAGGCACTAAGTTGAGGAATTTCAGCTATTACCTGTATGTATGCCCCTCTTTCAAAAAGAGGCATTAAGGGCTGGGCGATATATGTAACATTCTCAATGACTTTTTTGGCAGTAGGGATGCAGCGATAGGATTTTTTTTGATCTATACCGTTTTTTAACCGGCCGATACATCGGTGCATCCCTAGTTGTCAGTATATGGCCTATATGTTGTAAAGTATTGCACGATATTGGCGTTTATAGACAAAGTTTAAATATAATTTTATTTATTTCGCTCAGCTCCAAGTTTTGATCTTTGTTTCCTGTTCTTGCTGTCGTGCAGCTTCAAGATCACTTGTGATCTGCTCCATACCTTCTCTCTTTGAACTGTTTCATCACCGTTTTATCTTTTCTTCATCCCCTTCAACTTCTTTTTGAGAAATGCCAGCTTTTTTAGTTGGTAAGGGACTTTTAGGGGCTTCTGAGATTGTTACCAAGTGATTTATTTTCCCTCAGGTATTCTAACAAATGGAAAGGCAGCGGGTGGTCGGTGAGGAGTTGTCACGTTCACGCAGAATCACAGCCATAGGGAATGGCAGAACGGTCATGTTGCATTAGACACATTACAGGCTTTACATGCTTGGCGGAAGGCCTAATACACAGTGACAAAGCATACAGCTAACATTCTCTCATGCATGGAGGCAGTAGGAGAGATTGTGACCTGATGCAACCTTGAATTGAGAACAAGCTGGGATTAGTTACATCTTTGCCTGTATTGAAGAAGCAAAAAAGGAAAATTATGCCATTTGCTCAATTCATGTCATTCAAATTTGTATTTGGGATAATGGGACATGAGAATATGGATGCAGCAATTAACCGGTTTTGTGATTAACCGCGCTTTAAAACGTCACGGTTAATTAATCGTAAAGGTTCTGCTAAACCGAGTGTTTCTGTTACACAGAACGGAACTGTTGCAGCTTGCACAAAACGAAAACAAAGTTACACTAGCGGTGCAGCAGCTTAAAATTACGTGTTTATCAGAGACACGGAGCCTACTACACGCATTAGATTAACTGTGACAGAAGGACCAAACAGCAAAGCTTTATTTCCACCAGAGAAATGCCTGTCGATAGTGTGGGACCATTTTGGGTACACCAAGAATGACCAGGGTATCATTTATATATTGCCATAAAAAACTGCTGCTAAAGAGCGAGTACATAAGGGTTAATGCACGGCTAGCTGTACATTGAACGATTTGAATGCACGACGTGAAGCCAAGAACCACCTGACACAAAGCTACGCTCGCCCGCTTCAGATCAGAAAGAGATGAAATAGTGTGGTAAGATAACATTTATTTGAATTAATTATAACATTTAACTACTTGAATTAATTATTCAGTCGAGAGAGAGAGAGGTGACAGTTGCCTGTGTGAATTAGCCTACCTGCTTCTGCGCGTCTCTCCGGTAGGCTGTTTAATCTATTTTAATAATAAAAGTCATGGAGCAGCGTTCTCAAGAAGTTTGTGTCCTCCTGAATGTTTGAATACATGCGCAGCACGATCTCTGATCTCACAAACCAAAATAATAGACGTGACATGAGAAAATCATATGTAAAATCATGTGAATTATTATAAAGATTATTAAAATGAATATGTATGGATGACAGTTTATTACAATAATATTTCAGTTTATTTCCATCATTAGTACAGTTTCCCCTGTGGGATAAATAAAGTTAATATTAGTCGTATATTAACAATACTTCATTAACTTTATTTACTATCCCTGTTGTAGTATTATTCATAAGTAAAAACCAACAAGATTTTTTTTTTTTCACCATGTTTTCAAATTCTCTACCCCAGGTCCAAAAGAAATGTAGAGAATGTACAAACTGAAAACATTAAATACCTTCGTGATCTATTTCCATTTGTTATTTCAGAAGAGAAATACTGTCATGGATGTTTACAGAGCAGAGGTCACCTTTTTTAATTCCAGTGGGAGAGTTGGACTTTTGTTTGTCTTTTGTTTATTATTATACATTGTATTATACACTGTATTGTTGGTTACTGTGTTATTTCTGTTTCAAAAGCCAGTAATAAATAACACTTTAATATCTAAAGAGTGTTCATGTGATTTTATACATTAGTAATGTTGTGAAATTAATAAATGCATAATAATCGTCATAATCGTAAAACCGTGATTATTCCTCAGACAATAATCGTACCAACAAATCTATAATCGTTGCATCCATACATGAGAATGGGTGAATTATACCATGAGCTAATATTTACTTTTAGCCTGGCCTGTAAGTTACTTGTCTGTTTAATTTAAGAATATATTGAAAGCTTGTACTTCTTATGTGTTTTATGTATGGTGTCCAATTATTTTTTTTTTTAAACCTTAAACCTTACTGTTGTAGGTTTAAGTTATTTCTACATTATATTATCTTAAATGTAGTGCTGTCAAAATTAGCGCGTTAACGCAGGTGATTAATTTTTTGAGTTTACCGCGTTAAAAATATTTGACGCAGGGGCGAAGCTAGTGTTGGCCATCCCACTCACAACTGCTTCTTCTGTCTCTTTTTTCTTGACAAGAATTTAGTTTATTTAAACTCATCTTTACGACCACATCAAACAGGACATTTTTTAGACGTGCATGCACAAATACGGCAACTCGCGCTGTAGCTTGTATCATTTCATATTAAAGCGCGAATGAAACTACGAGCATGTGCTAGATCCGTGTCATGTTCAGCAGCGGCAGCTCTTAAAGGGCATATTCCAGGTTAGAGACTCCAGTGAGTCGATGTATAGAAAAATAATGTAGGAACTAGATTTTCTTTAAAATATACTTTAAAATACGCTATTAAGGCTTCTGTAGTCGTTTTTATGAGAGAATTGTACTTCCGCATCTGAAAACCGCCAAAACCGGAAATGATGTAACGAGAGGTAGAGCGGTCCATTTTAACCATAGGAAAACAATGGATCACAATGACAGTTCGGACGCTGAGGACATTTTAAATGTTTATTTACACTCAAATGACGGACCGTAGATAAAATTATGAGCCTGCTATGCAGCCAAGAGAGCAGGGACAGGCCAGGATTAGACAGAACAACGGTTAGAGGAGACAAACAGTTATTGTGTAAGGAGAACCGGGCAGGTGGCTTGGTCAGAGACCAGTGTTAGCTTACAGATATACACATGTTAGCTAATGTAATCAGGCAATAGCAAAGCTAGTATTGGTCATCTATGAGTATTGATACTTACCAGTAACAGAAACTAATAAGCGTTGATTAGGCGTGTAACACTCGTTAATATCTGACACTAATGTTACGTGATATAGCGGTTTCTTATCACCGCAGGAGAGAGAGATAAACATGTTTTTGTTTCATTAAGTGTTTGTGTGGTAAATGCGAGGCCATGGTCACAGCTGAGGAAAGTCAGTGCTGCAGGGAGTTAGATACATTACACACCAGGTCTTAGAGGAGAATGTGACCCCCACACTTGATGTGCAGCGTCTGACTCTGCAAACCAGGCTTTGAGGCTTGTTGTCTGAACCCATAATATGTGCTACAGATAGCCTATATGCACTTCAGACAGGAGCATAGACCTCTCCAGGCCAGAAGACACATGTATGTTTAGGGCAGAGATCACTTATTACTCTGAGCTAAATACTTGTATGTATAAATACATAATAAATTAAAGATTTGAATATTAAAACCATCTGAATAATTTAGTTTTTTTTTTGTTTTTCAATTACAAGTTGCCTATATTTAGGTAGGTCACAACTACCTGCAAGTCACACTTTTTGATGCCATTGGTATAAGACAATCAATATTGACAGCATACAGACAAGTTGTCCGCTGGGCCTATGGTGTTCTGGGCAGCCCTTACCTGCATGTGTTGTATCAGACATTAGAAGACAGTTTACAGAGGAAGGAGGACTTTATATGGCCCCATTTTGGTGACGAGCAATAAAAAATAATCACAATCACAAATTGTCTTGCTGTATAAAAACTTTATGAAGTGTACATCAGATATATTTCAAGCAGATCTGCATTTATGGTTAATTCAATTCAGTTTTATTTATACAGCACTAAATCATAAATATTATTTCATAGCACTGTTAATACGTAACTCAAAACACAACATTGCAATTGTTAATTAATAGATAGATAGATAGATAGATAGATAGATAGATAGATAGATAGATAGATAGATAGATAGATGCACCAAACATATACTACCGAAAGAAAAATACCGTCTGACCCATTTAACAGTCTTTCAGTCTGGGTATCACACTAATGTATTGTTAACGTGTGTTAAATCGTGAATGCTGTGCTAGATACACGCCAACAGCCTCATTTTCTTGATCCTCTGGAGGGATCTGGAAAGAGGAGCAGGTGTAGTGGAAGACAAGACAGCGCTGCGTTCTCGTGGAGCCTGTGGTGACCTGCAGTATTACTCTCTCAGTGACTCCATGAGGCATGATGCATTATGCATATGCTGGGAGAAGCAAACACAAGTTTATATCACATTCATTGCTGATCATGCTTTTCCACTTGGCCTCCATCACATCTGCATCTCCATTAGGAGTGGAAGCTGCAGTCCAGTAGAGGTGGTTCATAACAGCTGGCTTCCACTGCTTCAGATCTTCACACTCCCTCAGTCTCCTAAAGCCTTACACACCACATGACAAAAAAATTCACTGATTTGGTAGTTAACAAATGTTAAAAATCAAGACTTACAGTGCACAGTTGACATTTTTGTGGAGCAGCATCTCTCTGTTGAATCCGTGAGCATCATGTCTGACCGGGACCCGCTGAAGCTGCTGTGTGCACCGAAGAAACCGCACAAGCTCGAGTCTCACTCGCTTCTTGCTTCGGTATCCCATGTTGAACTGCATCATATCACCGGGATGATAATCCTCCGGTGTAAAGTGATCGCTAAGTTACACAGCACCGCGTTGTTTGAAGCAGATGCATTAGTGAAGTCCGGTCTCTTCAGCTGCACAAACGCACCGAGGCCCGGAAGATACTGTCCTATTTCTTGTTAGGAAACCTGTGGACTCGATGTCCTGACAGGCTGGAGTTTGTGCAATCTCCACAAACACAATAATTTACCATGACGATGATAAATTGAAATAATAATAACTACCAAAAACACACTGACTCACGCCTGTTCCCACTGAACACCAACAGAGCACACAACTCCCTCTCGTGACATAATATGACGCGATGTTAAAAAAAAAGCGCGTTTTGAGAGCTGTCAGGGAAAGCGTCTCTTTTTCTTCTAAATTTGTGCCCTCACGTCTTGTAAAACATTTTCAAATCCTGCATTAATGGTTCATATGGTATTTTCCTACAAGGTTATATATTCATTTGAAAAACTTTTTTAACCTGCAATATGCACTTTAAAGTAATAGCAGCCAGATAACCTAATAACCCAGCTGCTGTTAATCAAAGAACAAAAGAGAAAAAAGAGGAAGTCAATAACTTTTGTAGCTTTAAGGATTCATCTATATTTAACTTAGAGTTTGACAACTTTATTCAATTTCTGTTTATTTCCTACTAAGGGCACAGGTAAATATGACATTTATTATAATGGGTTTATGTGAAGATTGTTTTAAGTTCACATAAATTAGTAGTTGTTTTTTTTGTTTGTTTTTTTTTTAAATCTAATAAATGTTAAAATTGATAGTTCTCAATTATACTGTAATGCTGAATGGCTATAGTGAATGGTTAAATATTAGGGAAAAAAAACAATTTCCTAGAGACATATTGGTATCAGTGATACTTGCCTTCAGTCATAAAAAAAAGATACCATTAAGCAAATATAAAAAATATACTGTCTTTTTGTTGTTTGTACATTGATTCGAAGATTGAATGTGAAATTATTGCAATATAAAAATATATTTAAAAACGAATGCTAGGTGGGATTAATTGTGGTTAATCGCAATTAATTTCAGAAAAATGTGCGTTTTTTTTTTTTTTTTTAATCTATTGTCAGCACTACTTAAATTACTTCATTGCCTTATCTTCAGGACTTCACTAATCAGATGTTTATACTCAAATCCATGCTTTTATTTGCGTAACATGTCCACTGTAACAGTGACATGGTTTGGCAACTCTGAAAATTTCTTTTTGCAGTGGAATTGGATTGTCTGGAGATTCCCTTCCAGCGTTTCCTGAAAGAAGTGGATTTGTCATCAGAGAGAAGTGGAAGTGAAAGTAGTAGTCCACTAAACCGTTAAACCTTTTGAAGTCTTTAAACACGTTCTTATGCTGATCCTCAGATATGGGATTGGTTCATGAGGGCAGGTGCTTAGGAAATCGATTACAGCCTGTCACTGGTTTAGCCGAGATAAGGCCTGTAGATTGTAACACTTTTCCCATATGAATCTTCTTGTAAGCTTATCAGAATTAATGTTATCTCTTAATGTAAAAAAATAGGTACTGTATTTTTTTTTTTTTTTTATTAGAATACTGTCTGATGCCTCAGCAGAATGTTTATTTACTAATTTATAATTCTAGTTTATTACTAATTTTTAATTCATTTTCATCTTTAATTTCTTTGATTTATTTAGTTAGTCTGATCAGTAGTTCAGGTTTACTTGCCCTGTAAACACTTTCACTTATCCCACAGCAAAACTGTTTTTGCTTCTACAAAAGAGTATGAAAGATTATTCTAAAGTATTAAACTTTTTTTTAAAAGATGTTTTTCATTTAATACTTATTTTCTTCATTCACATTTCTATTTACATCTATTTTACAATTATTTTATTTTATATCTATTGTATACGTGGAGATTTATCGCCATGTTTTTTTATTTATCTTTATTGTTGAGCTTAGCCATTACTATCTGTACCCTCTTCTGTGGCTCTGTATTTTTGTTTCTTCCGCTTTTTTAAGCTTTGCCTGTTGTTGATGACAGAGAGACAGAGCCCCTCTACTAAACCTGGATCTCTAGAGCTCCTCGCCCCTGATTAGGTTTGGGAATCAGCGCAGGATTACTGATCGTTGTTCTGAGGCCAGCGCTAGACTAGTATGTAATCTCCTCTAATTCCTGCCCCTGATTAGCTCCAAATTACTCAATTAGACAGCCTGCTGATGGACGCTTATTAGCACTGTACATCAGAGCATCTCCGTGTAGCCATATGTTTGCTACACATCTTTACCAGGCAGATGGGTGCTGGAATGAAGCGATGTGTGTTGCCCTCAGTAAAGGACCTCTTACTTTGCTGTTTGGGTTTGGTGAAATGTTCCGGGCTACAGGGAAATCATGCCAGACCGCCTGCGGCGAGCTACAGGCTCTGGTCTGCATTTGTGTGTTTCATCTGTGCCTCAGCTGCCCCCTTCATTGCTCCGCACTGTGCTTTGACATCCAGTTGGTCTGTGAGAATCCTGAGCCTGTTTTCAACTTCAGATTGAGGTGATCTATTCAATAGATGAATGTCCAGCTCTGTGACTCTAGAGAAATATGTCCCACATTCAATAAGCTTGACCCTAGTAGGAAGAAAAGGGCTGAATCCCACCTTGCGCTTTTTGCAGATGTTTACAGCATTTGAGAGCCTTTTTGCATTTGACAAGCTGGTATTGTCGAACACTAATCTGAGATATTTCAAGGGTCAGTTTCATGAAAATCTTCTGAAGTAAGAAGTTGTTTTAAGTAAGAAGTTTGTAAGAATGTTCCTAAGTGCAATTCTTGAAAAAATATCAGAAAAAAAATCTCTGTAAAGGTTTTGGTGGTGACCTGATTGTATGGCTTTTCTTGTCGAAACTCTACAAAAAAGGTATTTTCAGCGGATTTCCAAAATAATCATAACACTCTTTTTGTTGTGCATGGTTATCCTAACTTTGAGATCATTTAAGGTGATTATTTTTATTCTAAATGGCTTGACGAGTATTCAGCACTTGCAGTTTTTTTTTTTTTTTTTAATGTACTTTGTATTTTAAATTGTTGTTTTAATCGTTATTTTAAAAAGTAGTCATAACTTTAGGACGTAATTTACTATGATTATTTTCGTTATGAATGGCTCGATGAAAATGTAACACATGCCATGTATTTTAAATAATTTTTTTAATGGTTATGTTAAGTTATCCTAACTTTAAGTGGTTTTTACAATGATTTTTAAAAGAACATTCTTCTCAGGAATTCAAATGCAAGTTTTTTAAGAACATTCTTAAAAATATTTTTAGAAATACAAAATTCTTATTTTTATTTTTAAGGTTAAAGAAAAATAGCAGTTACTAATACCACAGAACTAATAAACATAATTAAAGCTCTTTTTTAATGGGAGTATTTTGGAAGCTTTGAAAGTAACTATAGTAAAACCAATCTCTGGTATTTTTTGTTTTTTTGACAGATGCAAATGTACCTTTACATGAAACTTAAGATTTAACTTTAATAGATGGTCGAAAGCAAACAAGATGTAAAAAAGAAAAAAACAAAAACAAATCATCATTCAGGCAAAAGTTTTCTTCAAGAATGAGCACACTGCTGACGTGATCTAATCACTAGTACACCCTGAGCACATGTGAGTTATTCGTCTTATCGGCAAGGCATATCGGCAAAAAAAATTCAAATTGGCCAATGCCGATGTTTACATTTTAAGCCTTTATCAGCTGATTCCAATATCGTTCTGATAATATTGTGTATTCCTACCTTAAATCAAGCTGAATTGCTTCTGTTTCGGTTCACTTTCATAATTAGGACTCAACATCTTTATTCCTGTATAGATTTGTATATGTACTGAAGTATGTTTAATGTGATTTATTGACATCTGATGTGTTGAGGCATGCAAATACGAGGAAAACAGTTAGCATGTTTTTTGGCAACACCTGATGTGGACCGGATAAAACCTGCTCCACTTCAAGGCTAGCTGAGGAATGGAATCGCAACTGAAACGTTCCAGAGGCTGTTTTAATTTTAATACTGTGTGGTTTTAAAACATGATGTATGATGTTTTAACCAACTGTCCTTAAGGGTGAAGGATATCATTTTGTTTGGTGTCGCTGCTACAGAAATTACATGGTTCACCTTGAGGAACTAATTTAGGGTTTTTTTTTCATTCTACAACCAGTCTCAGATGAAGCTGTTAGCGACCACTGCAAGGGTCATTGGGCACATTAGACTCTTTCAGTGGCTCAGTAAATGGAAGCTGCTCATCCATTTTGATGTCTCTGTTTGAGTGCTGTGTTCAGCTGTGTTCAGCCACCTTTGACACCGACTGCCTAAAACCATTTATTGTCAAACAGTTGTGGCTTTGTCCGCTGTAGGACCAGAATGAGATGTCTCTGCTGGGAACTGGAAGGGGACACTTGGAAATGGAGACCGTTTAAGATTGTTGAGTCAGGATTGGGTTCTTTGGAAATGGGCTCTACTTGTGTTAATGCTTTTGCTTTCCTAATGCAAAAAGTTTGATGGTTAAATGAAATGTTTGCTGAGTACAACATTAAGGTTCTGAAAGTAAAAATCCCACTCTTTTTCTCCATTCTTAAATTTTAATTTTTTTTTTTTGTTGTTGTTGTTTTTAGTCTTTATTTTACTTTTCAGAAATGGGAAACCATTGACAACAATGGACAGATTGTCCTTTAATTATACAGTATGTGTCAGAAATGAGTCACCAATCCACTATCCTTAAGAATATTGAAGGTACAAAAAAATCATACATATCATATCATTCAAGTCAGTGTGATTACAAGCTTATTTAAAGATAAATTGTTTTCTAGCGTAATTCCTGGAAGTGCACTAGCCAAACCTGAAAAGAGATCCTTCAGTCAGAGCTGATATCAGTTTTTGTGACATTTATAGATATACTGAAAGCGACAATAGATAATTTACCTTAGATCTTGAAAATAAATTAAAAGGAAACAGACATTATAGTTCACCCAAAAATTAAAATATGCTGTTAATTTACTCAACCTCAGTCCATCCAAGATGTAGGAGACTTTTTTTTTTCTTGAGTAGAACAGTAAAAAAGATTTTTAGCTGAAACTGTTGTCCTTGCCAAGTCGTATACCTATAGGAAAGGGGAAAGGGAAGTGGTGTGTGGCCAAGTATGGTGACCCATACTCGGAATTTGTGCTCTGCATTTAACCCATCCAAGTGAATATACACCTGGAGCAGTGGGCAGCCAATGCTGTGGCGCCCGGGGAGCAGTTGGGGGTTTGGTGCCTTGCTCAAGGGTCTCACCTCAGTCATGGTATTGAGGGTGAGAGAGTGCTGGTTATTCACTCCCCCCACCTACAATCCCTGCCGGACCCGAGACTCGAACCCACGACCTTCGGGTTACAAGTCCAACTCTCTATCCATTAGGCCATGACTGCCCCCAAATTAGTATATATTAGTGGTCGACTGATTATATCGTCAAGGCGATAAGTTTCTTTGTTTGGCCGTTGTGTTCGAGGCGGGACTTTTATTTAGATGGCACCAAGAAATACAATATCGGTCTACCACTAATATAAATAATATATTTATCTTAATGGAAAAAATGAAGGGAAAATTCTTGGTATTTAACATTAAAAACGCGAAACACGTAACGCCATGTACGTTTCGTGACAGATTCAATGTGAAATGTCCACCGGGTGGTGCTAAAAAAAAGTGTTTGGTTTGTTTCCCCGGAACAGATGAACGTACATATGGTACATTTTATGTGATGTTGGTTTTGTTGGTGTCACCGCAGTTCTGATTTGAAATGTCCGTTGAGTGGCGCTATAAGTCTGCTCCATGATGTTTTAAAGGGGAACTAACACACACAGTTTCACCCAATCTCATGTTAATCTTGAGTACCTATAGAGTAGTATTGCATCCTTCATATCTCCAAAGAGTCATTAGTTTTATCATATTTCTAAAAGAACGATACAGTGGGTGGAGCTAAATAGTGAAGAGCACTTGAGCAGCGATTGCCAACAAAACAGAGACATTTGATGCCGTTTCACTTACCATACTTCCGAATCATGACCGGGATCTTTTATCGCTGGAACTGCTCCATCTTTCAGAATCAAACGATGTGCAAATCCAGCAACAAACTGGGCCTTGTTTATAAAACGTTCGTCAACAAACACACTTGCAAAACTCCGTTGCTGCCTTGGAAAAACAAACTGCATTCACTGTTTACGTAATGCTGGGTTCTTTGGTA
>CM077255.1:19490039-19530039 GCA_039654775.1 Spinibarbus caldwelli | reverse complement strand
ACAGGGGGAAAACATCTTGTCTTTTAGGGGGAAAACATATTGTCTTTTTTTAAGCCCACGGTTTACTCAACTCTGAGTCACTCATTTACCCGCGAGGGAAATTTATAAGGTAGATATTAAACAGCACAGAACGCTTTCGGTGAGGCATCCTCCATCGGGTGACAGTGACAGCGTGCTGATTGCTTCTGCACTGCCTGACTTCATTTATGATTACGTTTTAGTCCCAGTTCAACTGATTTATTCAAATTATTGCATATTTCAAACCATTTCTGCATGGTTTTTGAGAGTCAAAGCCATTGAGGAATAGTAATCTTGTTAGGATTGAGGAGTGCTGCCAACTTTTCCTGGTGGCCACAAAACTGACATCCATTAGTTAGGAACCTGCAGCATTCATCTTCTTGCATTAGACTGAGTGGGAGGGCTGGATCAGCAGGATAAAAAAGGTCAGATTTGTCAGTTGTGAGCTGTAGCTTTGTTTGTTATTGGCATCTAACGTGTTGCACGAACCTTGACAGTTATAAACACCAACCATACTGTCAATTGGTTGTAAACAAAGTCGGCCTCACTGTGTTTGTTGTTGTTTTGCATTGACTATTTTTGCACATGGCATACCTGTAACACAAAAGCATTTAAGGCAAGTCTTTTCATGGCAGCACCAGGTGCAACCACACAACCTGTGCTTGCAGTGAGACACCAGTTGAATGTATGTAAATCATGCAGACACATTCATTGCTGTCCATTGCTTTTTTTTTAATTTTTTATTCAACCTCATATATATATAATATATTTATTTATTTTTTAAATGTATAAATTCTTAATATTTTAATTGATTTATTATATAATATACTTTTTTTAATAAATGTATTCTACTTTTTTTTAAAAAAATGAATTTATTTCTTTATATATATTATTTATTTTATATAATACTCAGAACTCAGAGTTAAACTGTGTCAGAACAAATTCATCTTGATAATCACAAATTAATTACAGTCAAGCCAAAAATTTAATCAGTAACCTTCAAAATTTCTCACATTATCACAGTTTATTTGCAATAGTTTAGAAAATGATAATAAAATATGACAAGAACTCAAGAGTTAAACTGTGTCAACAAGTTTACAACAACAAAACATGGTCAGGTCAAAGTGTCAAATCAAATTTTTGGTCCCAAATTTGTATCAATTTTACTGGTAGTCCACTGTATGAAGAATTTTTGGGTATAATATATTATATATAATTTTAATATAATTTAAAAGCATATTTTTAAAATGCAGTTATTGCACACCAACTGTATACATATTACATTCTTTAGATGTTTTATTATATATTATATATAATAGATTTTATATTACATATAACTAGGGCTGGTCCGAATACCATTTTTTGAGCTTTGAAGCTTCGGTAGTAATCAACACCGAATATTCGAAGCTTCAGAGGGAGGGGGCTGAACATATTCTTCTCTCTAATAAAGGCAGGAATCTCTGTGTGTCTGTTTGCATTTTTATTATATCAAGATCCGTTCATCCAGTCGACTTCACGGGTGGCGGGTATGTTGTTGCGGACCCAAGGGAGTGCAGTGTCGCATTTTGGTGCAATATGGACACGCGACACGTGTCTAAACTACAGAACAGCGCGAGCCGGAAGCGGCGTGCCTCATGCGGGCAGGGCTTATATGCTCCGAGAACAGACACTGCACTAGTGATACAAAACACACAGGTCTGTTAAGAGCAATACTTTTAATAAGGTAGCCTAACATTTTTCTAACAAACAAATCACTCCCAAATAGGGATGGGTATCGTTTACATTTTATCGATACCGCTTATCAATACCAGTTCTTATCGATACTGTTATCGAAACTACTACTCTATAATTTGGTGCAAAAAGATATGATGTGAAAAGATGTTGAAAATTTCAAGTTATTTTATTACTGTTGAACTTTACAGCAGTTTACAAATACCTATAATCAAACAGAAGTAGGTGTTTAAAGCAATTTTTTTTAAATAAAAAGGCCCTTCAAAGAGAGAGAGAGAAAAAGCGAGAGACAGAGAGAGATTTTCTTAGCTACCACAGCACAACATATTTTAACAACATGCATAGGAGCACAACAGAATGTAATAGAGTATTCTGGCGTCTCTAGCAATTTTTATTCAAGAAAATCAACATATTGACTTTCTCAGGGAACACTCTTTCGCACGGAGTTGAGGAAGCCTGAACACACAGGTAGATGGTGGAGAGCTTTGAAAGAGAAGGTAAAGTGTCTTTGTTATCCCACCACCAGAGGACAGGGTCTTCAGACGTGGGGATGGGAGGCAAGGCTCTGTAGACTGACACTACTTTCTTCATCTGCTCATGGAGGGTCAGTGTAGTGTGTTGTTGTTGAATGAGGTGTCTCTTCAGCTCTCTGTCCTCTTCTGCAAAAAGTTCCTCTAGTGCAGAGACTTTTTGTTTTGGAAGCTGGAATATACAATTTACCATGTTATTGTAGTCAGTTTTATTCCTTTCTTGTTAGAACACAGCATAAGCATCACACAAATATATCTAACTTCCTCTTCATGCTCTTCTCCATCTTGGGTCTGTTGCTCACCGCACACTCCCATTAACTCATCATCCTTTTTTGACAACTGAGGGAGATGACCTCCTTAATGTCATGTACATTATTACATACATTCAACATTAAAGAAAAAACTTCTCATAGTAAACACTGCTCATATTCTGAAAATAACTGCTGCTTCAACTATTCAATCCCAGACTTCACTCTTTGTCACGTTTGCCTTGAATCAAGGGTCCATGGCAGTGGCCTCCTCGAGGAACGCCATCACATCATCATCCTGTATGTGTTTTGTATTAAATTAATTAATCGCTCACTCCTATTGACACTCTTATTAAAGGCAACAGCCAACTGTGTATGAATTATGAGTGTTCTTTTTAGGCACCTGGTAGCGTTTTGATGGATCACACAACACTTTCTCTTTAATGGCGACCACAAACTGCGAATCTCTCTCCCTAATTCTAAAGTGGTCCTTCAACTTTTCAAGGATAGGCCAAATTTGTGCACATGTAGCATGCCTGCACTGGACACGCACAGCGTAGACGTGTACAGAATGCGCATCACACTGACAAACTCCTCATCCTTCCTCAAGTCATCCTCTGTAACCTTTTCAAGTCTGAGATGAAATGAATTAAATTATGATGTAAATATTTTACATTAACATTATTTGTCTTCATCGTACATAAACTTGAAACAGGCTGCCATGAGCTCTTGCGGTACAATACAGAATTATAGTTTGTTTACCAAAATCTACAAGATTCAGCCTAGCCCATTCATGAACTTAAATCTACTAGTTTTACTAATGCTTATGTGAAATACAACTCATTGACTTACCTGTCTCTCTTCATGTGCCGTTTCACTCGTGCATCCAAGAAGGCAGCTTGTATGGCAGGGTATTGTTCAACAAATCTTTCAATCATGAGGAACAAGGAATTCCAGCGGGTCTTGACGTCCAGTACAACAAAATGGCTTGGCAAGCCTGAAACATAATAGCCAATTGAAATAAATTTAAATGAATAATTATTAATATGCATTAATAAACGCCAGTGCATTCATGCATTAATATTAACTAATGGATGAATATAACTGAAACAATGACATATTTTCTTTCTTACCCAAGAGATGCTGCTTCTCCTCAAAGATGTTCTTCACAATGGATGATCTTTTTATCCATACGATGGCATCCCTCATTCTTGCTGACCACTTGGAGATGGCTGGGATGTTGTACACCTTTTGTGCAGCAAGATTAAGGGTGTGTGCAAAGCACCCAATCTTTCTGATCTTTAGCTGTCGTACGGCCACTTCCATATTTGCAGCATTGTCTACAGTAACTGCTATTACTTTCTCTCTTAAACCAAATTCTTGAATGACTTTTCCTATCTCCTCTGCCACAACTAGACCGTTCTGAGACTCATAAACAGCTTGAGTTGTGAGAACCTTCTGTTTTAGCTGGTCTTCCTTAACATAGTGGACTGTCACAGTTACATAGTGATCTTGTGTTATGCTTGTCCATCCATCGCTGGTTAACGCTACTGTGTGAACACTGGTAAAGTCATCAATTTTTATTTTTTATTTTTTCAATTTCATACCAAGAAGGTATGAGAGTGTTTGATAATGTCCCTCTTGAAGGGGGGTGGTAATTGGGATTAAGTGCTGTGGTCATCTCCCTACAGGAAAATATTAACAATAATAAACAAAACCTACATAAAATTAGTTAACTTAAATCAGTGGTTCTCAAAGTGTGGTAATACATTTTAATTTAATCTTTATTTGAGTTTTTTTTTTTTTATATACATTTAAGTAGAGAACAGTTTTATTCGTCTTTTAGGTACAACATTTTAATCTAATCATTTTTTAAGTTTTTTTATTTACCTGTTTGTAAGCACTGTGTAGCATTAATGTTCAAACTGTGTACTTACAATGTTAAAGTGGCTGACAACAATAAATATTCTTATTAGGAATAAAACTGCCTTGTTTTTGAACTGTGCAGAGCTGTAGCTGAATAGTTAGGCCTACTGCGCTACTGTATTTTAATGTTCGTCGTTATGGTGGTACTTGGAGAGCCAAATGTTTTCTGAGGTGGTACTACTCAGCATAAAAAGTTTGAGAACCACTGACTTGATTGCCAGGAGGGGACACACAAACGGATACACATTTCGTGCACAACCTAGGCTTACTTATTTATTGCTTACTATACCTGAACCAGCTTGACTCGACCGTGAAGGGCAATAAATCTTTCACTATAAATTTAGTGACAGCCCTATGACACTCTGCCGTTTTGTCAGGCGTCATCTTCCCTCGCATTGCTAGGGTAAACGGGGTCTGAGATTGTGCCGCTGTCCTCACTGATGGTGAAACCCTTTCTACTTTAGCGTTTCCTGTGGGATATTCATATTTAGATTTACATTTTAAAACCAATGTGGTGTCCCCAAAGACTAGTACTAACTGAAGACTTATTTTAAAATGAGTGTTACCTACGCTTGAGGCTGAGGCAAGGGAGTTGCAGTTGAAGCTGGAGCCCAGAGACATACTAAATACGGCGTATTGCTTGAGTTGGATGGCGTGTTTTGTTTGTAAATGTTTTATTATATTACTAGTGTTGCCTCCTTTGTTCACTATTAACACTGAAGTATACGGAGATAAAACAACGTAAGTATCGATAACAGTACCGTTTGTCCTGAAGCTTATCGGTAATCCGGTATTGAGCCAAGTACTTACCGGTCCAAAAAAATACCGGTTCTCAGTACCCATCCCTACTGCCAAATCAGAAATTAGCAGCACAGTAATTACTGACACCATAAAGGGTAGGCTATTTAAATGAAAGAAGAACGAAAAATAAATGAACGAAGTTCAACGAACTGTAATAAAGAACACGGTAGCATACTTTCAATAACAGCATCACACATTTTAATTAACAAACAGTTTAAATAAAATTAAATGAATTCCCTTATATAGAATAAAACAAACTGTAATAGGCTAAATAGAACAAGGTAACATTAGGCTGGCTAGACAGCTCACATTTCTAAATTAATGGGTCTCATATCCATAGCGATGAACTACACTTTGGCATCTGTTATCTCTCTCTTTCTTTTCTCTGTTATTCGCAAGTATTTTCCAAGCAAATTAAGTGCTTTTTTTATCATGTGTAAAATTACTGATTAACATGGCAGATAAAAGCAGCTTGTTTTTTACACCAACAATATAGGCTACTATAGGCATACTACTTACAGAACTCAGGTGATTTTTCAAATTTAATGTGCTGTTGTGGTAATGTTAACTGTTAGGCCAGTTTCAAATTGCATATTTGGCACGCTGCCTTTGTCTTGTCCTCACTCAATTTAAAGTGCTCCCACACAGCTGAGGTCTTCAGCATTTTTGTCTTCTCTTCCAGATGAAATGAATCATGTTCACTCATAGGCAATTCATATTCAAGCGCGAATGAGAACCGTTTCATGGGGGATGCCAGGTGTTCGAAAAAAAAAAAGAATATTCGAATCTCAAAATTGAAAATTGAATGCCAACCCACCGAACGAATAATCGACTATTCTACATATAATAATAATAATAATAATAATAATAATAATATACATTTTATTTTTTTATTATTTATTATGGCATTTAAATATTTTAATTATAAATTACCTAACACAAGCATTTGGGGCAGTTCTTCTCATTGCAGCACCAGGTGCAACCACACAGCCTGTGCTCGCAGTTGGTGCATTCAACACTGTTTTGAGAAACCAGTTGAATGTATGCAAATCATGCAGACTCATTCGTTGCCATCTAGACATGAATCCTCACCCTGTTTGCTGTATGAAACCTGCAATGCATGCACTATAAATTGTCTGCATCTCAGCTGCATTATTATACTGCTGCAAGCTGTGTCAGTGTGCTGTGGCAAAGATGACGTGCTTAGACTGCAGGGTGCAGGCCCTCCCTCCCCTCACGCAGGCTGTAGTCTCTGCTGATACCGGGGGAAAGGCAGCCTTAAGCATTTGTGGCGCAGTTTGACCACATTTTCATATGTAGAAAAGAGGATGAAAAGCTGCGAGATCTCCGACCTGACTTGGCAGCCCGATTTGTGTGCTTTTTTCCCTCGTATTTCCTTCCATTTTTATGTAGGTTGTGTTTAATGAATTACATACAAGGGTATTCATTATATCAGCTGGAAGGTTTTATTCCCCAGGTGAGCACAGCGGGGAAGATCTTCCCTGAGATGTCACCATTACTGCAGTAATGGACAGCTTAGAGGGCAAGTGCAGCTGAATCATCCACTGACTGCATAATAAAAGCAACTAAGTTTGCAAAATTATACACTATGATACAGCAGTTTTACAAACAGACTGTGACGATGCCTTTCCATGTTGTAAATCTAACGTAGACTAATGTTCCGTACACTTTTCGCTATTCACCGCACGCCAGTGACCACTCCGTTGTCGAGAGACAGACAAGCATCTTTGTGTGATCCTTCCCTGGGGGAATACCCATTATACAGTCCACACTTTGATTGATGTCTTTAGGACCAATAGTTTTTGAGAAAAGTGGGGAAAAGTATCTCGTCTGCCAGTGTATGGAAAATAAGACTTAACGGTGTTCCATACAGGCTTATAATGATGTTCCGTACAGCGCGCATAACTTGATTTCATCGGCGAAAATGGATATTTAACTGATCAACTGTGAGCTGTTTATTTATTTTAAATGATGAAAACATAATTTAAATTAATAATAAAGATGAGTACCTTTTTATTTGGTTAAAATGTAAGTTAATTGCTGCTTTAATAAGCTAAAGGACCATGCGAGGCATGATTGTGTCGTGATATTAATTATAGCATGTGAGTTAAGCATCAACCATGTGAAACGTTAGTGAATAACATTTCCATATCTTTTCTGAAGAGAAGAAGGGCAAACAGTTTGCACTGATTTTAAAATAAAAAAGATTAACCAATGTGAAAACTTCAAAACATAAATTATCAGGATGCGTGTATTTACAACTATTTACATTTGACACTAAACTGATTAAAAATACTATTACTAGAAATTAACGTGTTCATTTTCTGTGTACACTATTTACATTGTGTGTGTGTAACGTGTGTTTTTATGTAGACAGACAACATAACGTTACTTTTTTAATGAAAAAGTTGGCTTTGAAATAACACAATCAATTGAGTTATAGTTCATGCTTAATTTGTTAAAGAATGACAATTTAAAATGTCAAAATATTCAAATCATGTAATGTTAACTTAATTGACCCTTTATGAATATAAACATCATCACTGCACGCAGGATGATGGGCAAACAGCGTCTGTGCTGACAGATGTGCTGCCTGTCTCAGGTGAGAGTGGCGCTAAGTGGTCATCGCCCGCAATCGACGTTTAAAAATTACCATTTCAAAGCATTTATTCAACAAAAGGTAATATATTTAACAATTTGTGATAACATAATATTCATTTCATAAAGACTGTAGTACTGTGAGAAACATAAATTAAATAGAAATGTACATTTTCGCTGCTCTAGTTGTCTCCTCTCCTAAGCTGCGGTTTTGAAGTGTAGCTTGCCCACTGTCCATTTTCAAGCGCAGTGGGCGCACCTAGCAAACTTACTCAAATCTCACTGAAACAAACAGCGGGTGGGTCTCTGTAAAGTTGAAAAGAGGTGGTGAAAGAGGAAGAAATTAAGATGACACAGATATATAGTTTATGTATGACCTGGAAGTATTTATTCAGCGATCGGCGATAAAACGTCATCTGTACGGACCATTGTTGTGTACTGAACATGGTTAGTCTATGTTAGCATTTTTAATATTTTTATTTAAAAAAAAAGAAAGTACATTTTATGAAATTTTTTACATTACCTTGGCTTTACGCTTTACTTTACAAGCCATCCAAGATGTAGATGAGTTTGTTTCTTCATCTGAGCAGATTTGGAGACATCACTTGCTCACCAGTGGATCCTCTGCAGTGAACGGGTGCCATCAGAATGAGAGTCCAAACAGCTGATATAAACATTACAATAATCCACAAGTAATCCACACCACTCCAGTCCATCAGTCTTGTGAAGTGAAAACTGTTTGTAATAAACAAATCCTTCATTAGGGAGTTTAAACTTAACTTTAACCATAGCTTCTGGCCTGTTGTCCTCTCACATCAAAATCCACCGACATATTTTTTTTTGGAATGTTTTGGAATGTTTTCTGTTTGTAAACGGTGCACCGTTTCCATGGTAAACGGTGCTTGATCTGTGCATATTTCTTTTCTGATTCAGACAAAGTTCCCATTTGACTGGAGGAAGCAGTATTACTTTTCATTTAATTTTTGGGTGAACTATTCCTTTAAAGGCATTTGACTGACACAAACAAAGGACACTAGAACATTGAACATGGAGCTGTTTGTATTTGCATTCGCACATTTTGCATGCAATGATTAAATATAGCTTTCTTTTGAAAATTGCAAATGACTTCTGTTAAACATTCAATCTGGGTTTTTTTTTATTCCACAAATTATTCCATAAGAAGCACATAATTTATTCCATAAGAAGCACATAATTACTTACTGATACACAAGAGTATGTAGGGCCCTGTGAAATCCATTTAATTTTTTCCCAAATTCCATTTTATTTTTTTCCAAATTCCATTTTTTCCATGTTATTTTTTCTAGACTCTGTTTTCATGGTTAAATTAAATTTTATTACTCAAAAAGCATGTCTAATATTAAATTTAAAATCATGAAATTTACACAATTTAACAGCAATTTATTAAAAGTTACAAAAATAATTTTTTAAGACCCTGTGAGATACGTTTTATTTTTTCTCAAATTCAGTTTTATTTTTTTACCAGATTCTCTTTTCAATTAGTTTTCTGGATTCCATTTTAATGGTTTCATTAAATTTTAATAATAAAAAGCATCTCTAAATAATTTATTTTTTTAAAAAATATATTATTATTTTATTTTTATTTTTTCAGAAATACTATGTTGTGTTAACATTTTTGTGGTAAATAAATTCTGGTCAATTTTTCTGGTAAGTATTCCTTGAAAATAATATTTTAATAATATTTTTATTAGTAGTAGTAATACTATCATTACATTCAGTAATATATTTCTGTAACAGTTTCTTCAAGTTAAACCAAACTTTTTTCGGGTTGTTGTGAAGACCTTAGTTTCTCTGTTTATATGATATGACGATAGTTTTTCTCAAAAGAAACGGTAAATGTTTATGAAGTGACTCTCAGAGCAGTTCTATAGATTATGTTTGTGTTCATGTACTCATATATTGATGCGGTGGAGTCTGAAAACACTGCGAGCGTCACACGCATTTCAGTATGTGTGTAGTAAATGAAACTGCGCGTCTGTGCCATTCATTCACACAAAGACATGCAGAACATGCAGGATTCATATTTAAATAGTAATTTGTGGCTTAATATTCACAATCCATATCGCGTTTTCATTTAGGTGTACTGACCTACTTTTGATGTATTCGTCGAAAATTGTCGTCACATTTTCCGTGACCAATTCCATGACATTCTGCGTTATACAGTAAATTCCATTTTAATAATCGTTTTCTGTTATTCTGTCCATGTTTTCCACATCGTGGAAATCATAGGGCCCTAAGTATGTCTGTGACTGTTTTGTTACACTTGTGTTGCCAAATCGTGCAATACATTTGTTACACTTTATTGCTACGTTACACACAATCCAGCGATAACCTAACACACACATCAGTTGTGTAAGAAGACTCTTCTCAGTAAAAATAAGCTAAATTTGTTTTAAATGAAATACTTGGGAAGAAGAGGTGAGTTTTGTCTGTACTTGTTTTTTAATCTTCACTTGACAGCAGAAACAACCTGCAGTGATGTCTTGCGAGCAGACATGTTGTGTCCTGACAAGTGATGCATGGCGATGGCCAAATGACTCACATGTGGCCACTACCCTTATGATTCATGTTTGTTATATGTGGTCGAGTTGGTTTGATTGGACGTTGTTAAGGAAGGAGTGCAGATGACACATTTGCTGTCCTCTTCAGATGTGATTTACACACGAGTCATAAATAGGGACGGCAGAAACAGCCTTGCGCACTCAGGCTGTTTATTACTTTGGATCCTGCTGCCTTGCAGAATTATGACACAGGCGCGTACAAGGTTATGCCAAAGTGTCCTTGATTGTGTACCCTTTGGCTTGATGAGAAGTGAATTATTTGGGAAACTATTTCCTCATGGCAACAAATTTCCATTCCATTTTGTGTCATCTGAGTGATGGAGATGTTTTCCAGGAATGAAAACATGTTCTCCATCTGATGATTCTGTAAAAGTTTGGTGGTTTTGACTTGAGGTTCATCAATGACGTCAAACTGCTTCACTCAGAATGCATTTGATCTCAGGGGTTGAAGAGGTGCGTGAAGTATCTTGAGTACGCCTGGTGCATTTCATTATTTATGCACCCTTGATTATCTCCTTCACTCTCATCAGTGCCAGCAGTTAGAACGTATCTTTAGCTTCTAGGCAGGTGGTTGTTTAATGAATCCTTGAGGAAGTTCATAGAACGTACAATGCTGCTGGATTGAGATCAACAGTAGGGAAGTAAAAATGGCAATTCAAAATCACAATTGCTAAAGTTTCTTAGCACTAACAAGTAAACTTTTCCAGATGCATGTTATATACTTACACAGAAGTCTGGAGAACTTCACTACCCATAATCATGATGCAAAAGCCAGCAGTCAGAAAAGATACTGTTACGATGAAACCAGAAGCTTTCTGATTAGGTTTGTGGTGAGTTGTTGCAGGGTAACGTAGGCTGGCTAGAAAACATTATCTTATTATCATAGTTTATTTATTTTTTTCTTAAAGGGACAGAACACCTGTCATTGTATGAAAAAAATTCATACAATGAAAGTGGATAAATCCAAAGACAGCTGTTGTCACCATTTACTTTCATTACATGGGAAAAAAAACAAGTCAAATGAGAGAAAGTAAATTATTATTTTTGAGTTTAGATAGTCTTGAAGGTTTTGTCTGTTTTCTGATTTTTAAATATTTATTCAAAGTTGTTGGTTTGGTCTTTTTTTTAAATGTATTTATTAAATATTTATTCATTTTTAGTGCCGTCAGTCGATAAAAAAAAAAACGACCTTAATTAATCGCATATTTTTCTGAAATGAATCATGATTAATCCCACCTAACATTAAAGTTTTTAAATATGCTTTTATATTTCAATAATTTCACATTCAATCTTCAAATTAATGAAGCAACATAAAGACAGTATATTTTTAATATTTTTTTTTAATGGCATCTTTATATGACAAAGTGAATATCACTGATACCAATACTACTGATGTCTTTATGAATTTTTTTTTAACTAATATTTAACCATTGTCTATAGCTATTTATTCAGCATTACAGTATAACTGAGAGCTATCAATTTTAACATTTGTTAGACTTTAAAAAATAGCAACTTCTAATTTAAGTGAACTTAAAACAATCTTCACATAAACCCATTATAATAAATATCATATTTACCTGTGCCCTTCAGCAATATACAGAAATCGAATAAAGTTATCAAACACAAAATTCTAAATTAAATATAGATGAATCCTTAAAGCTACAAAAGTTATTGATTTCCTCTTTTTTTCTTTTGTTCTTTGATTAACAGACAACACAGCAGCTGGGTTATTAGCTTATTTGGCTGATGTTACTTTATAAGCTGCCGCTGATAAATGTCTGATAAATTTCCGTAAACTTCAGAATTTTTTGGAAATTTACTGGAAATATTTCACCCCTTTGCAACCCTAATTATAATACAGTGATATTAATAGTATAGTCTTTTATAAATATTCTAAACATATCTTAGAAACCTCAGTCAGTGCAAAACACTCTGAGGTGCAAAATGTTCACTCTTGAGTTCTTATCGAAACCTGATTTTGTTGAATATTTTACTCAAATGCAAACGCAAAGATGAGTAAAGCCAGAGTGAAATAAGTTTTAGTCTTGCGAACGGCCTTCAGTGACCTTCTTCCCCCTGCCGTGTGGGATCCTGGGGAAATGTCATGTCAAACTTCCTCTCGCCAGCTCAGATTGATATAAACGTGGGCCGCCTCTGACCTCCAGTGCTCTGTGCTCTCCATGCTGCTAAAACCAGCACACTCAGTCCTTTGTTCAGACATTTTGAGCAACTCGATTCGCTGGAAAAATGATTCATTTGCAAGCTCTGTGCCACAAGTTCACAGACAGATTTTTGTTTTAAGAAGTTGTTAGTTCTCTTGAAAGGTGGAGGTAAATGGCACATAAAAAACATTATGGTCTGTAATAACCCAATAACCATTTGCGTTTTACTCCTTAAGTGCACCAGCTGGTTATGTTGCTTTTATTTGACGCATTAGAGACGGCTCTCATCTGTCAGGTATGCACACTGAAACCAGGCGATTTGGATGCTGTCAAGCACAAACAGCATTTCCCTGAAGTAATGAGCTTTATAAAGAAAGTAATAATTTTTTTCTGCTCTCGTCCTGGTAAAGGATACAATTGAGAACTGTTTTAATGTTCACTTGTATTTGATTCTTATTGCAGTCAGACAGTACTGCCAGAAATATTGTGGTTAACTTATATTTAGTTATATAATAGTTATATATTTCGAATTAGCTTTTTTAATTTTCAGTTGTTATTTAATTTTTATTTGTTTGTTTATTTTTTGCTTTTGTCATTTTTATTAGCTGTATTTATAAAATTTTTCTATTTAGCTTTAATTTATTTCAGTTTTAGTAATTTTAGAACTTAAGAAAAAACTTTAAATTAAAATTATTTTTTTACTTTAAGTATATTCTGTTTTATTTCTGCTTTACTTAATTTACCAAAAATGAATTTTTATTTTCTTAACAACACTGGTCCCAAAAGCATTTCATTGCCATCTCATTCATTTTCAATGAATCACCTCTTTTAAAACTACATGACGCTGGAATGTTGGATGAATATGTTTTTCAGGATAATCTAGTTTATAAAATATGTGACCTGGCCTCATTAGTGTTCATTTCCATCTGGAACAACGACAGCATCAGTTAGTGGTGTTTCTTAAGACAAGCATCAATTATTGCTTACACTTTAGCATTAGAGGTTTGGAAAAAAAATAATAATAATAAATAAATAAAATTATTGTGAAAAAGCAAATAGTTAATGTATGATGCCTTAATGTGTTTATATATTAAATATGCACAATTAATTGAAATATAGCCTAAATATAACCAAAATTGTGATATATGTATTAGTGAAATTGTGCAGCCGAACAAACAAGCAAACCTGGATTTTTTTAAATGTTGCATTTTAGATCACAGTTTTTATCAGAATTACAATTTTTCCCCCAAATTGCACAGCTCTATTATATTTTAATTTATGTATATTATACAGATCAGGGCTCCAAACTGCGACTAAAACGGTCGCATTTGCGACCAAAAATATTAATTTGCGAGTGAAGTTTTTGCTGAGGTCATACAAATGACCTCATACAAATTAAAAATTTGTTTGTAATTCCTTTTTTCCTGATTGTTTTGCGATCACATCTTTTGTTATGTTCACGTATTAAACTGAGACGGTGCACATCAAAGTTTTAGTGGAAAAAAAGTGTTTAAAACAGCCCTTATCTCTGCAGCACAGCAGAAGCGATAGTGCAGAAAAACAGCGTCTATTTCGTGCACAACTTGAACAAACTACAACAGGAAAAGCTGTCAGCTGTGTGGATATTGGCAATATCGTTAACAATTCTCGTTTATAATCATTATTAATATAGCTTGTTCTCATCAAGATCTTAGTCTATGCTGTGTTCTGTTAATGCGTGAACTTCATATTATTTGAAGCGCACTTGCCGTCCAGTAATCGCAAAAAGCCTTGTGCTTTGTTACTTTTTAATAAACAAAGTATCAGCTTTAAAATTATAGCAAATTCATAACAAAATTCAAACAATAAATACAGTTTTGATCGCTTTAGCGCCTCAGTTCAAGCAGCAAGTGAAACCATTATATATTTATATTTACTACTATGGTACGAAATGAACATGATTTAACATCAAAAGGTAGGCTATTTTATAAGAGAGCCAACAGTACAACTTACTAAAATGTCTCATGTAAAAGCTCATTTAGTGTTTCAAACTGCGGGAAGCGTGTAAAGCTTGTAAACATTGCAACTAATAATGCATTTACCTCAGAATAACCAGTCGGTGTCCATAAACTCATCAGTCAGCTAGAAAGATAACTATAAAGAGGAGCATTTTGCTATATTTATGCGCTATTGCATATTAATATTTTTACTTAACCTGTTGTCTACATGATTCAACTCCTATAAAATTGCATTTTACTAATTAAGAAAAATAGACTGAAAGTGTGAAAGACATACACTCTTAAAAATGAAAGGTGCTTAAAAGGTTCTTCACAGAACCATTTTTGGTTCCACAAAGAACCATTCAGTCAAAGGTTCTTTAAAGAACCATCTCTTTTTATAACCATCTCTTTAAAGAACTGACAACTTTTTATAATCTGAAGAACCTTCTCCACAAAGAACCTTTTGTGAAACAGAAAGGTTCTTCAAATGTTAAAGGTTCATTATGAAACCATTTAGACAAAAAAAAAAAAAAAAAAGGTTCTTCTATGGCATCGTGAAGCACATTTATTTTTAAGAGTGTATGACAACATTTATAGGATGCATTGAGGAGGAGCCCAAACTACACTCAGTGGCCAAGTGATGCTTATGGTCCATGATATTGGTACAGATTCTGTGTAATGAACAATTCTTTGTGACTGTATATTGTGACTGTGTATAAGACATTTAGTTCCCACTTTAAGTGAACCTTAGTTCCCAGGTCATCTACAAGATGGATTAAAATGCTGATAAAGTCAAGAAAAAATGAGACAAACAAATGACAGTTGAAATGTTAAAATGTAAATAAATTAATAATAATAATAATAATAATAATAATAAATAAAACAGGTTTATTCTGTGGCACCTAAAAACATAATTTGGCGCCTAAGTTTTTTTCTTATAGGAGCCAATGGCTCCTTACTCGATTTTTTTTGTCTGGAGCCCTGCAGATGAGCTCTGGCTGTGGTGTATTGTAATGGGGCTGGTGCTTTTTGCCTGTTCCTATTCTGCCTCTAGGCGAGCAAACTTGGCCCGTCATCCCGATTCTGCCACGTCCACTGCAGCAGAGACCCACTTTCCCTGACACAGACCTCTCTGGAGACTCGTTGTTTATTTATTAATTTCTGCTTTTTCTCTCTCTCTCTCTTTTTTTTTTTTGCCTGCAACAATAAAGCCACCTTTCTCTGTACCTTTGAAACGTTCAGTCTAGATAAAAACCATTCATGAAAGGACTGAATTATAGTAATATAGCCTATTTCAGTCATAAATGGTTTATCAGATATCAGCACTCGGGACGTTAAGACCAAGGACATTAAGTCAGACTTGAAGCAAATTGAAATAATTCTCATTGTTAAGGTCTTAATGGAGCTTATTTCCAGTCTGACACACCGTTTATGTCCTATATTAAAGATAAGGATCCCAGTGCCTGAGAAGTGTGCTTTCCTATAGCATCAAGCTCAGTGATTTTTATTTTAGCCGATCATGCAATGAAGGGTTTTGTGTAACTGTCAAGAGTTTTGGTATCTGTGTTAGGAAGGGTTTGGAAGCAGTTCAGACTAATTACTTTGGTTTCAGAGGTTGCCAGATTAATGGGCAATAAATGACATGATCTGTTGTGCTGTGGTTTTCTTACAGAGGGAGATGAAGGAGCAGCTGGCGACTCTACAGGACAGCGAGAAGGGTCATACGGAGGCTTTGCAGCTACTGCAGAGACAGCTCACCGAAACCAAGGTACACTCCTGTCAGTGCAAGTTATTCTGAAGAGAAAAATCAGCAATTTAACCTGGTGCTCCATAAAACACACAATTTTCCCGTGGGCTTCCATTAATGGGCTGACTCAAGCCATATAACGATTGAAGTGAGTGCTGTTTGCTGCTGTCATTTTAAATAATGCTCCATTCCCTTGTAATCAGAATCATATTATGAAATGTAATAGGTATTGTAGTCTTTATTGCTGAATGTTTTATGCCGAAGGGTCAATTTTAGATTGATGGACCAACTGTGATTTATCGCACGGTCATCCACACATTCAGCACCCTGATTCAAATTACTATTGCTTGATATTGAAACCACATCTCCATTTCATCTCTGAAACCACATCTGGAATCAGGTCTTGTGGAAATCGAAATGCAGCTGACAAACAGTTTATTCTGCCCACCGCAACCATTACAGATTCATGGCAGGTCTCTCACTCTGTCCCTTGCTCATTTTTCTTTCTCTCTCTCCTCTCTCTATTCTGTTGACATTGAATTTCCAACAAGCAAACTGGTTTATTGAGCAGGTCTTTAATCTTGACACCTTGTTTTAATCAGTGAAGAGAGACACCACAGTCAATACTGCAACTTCGTCCATCTCCCTGTTTTCTTCACTCCCTTTTTTAATTATCCTGCTGTTTGGGATTGGGGACTTTTGCGGAGAAAGAGCTTCCTGACACTGTGGACCTCTAGTGTTGGTCTTATTTGTCATTAGTTAGTCTTCAGCCTACATTTCATATATATATATATATATATATATTAGGGCTGCACAATTAATCGAATTTCTAATCACAATTACGGTTGACACAATTACGTAATCGTTCAAAGCAGCAATTAATTATTCAAAGTCCACTTATGTTATTCTGAGTGCTTAAGATGTGTGTTTTGTTTTTCTCTCCACAGGTTATCTTAAGGGTTTTTTCATTGTTTTAATTTTAGTTTTAGTATAACATTATAATACCAAGCATATTTTTACTTTTTTCTCATTTAAAGAAAAAAAAAACAATCCAATGTATAGTTGGCATTTGAGGCTTAATACTATAGAAAAGCAATCAAAGTTTTTTTCAGTTTTTCGGTTTTCAGCTTGTTTATTTTCATATAAAAATATGGCATGCAGTTGCCTCAAACAATGGTATAAACATCATTCAATGTAAATTGTGATAATCGTAATTAATAATCACAATTACAATTTCAAGAGAATAATCGACAATTACAATTGTTTGTCACAATCGTGCAGCCCTAATATACGTATATTTATATGTGTGTGATATATATATATATATATATATATATATATATATATATATATATATATATATATATACACACACATTTTTTTCAGTTTAACACGTTAAAAATATTTAACACAATTAACGCAGCATCCTTTTTTTTTTCCTGGCATCCTATGGCTAGAGTTACAGTAGACTATATGAACACACAATCAAGCATAATAAGATGCAAAAGAGAACTTAACTCAGTACTGGTACCAGTAACAAAAACACAAAATTATGTCAAAATGGCAGTTTTTGACGAGTACCCTCATGAATACAGTCTTAAATTAGTTAAAAAGTCCTAAATGACAGTAAAGAACTGGGAGAAAATCGAATGTGTGTCAGGTTTTAAAGAGACAGTGTTGCTTTTGCAGTGAAACCTGCTGCAGTCTGTATCAGTGACGTAAATCAAATAAATCACTCACTGCTCTTCGCTGATTAACTTTTGCAGCTTGAATAAAAATTAATCTGTATGCAATATATAGTTTATGCATATATTTTATAGTTTGTGAAAATTGTTTTATGCTAAATTAAATTAAAAGTTGTTTTTCAAAGCCTATTAAATGTTAAAAATACTGGCTTTAAATTATACTGTAATGTTGAATGTCTATAATTAATGGCAAAAATTGGGGGGAAATGCATTTAATAGAGACACCAGTAACAGTATTGGCATCAATGATACTGGTCTTCATTAATAATAGGCTACTTATTAAAAAGAAGCCATTAAACACATTTAAAATATACAGTCATTATGTTGTTTCTACATTAATTTGGAAATTCAATGTGGAATCAACGTGTCCTCTCTGACCGGTCATGTAGACCCACTGTTTTCAATCCAATTCATTTCTAATGCACAAAAATCTGTTTTTATTTACAAAAAAGTTTCCTGTTGTACAGTCTAATATTGCAGAGGTAAAGTGGATTGCAGGCCACGTTGAATGTTACATGTCATGAATTTTCGAAGAACAAATTCCTTGTAGTTTCTTAAGTCGATTTAAACTCGACTTGTATCTCAGTGATTGCATTTTCTGGAAGCAGACCGTGTTTTCGTTTCATTGATCTCACAGATTGCATATTTATCTTGAAAGCTGATTAAACTTAAGTATCTTTCAGTTCTTTCCCAGGCTGTCTGCTGAAAATGTAGATGTTCGCATTGACCAGCCAGTCGTATCCTGTCTGAATTTACTGATGCGGTGCCTTAAGATGCTAATGAAGAGCTCAACGCTTGACATTGACATTCAGAACCATCAATGCAAAATGCAGCCCAGACTCTCCTGTAGAGATAAGAGCTGTCACAGCACAACCTTTTGAGAATGAGATTTATTGAGTAAACTGAACGCAATAATAAAGCGGGCTTGTTGTTTCTAAATGATAATAAAGTGGCTAATTCACTGCTGTGCTAGACTAAAGATCATGTGAAGTTACTTTGTGATATTATTATTATTAGTGGTTCTTGAGCCAAACATCACTTTTATTATTATTGTTCGGTTTAAAGTCAGTATAGGATTTTTTGATGTTTTAGAAAGAAGTCTTTTATACTCACCAAGACTGCATTTATTTGATCGAAAATACAGTAAAAACTGTAATATTGTGAAATATTTAGTGCTGTCAAAATTAGCTCGTTAACACAGGCATTTAATTTTTTCCAGTTTAATTGCGTTAAAAAATAGGGTTGGCCACCCCACTCACAACTGCTGCATCGGTCTCTTTTTTTCTTGACAAGAATTGCATTTATTTAAACGCAGAACATCTTTACGACCACATCAAACAGGAGACTTTTCAAACGCGCACTCCAACTTTGCTTCAACTTTATAAATTTTTTTTGAAGCTTTAAGGATCCATCTATATTTAATTTAGTATTTAGTGTTTCATAACTTTATTCAATTTCTGAATATTTCCTACTTGCTGAAGGGCACAGGTAAATATTGGGTTTATGTGAAGATTGTTTTAAGTTCACTTAAATTAGAAGTTGTTATTTTTTAAAGTCTAATAAATGTTCAAATTGATAGCTCTCAGTTATACTCTAATCTTGAATGGCTATAGCCTAGTCAATTGTTAAATATTAGGGAAAAAGAACAACTTCCATCATAAAAAAAAATAAATATTAAAAATATACTGTCTTTATGTTGTTTCTTAATTTGAAGATTGAATGTGAAAATTATTGCAATATAAAGGTATATTTAAAAACTTTAATGTTAGGTGGGATTAATTGCGATTAATTTCAGAAAAAAATGTGAGATTAATTAGTTATTTTTTTAATCGATTAACAGCACTAGAAATATTACAATTTAAAATAACTTTTCTATGGAAGCTTGTTTCCACCACGATTAAAAAAAAAGGTAATTGTGACTTTTTACCTTAAAATTTTGTCTTGCAGTTTTTCTCAGAATTCAGAGAATTGCAAGATGTATATTAAACTTGGAATGAAGTTTATATCTCACAATTCTGAAAAAAACATCTAAATTGTGAGATAAAGTCGAAATTAACTTTTATATATTTATTTGTTTATTGTTTGTTATATTCAAGTTTTCTAATTTAACGTGTTTTAAATTGTAGTTTATTCCTGTGATGCAAAGCTGAATTTTCAGCATCATTACTCCAGTCTTCAGTGTCACATGCTGATTTAATGATCAAGAAACATTTTGTTTTTCAGGATTCTTATGAAGTTAAAAAGAACAACATTTATTTGAAAAAAAAAATAAAATAAAATTGTGACGGTCACTTTTGATTAATTTAATGCATTCTTGCTATTAAGTTTTTTTTTCCAAAAAAAAAACAAAAAACATGTTACTAATGTAAAACTTTTGAATGTTAGTGTACATTAAACTTTAGCATGTAGCTCATGTCAAAAATACCTCTAGTTCATGTTAGGTCTTTTTTAACTTGTTGCCACCTCCCCGCTAGCGTGCTCTAGATTTAGCTAAGCGGCACGCTTTGCTGATAGACCCTCTCGTCTGAAGTGCCGATTTCGTATCTGAATGGAAGACCCCAAGGAAAGATGTGTCTGATTAGCAGATGTCGTCGCAAGCAGGCTGCTGGAAGGCCGAGTCGCGCTAGGCTCATGGGACGTGTTTACTGGCTTTAAATAGAGCTCATCCGAGACAGCGTGGCCCGTGGGGAGAGCAGTTTCAAGAGACCAACACCACTTCAGCATCACTAAGTCCCAATCATCCATCAGGCGACACCAGGTGGGCTGACTCAGCCCATGCAAATGACGCCCGAGAGAGACGTGATCTTAATAGGATTTCATCTTCCTGGTGGCAAGGAAATCGCATTTCCCATTGGAAAGACAGAAGTGGAACAAGCCCTTTATTTTATTTGTTAGTAGGAGTAATCTTGTCATCAGTGAAGTCTGTGTTTTTTTTTTCCCAGCTCTTATTATAGGCAAAGAAAGGCGCCTTGTTTGTATGGATGGCCATCAGTGGAACGGTTTCTGTCATGCATCGATTCGACCTTGAGATTTCAGATCTTTGATCCGTCGACTGTAACTGATGTCCTTTACACTTTAATGGAGATGATCGGCTTCCTCAGAAACATCTCGTTTTATCTCTCTTCGACTTGTTTTCCTCTTTTTTGGTCAATGCCAAGTTCGTTGGCTGGTTTCACAATTCTCTTTTACGTTCGGCATCGACCCCCGCTGCTTTTATCTCCATGCTCATCTGCTCGTCTGCATGTGTAATCATGTCCTTCCCATGGAGGCTGTCCTACAATAACCCGGAAGATTGAGGGAGGAGCAACCTAATGCCAATTCCACTCACTATTAGACCATGTCCCTGTCTCTAATGATGTAGTCTTATGAGGTGCAGTCCACTTGCTTGATAGCCCACTACAGTACACTGAGAGACTGCCAAAATTATCATTTTATAACAATAACTATGCATAAAAATGATAGAAATAAATAAGAATTTAAAATGAATGACATCACAGTTAGGTATGTTTTCAGTAGAGCAGGGGGGAAAAAAACTAAACATAAAATTGTTTTTTTTTATTAAATAGTGGTTTAATGAACAAATTGCTCTTTCTTTTAATAAATTCAATTAAAATTTACTTTCTAATAAGAAAATTTATTTTCTTAGGGATAAAAATCTACCTCAGCTAATGCTCTAAACTAAAGCGAGGCCTTTTACTTTAAGGTTACAGTTAACAACAGAACTCAAACTTAAATTTAATTACTGTTTATTTTTAAATATAGTCATCAACACTCAACTTAAAAACAAAATGTATGCAAACATGTAAATTGCACAATTCTTTATTTCCTTTCTTTCCTTTCTAATGCAGTTTTTAAATTAACTTCTAAATTATAATAACTTGTCATAACTTGTTTCATAACAGATTTATTTAAACATACATTAAATAATTAAGACATCACAAACAGGTAAAGTAAAATATTATGAGTATAGTCTTAGTCTAATATTTTGCGAAATGCTCTTCTCTAGACTAGGTTTCTCTAGTGAACTAACGAGCTGTGGACACTGATGACTTGGCTGAAGTAAATGAAATGTGAAATTTTGTTCACAAGCTGTTTTATTGACGTCTTTCTGCGGTTGAAACACTGATTGAGCGATTACGAGATGTTCATTCATGTTTATTTCGCATTAAAACTAGTAGTAAAGAGGAAGAGATGATGGCATTCATTCGCGCTCCGCGCTGCTGTTTAAACTGAGGCGTTCATACAGCGATCTGTCATGCCACATCAAAGAGCGTCAAAACAGTATTTGTTGTTTGAATTTCTTGGGGGGGAAAAATTAACATAATTTGAAAGATGAGACTGGAAAACTGGAAGTTTCCATTGAAGTTCCGCTCATGCAGTGGTTAAAACAATCCTGTTTGGTACATGCGTACCGAACCGAAAGACCCGTACCGAAAATTTTCATGTACCGTTAAACCCCTAAGAATATATAATTAATATAATTAATAATATAATCATTTAAAATGAATTCGGAGACATTTAAATATAAGTATTGTGGTTTTAAAACTGCATGCTTTTTCCTGTGTCCTAACAAGATCATTCTCTTACATCTCTTAATTTGTGTTAAGAGACAAACGACATTATTCCAGTCACTGAATTCTCATTTTCTTCGTCACAGGTAACTCCACGCTCTACACTCCAGTTGTTTTTTAGACATCAAATATGTCTTGGTTTTTTTTTTTATTTTAATTTTTTTTGTAATTTCAAGCTGTATTTAATTTAGGACACACAAAGTACTTAATGGTGGAAACTTGTCATGTCATACCTGGTTAGGACAGGTCTTTTGACCATGTTGTCCCTGTGTAGGTTTTCACTGGTTCCAGACTTATCAGACTACACATACTATTATCTTTGACAATTATCAAGCACCCTATCTCACCAATACATGGGAATCACTATTTTAGGTTTGATTGTCAAATTTAACTTGATGCATTCACTTTTTTCATTTAGACATAAAAAAGCATGATTTTTTTTTTGTTATTTTAGCCTTTTGTTGTTGCAGAATGTTGCTTAAAAATGGGAAGTAATTTCTTTATAGTTTTCCTATTCTGATTAAAAACTGTTGATTCAGAATGGACACTACTGTAGGCGAAAGAACTGTTAGCTCATTCCAGTTATGTAAATCGATTGTTTGACAAAAGGTTTTGCAATCATGAGGTGGCAATGGAACAGTATTTTTGTAAAATTTCAGTAATTTTGTGGTCATTAGATTTTATTTTATTTTATTTTATTTTATTTTGTGGAATATTATTACAATTTAAAATCAGTTTTCCATTTAATAATATGATGCATAACAGAATTTTCAGCATCATTATTGCAGTCTTCAGTGTCGCCCATTATAATACACTGATTTGCTGCTTAAGAAATATCTCTTATTTTCATTAAACCCTGGGGTCGAAGCCCGCACCGGTGCGGTCTGTCTCGTATTTTCTTTATGACCGCGAAAAGAACTAAAAATACTCCATCAGTTTTGATCGTACAGATAAGAATAAGGTATCGTTTGAAACTGCAAAGGGTCTACTTTTACTTGTGTATAGTAATAATAACAACAAAATAATGTGCTTTTCTAAAATAAAGAAAATAGACGGGGTGTGTTCTCTGCCGTCTCTGTCACCTCTCTTCACAGACACGTAACTAAAACAATCTGAATCTCCACGAATACTTGCCTCAAAGACATGAGAAATATATGTATGGAAAGCTTGAAATGTCTACTTTTAAATAAACCAATTCAAATTGAAAACAAATAATCTCTTTTTATGTAATCCTTATGAAAGTAAGGAGTGGTCCGGATTCACCTGTATCAACTCATTATAGCTAATGTGATCCCGCCTCCCACTGAGCGTGCTGTTCATATGGAAATGAACTGAGGTGAGCCAGGTAATCATGTACACACCCCCGAGAAATGGCATACAACGACAAGCTTCATCATAGAATTTACTTACTTTTTCTGCGCGTTTGGATGATGGCACGCTACACGGGTGAAGAAGCACTTCGGATGGTTCTGGACAGCGACGAAGAGTTTGCTTTCTCCTCAGAGGAAGAACGTGACTCAGATGACGAACGTTTGCATTTTGAAGAATGTCTGGACCCAGCGGAGGATATAATTCCTGACGAGTAAGCCTTTTATTCTTACCTTCATGAGTTAAAATGTTGCTCAGCTATTTATAAAAAGCTACATATTTTAGTTGGATATTTCCAGACTAAAATCAGCCGGTATTCAGAGTAAAATTAGTTGAAATATGTCCGTACAGGCTACTTCTAGTTTTAAATGTTGTACTAAGCGGGTAGGCCTATATAAACTATGCTACATATAAATATGATATTACACTATGATATCCTTTGCGAAAATTAACCATGGTTTTGCTATAGTAAAAGTGTTGTAGGCTACATGTTTTTGGCAGATTGATTAGACTACCATTTCTAGAACCGCAGCTTTACTACATGGTATTTATTTAGTAAAACCATGGTTAATTTTCGTAAGGGATATTGTTATGTTTAGATTATATTTTGATACTTTTTGGAATATTTAGACTGTATTTTCCCAAATTGTGAAATTGCTCACCAGCTAAGCTTGTTTTCGGAATATCTGCTCTGGTGTAAATGTTTTGAATGTTTTGCATTTGAATCACTGCGTTCGTGAACGTCTCCGGTGTAAATGTATCAAGTAAGCTGAAAATGCCACCGATAAGCGACCTATCGACAGACATATGCACACGCCCATACTTATCAGTGATGTAATTTGAGTATGGACATTTGAGTAGTTGCTAACAACTGCTCCAACTTTCAAAGTTAGTGTAATTTTTTAAGAAACGTTGGGATACACACAATAAAATCTTCCTGTATGGGTTTAGAGAAATTGTACTGCCTATGGTAATATTATTTGTGGTTGATGGTGTTATAGTATATAGAAATATAGTTTCTTTGCTATTGGCATTCTATTTTCTCATCAAGTATGCATATACTAAGGTACTTTGAATAATAGATGCTAACAATTGTTTACAACATTATTTTAGGACTGTGAATACACCACTCTTGTCTTCACCTGCATTCCGTAAAGGAAGGGGACGCAAGTCTCGTTCAGTTTTCAACTCCATTCAGAATCTTACAGAGTAAGTGTGCATTCACTATTTTACAGATGCTTCTTTAATTTGATTTATTTACTATATGGTAAAATATGTGTGCTATGTGGTAATTGTGTTCTTTTTTTCTATAAATTAGTACAAGTATCAGTGAACATCACAGTAATGTTAATAATGTAGTTTCTTTGTGTAAACAGCATGCTTACTTTTTTATTTCAGATGTGAGAATAACAGTGCAAAAGAACCTGTTGCAAAGAGAGCCAAAGCAAATAAGCAGCCCACCCAGTCATGGAAAACAGAGACTGATGTTGACATGGTTCCACGGGCTCTGAGATTCCTGCCCGAACAGGAACCTGGACCACAGCTAAGACCATGTGATGCACACACTCCCATGAGTCTATTCAAAATGTTTTTTTCTGAAACTGCTGTGTCAACTCTGTGTCGAAACACCAATGCTCAGGTTGACAGGGCACGTGCATAGGGCCATAAATATAAATGGACAGCCGTCAGTATCAGTGAGCTGTACTGCTACACTGGGCTACTCTTCTTATAAGGCCATGATGAAGTTGAGGTCCATCAGAGACTACTGGCTGCAGGACAGTCTTTTCTCTGTTCCTTTTCCTGCCATAATCATGTCAAGGGACAGATACCGCACCATTTCATAGAATCTGCACGAGTAACCCAGATGCAGTCCAGGACGATGACAGAAAGAGGGGCACAGCTGAACACGAACGTCTTTTCAGGGTCAGACCCCTCATGGACACTATCCGGCATGCATGTAAGGCCACCTATCATCCAAGAAAAAAATTTAGCTGTGGATGAAAGAATGGTGGCATGCAAAAGGAACAGCCGAAAAGGAACTGTTTCCTAGAGTGGCACAAAGATGTATAGCTGTTCAATTCTGTGTACTATGTGAGAGAGTAGGTTATACATGGGGCGTAATAGTGGGCTTTTACAAACCTTACACCCTTTTTTATCTTGCACTCTTCCCGTTTACACTTTTTTTGGCACAGTTTTGCCCTGATTGTGTCTTCTGTACCACCACTGCACTGTTTTACCCTGAATGTCTCTTTTTGTACAGTTTTGCCCTGAATGTATCTTCTGTACCACTAGATGTTTCATGTGTAAATTCCACTGTATTATATAAGATCATCTGTGTCCCTCTCCCCTCAATCCTGGACATTTTCTCAGCACTATGTGAGCGAGTAGGTTATGCATAGGGTGTAAGAGTGGGCTTTACAAACCTTACTTTTTTTTATCTTGCACTGTTCCTGTTTGCACTGTTTTTCCCTGAATGTCTGTTTTTATCCTGAATGTATCTTCTGTACTACTACATGTTTCATGTGTAAACTCAAGTATATTGTCTTAAGTTATATGTAAAGTATATTTATAAGTAAGAGAACTCTTTCAGTAGGTTTGCTATGTGTAGGTTTATATAGGTTACACAGTTATATACAGTGTACTCGCTGACTGGAAGCAGGTAAGTTTTTCTTCAAAGCACATAAACATCAGACACTTTGGAAATTCCAGATATGTGATGTTCATTTATATATTTCAGCACAAACATATATATAGTCACTATGTTTGCTCTGTCTTTGTCAGATCATTGTGGTACTCATGTCCGTTTGTTTTCTCATGCAGTTTCTGCTATCTCCCGTTGTCCTGCATTCAAGGTTCCTGCCGCTGTTTTTGATATTTTTGGATATTGCACCCACAGTGTTTTGACTCTTGTGTTGTTTTTTGGTTTGTTCCTAATAAACCGTTTAACTGCACTCGCAAGTGAATCTCAAGTTATTTTGCATGATAGTTAAATATATTCTAAAATAAACTGCAAACAAAAAAGAAATAAATTTCTTAATAAATTTCTTATTTCCTCTCATTCTTTCTTGTAGCAATTCCCTCTCAGTCACATACCTGACTGAAAGGCTCATTATGCAGCTCATTATGTGGGCCTTTGTCTTCTCAGGTGTGAATCACGGTATTATTAATGACCATTCACGCCCCTTCGCATACAGCCGTTCTATACAAAAAGTGTCTTAGAAAATTTAAATCAATATATTGTTTTCTGTGAATGAGTGATAAAGATGATTTTCACACCATTTTGAATCAAAAACTCTAGGCTACAAGATCCAGTTCTCAAAAGTCTTGTGAACAAATGTTCTGTATGTGTTTTATGGCCTTATTTCAGTGACTTAAAAAATTTTGTTTTTTACTAACCACGCATAAATGTTGCTTTCTCAAAAACACAATCATGTACATACATGCTGCTCACATATTATTGTATATATTATCCAGTTTGTGCTGATTACAGTGTTATCAGACTTTAGCCATTTATATGTTTATAAGAAACTGAAAAAAGCACAAATATCAGGGCATGTCAAACTTCTCCAGGCCCCTAAAACACCCTCAGACCCCAGACGGTTAATGTTGGAAACAGCTGTGTTACTTAATAATTTTGGTAGAAACTTTTTTCCAGTATTGTTTGATGAATATAATGTTTAAAAGAACAGCATTTATTTAAAAATAAAAATAAATAAATATAAATAAATAAATAAATAAATCCTTTTGTATAACATTATAAATGTCTTTTAATGTCACTTCTGGTCAATTTCATGCATCTTATATTAATATTAATTTCTTTAAAAAAAAACTAAAAACTTTTTTTATGCTCCCCATTTGCCCTTGAGTAAAGACTTTGTCTAAACAAACATGCTTGATTGACATCTTAATTAGTGTATGCACAGTGGGTGCTGAAGGATTATTTTAGTCTGTGTGTACTGTTTTAACTTGAGGCCCTTAGTCTAGCCTAACAAAATGTTAACTTTCTCTTCTCTGCTTCATAGTCATCAGCGAAGAGCCTTCGTGCTACAATCGGCGATGCATTCGAGCGACTGCACCGCTTCCTGCGGGAACGACAGAAGAGCATGCTGGAGGAGCTGGAGGCGGATACGGCACGCACGCTGTCTGATATCGAGCACAAGATCCAGCGCTACAGCCAACAGCTCCGTGACGTCAAGGAAGGGATCCAGATCCTTCAGGAGCGACTCAGTGAAACCAGCCGTCACGAATTCTTGGAAGGAATAGCCCTGACGTCAGACAGGTACTGAGGAGGGCGTGTGACTCAAGAGAGGAGTGAGTGAGCGTATGTTGAGGGTGTTTTGTATGGTAGTTTGAGATTCTCTGGTCTAAACCGTTTTGTCTTTTTTCTTGTAACTGCTGGTCAGGGAGCAAGTGATTCGTGGAGGGTATTGCTGGTGGAAGCTACCAAGGCAAGTCAGGTTATTTGACCTATGTATGTGACCATTGCCCTTTGCCGTATGTCACAGGCACCCAGTCAGAAGAGAGACCACTGCAGAACAGGCTAGGTTACGCTTAGTTAGGAAGTCGAAAGTTTATTGAAGCTTAATCAGTAGGGCTGGTTGTTGACAAAAAAAAAAAAAAAATCAATTTGATTTAAATTCACAAGCTTGCAATTAGATTCTGTTTTGATCTTAATTCAATTCATTATAGATTCTATTCTATTCTATTCTATTCTATTCTGTTTTATTCTCTCCTCTCTAGGGTTGCAAAGGGGCAAAACATTTCTGGTAAATTTTTGAAACTTTACAAAAGTTTCCTAAAAATTTAAAAAAAAAAAAAATCCTAAAAGGTTTTTGGAAATCTACCAGAAGTTTTCCATCTCTTTTGCAACCTTAATTATTTTTCTCTCTTTCTATATATATATATATATATATATATATAACACAAATTCTTCTTAAGGAAAAGACTCATCTAAGAGTTATTTGGTACATTAATATTAAATGTTAAAATTAACAACTGATTTGTATACAAACATTTAAATAGATTTTTTTTATTTATAATAATATAATTTATGATCATGTTTAATGATAAACATAAATAATGATAAAATAAATATATAATATATAAATAAAATTATTATTTTTATTCATATAATTATAGAATTATCCTTTACTTTTTTTAAAAAAATATTTAAACAGTGGCTGTCATAACTTTTTTTATGACAGATTTATTCAAACATACAATTATTCAAACAAATAATGAAGAACAATTAAGGAAAAAAAAAATATATGTATATATAGGTTAAAAAAAAATCGTGTAATAATATTTTTAGCAAAATGCTCCCCTCTAGAGTTCGTTTTTCTAGATAACTATCTAGCTATGGTCATTAAATTGCTTTTTTGATGTATATGTAATGTTAAGTAACATCGTTTACGAACTGTTTTATTGACGTCTTTCTGCGGTTGAAATGCTGAGCGATTACATGAGACATGATACATTTTGATAAGTTGTACTGCCTACTATCTGATGTTCATTCATGCTTATTTTGTGCTATTACTAGTAGTAAAGAGGAATGTGTCTACAGCGATCTGTCACGTCACATTAAAGAGCATCAAAACTGTTTGTTGTTTGAATTTTGTAGTAAAAATTTGAAAGCTGAGACTTGCAGGCGTGCTATAAATCGACATATCTTAGCCCTATTAATCAGCATTAATATTTGAAGTTTAAGCCTGCGTTTTGAGAAAACTGCATTTCTGAATGTGTGTGTAGCAGTCGTTTTTATTTGGGAATGACGGAATGGGTTAGCCATATGGGAACAGAATAGCATGATTAATGTTGGGCTTGAACTAATGAAAGTGATCTGCAGTGTTGCCCAGATTGACCTCACTCCCAACGGTGAATTTGAGCTGTTCGACTTTGCAGGGGCGGCACAGCCATGTAGAAAACACAGTACGACTCAAAAACGAGTGTTTGGAAACAGGATCTAGCCTTTGAGGAAGAATCGGTTGCTTGGGGTTTGGTGGGCTGCCAGTGTTGAATTTGAATAATGCAGTTGTTGTCCTCTGTCTCCGCAGAATAAAGGGAAAGATCCACGAAACCAACCTCACCTATGAAGACTTCCCAACATCCAAATATATGGGGCCGCTACAGTACACGATCTGGAAGTCTCTTTTTCTGGATATATCGCCAGGTAATGTGGCAGAACAGTAGAATTACGTTTTTAATAGTGGCTGTGTGTCATTGAGAAAACAACAACTGAACTGAATGGGGGGGGGGAGTGTTTCACTGTTCTGAATCCTTATGCCTGGAAATTAAGCTCATGATAATGTTAGCATTCGGTAATCTGCACAAATATATTAGATCCAGCTTTCCCAAATAGGGTTTATGAAGGAACTGCGAGGGGTTTGTGAGATTCCCATGTGAATCCTGTTTGGAAAACTTTGATCTAGTATGTTTGTTTGTGTTTAGGAAATACTTCCAAGCATCTCACCATTATCATGTGTTTATATTCCAGGCATAAGCATTCAGAACAGTGAAATGGTGAAAAAGGACTGAAGCTCGTTGCCCTTTCTATAGAGTGCAGACACTAATTTCAGTCTTGTTTGCTGTCATGTTGGAGCTCATTTACATCATTAATTATAGATTAGATGGGTCAAGATTATGGTGGCTTGGTTTCATACAAGAAACTTTTAATTTGCACAGAGCCATTTGCTTCTGTCTTGTAGTTTGCAGTTGGACTGAGAGATTTGAACAAACCCAACAGGTTTGTGATACAGACATGAATAATACTTCAAATCATGTGGCTTATTAAGGGGAGGTGTGTTAATATTTGTCTAAGACAGGGGTCTGCAACCTTCAACGTCAAAAGAGCCATTTTGGCCCCTCTCCCACCGAATATAATTCACGTGGAGCCACAAAATATTTGGTCTCCAAATAAAGATAACACGGCATTTAACTAAAGTTTTATATTCAGTTATGTTACAGGGCAGGGGAGTAGCAATCATTTCAGAAGTAAGGGGGACAGAAATGTCAAATGTAGTAGTAATAATAATAATAATAATAATAATGATAATATTTATTTATTTATGTATAATTGACAAAAAAAACTTTTCTTATCTCTTACTTTGGCTAAGAAATAAAATACACTGCTGGACAATAACCAATAATTTGTCTTCTATAATATTTTTGATATATATTTTACTAATGACAATTTTATAGATTGTATAATCAGTATATATATACTACAGACTTTTTTCCATTTTTATCACAGAATAAGGCAGAAAATATATTTTATAGCTTCTGTACTGTAATTAATTCTGTCAATTACCACTGTATCATTCATATTTATTACCTGGAGAAGACTTGAAAAACACACATAAACCATATCATCTTCACGATTCATCAGTATTGTACACGTATTGTACACCCACGATACAGGAGCCACTACAGAGGGATGAAAGAGCCGTGGGTTGCCGACCCCTGGTCTAAGAGATCAGTCCAGTGTTATTTTAGTATTATTTATATTATAGTTTATATTGTGTTTTGTTTATATTAAAATTAGTGCTGTCAAAAGATTAATCGCGATTAATCGCATCCAAAATAAAAGTTTTTGTTTACATAATACGCATGTGTGTACTGTGTGTATTTATTATGCATATATAAATACACACACATGCATGTATATATTTCAGAAAAATGTTATGTTATATATTAAATGCATTTATATATAATATAAATTATATGAATATAAATTTATAAATGTAAATACATGTAAATGTTTTCAAAATATATACTGTTTGTGTGTGTAATTATACATTTATGTAATAAATATATACAAAACAAAACAAAAACTTTTATTTTGGATGTGATAATCGCGATTAATCAGTTGACAGCACTAATTAAAATCAAAATATTATATTTTAAATTGCCTTTAATTTTTTCATATTTATATTTGTTGTTCCTTTTTTTTTTCAAGTTTTTGTTTTGGGCAGTTTTGTTTAGTTTTTCTTTTTTAAATATTACATATTTTTACAAATATTTACGTTTAAATTGTTGTTATAGTTCCGTTTTATTTTTATTTATTTCCAGTTAGTTATTAAGTAACTTATTTCAGTTGTTTGCCAAAGCGAAGTTTCTAATCTTTAATTTTTCATATAACGTTTACATTTTATTTAATTTCAGCTATTTCTGTTTTTTTTTCCCATATAACTTTTTTATTATTATTATTATTATTATTATTATTATTCTTTTTTAATAGTTGTAGTTAACGGTAATAAGCCTTGATCACATTGAGTGTTTTTGCTTCGTGGCACAAAGAAAAAAAAATTAGAGACCAGAATATCATAACCACCTGAGAACTACCCAGAACACCATAGCAACTACTCAGGACACCTTAGCAACACGAACAGCATTTACCTAGCATAATGTCAGCGAGTATTAAGCACTACTACATTTTGTTCAGAAAGAAATGGGTTCTCATTGAATAGCCTGTTATTTGTGCATCTGTTGCACATTAATATAGTAATCATGTCCAAAGATCTAATATTAATCATTGTGTATGTATTAGTGCATCCAATTAGAGATGATCTAATCAACACAAACACAACCTGTGTGTTTACAGCCCTGTGAATGAGATAATACAGGTCTGATTGAACTCCGCACAAGTGGGTCATTTTAATAGCTGCGGTGAGAAGCGTTGCAGGCCTCCTCCATCTGTATTCCCCCTCAGTAGCCACCTGAGGAAGAGCATTATTTAAAATAACACAGCAGGGAATATCTCGCTCTCTCAATCAATTCTCCAATTTACCAGCATCCTTTACACTGACAGAAATAGGCAAGGGGTGACGCTCAGCCTGTCACATGAAACAAATCCAGTTCAAATCCTTCCTTCCACACTGCTGCACTCGCCACCTTTTATTCTGTACTGGCATGGTGTTTTTTGAATTTCCATACAGACATTTCCAATATCTTTTTTTTTTTTCCTGTCAACTAAAACAGAAATATTTTTGCCTCTTTCTGAATCCAAAGCCTGTTACTGAGCCTTCAAATATTGAAAGTTTTGTACACTGTCCTATAAAGTCCTATAAAATTATGTTATTGTAATTTAGTATAAAGGTTTTAAAAAAGTAACTTTAAGTAACTTATATTATATTATATTATATTATTTGTTTAAAAAAGTAACTTTTTAAACATACGTAATTTGTTTTTATTTTTTATATTTATTTATTGTAAATAATATTTATATAATATTATGTATTATTTGTTTATGTATTTATTAATAATAATTAGTTATTTATTTACTTTTTAGTTCTTTAGCTTTCTGGTTCTCAAATCTAATTGGCTAAGAGCCTTTTCCAGGAGTGCGATATTCTAGTGATAACAGAACTCCAACCGTTTCACAGTTTGTATCACTCTGCTTGCTGTATTTCTCACAGCGAGTGTCATGGTGGATGCCGAAATCCACTATAATTGAAAAAATAATACTGTTTTTGTGTCACGGAATGTAGTTTTAAGAGGTTTTTTTTTAGGTGAGAATGTACTTGTTTAGACTTCAAATATGTGGTTTTTAATAAAGATAACGTGTCTTTGAAAATTTGTTTCTACGTTTTCGGAGTTGTAAGCTCCAGGCCGTCAGTGGCCGTTCAGCGCTCATGAACCCGCTGAGAGCGCCTCACCGTGGCCAGATCTTTTGCAGTTTGCTGTTGGTTTGCCGAGGTTTTGATACAGTAATACAATAAGCTTTCAATTAAGCAACTCGACATTCCTTCGTTACTAGTTCTGAAGTGACGTTTTGGAATTAGTAACGGAGGCTTGGGCTCAGCTGTTAAACTGTCAAACTGAGATTTGAATCTGTGGCGGAAGGAAGTAGTTCTGCACAAAAAAGGGCTTTTGAAAATACTCTGCTGTTGTATAAACACAATATCACACTCGTAGCAGTGCGATATGGCTGTATATTAGCACACTGTGATTACCTACAGCCATATTGCTACTCGTGTGATATGTGTGTGTGTGTGTGTGTGTGTGTGTGTGTGTGTGTGTGTGTGTGTGTGTGTTTTTATTTATTTCCACCTCCTGACCTGAACAGCAATATTTTTCAGCACTTTCTGAATCCAAAGCCGGTTACTGGTGCTTGTTTTGTTTGCGTGACTCTGGGAGATCGAGGACAGGCAGAGACAGATCGAAAGCAAGGCGACAGAGATTAAATTATTTATAGGTTACCTGAAGCGCAAACTGCCAATGTCAAAGTGTAGAAATGTCGACATCCTATCCTCTGGACCGGCTTCTGGCCTGCCGTTTGTGGTGAAGGTTTTAAATAGCCAAGACAAAAATATTTAGCAAATTTCCCTCTTCGTCTCTGGTCTCTGGCAGACATGCCCATCTTTGGACCGCTGGAAAACAAACCAACATTGTTTCACTATGAATGTTCCAGCCTAATTTCATATGAATCCTAAAAATTCACATGTGAAAAGCCACTGGTGGTGTGTGCAATGCAAAAGAATGCGATTGCCTCAGATAAGCATTCTTCATTTTCTCTCCATATTTCCTTATCATGTTTCTTAATCTTCATGTAGTTTCATAGCTCAATTTTCCTGAATTATATCTTGGCATCTTGCATATTGTAATGTTGCAATTGCTTGGCTCGGGTCTCTTTTTCAGGTCCAAGCTTGTGGCTTGTGTCCATTGTTTTTGTCTGTATGCAGAAAGCTTGTTCTCTATCCAGGCTTTGCGCTTCTCTCAGTCCATTTCTTTGGCACACTTGCCCTCCACTGAACCTACAGCAAGCTGGCACCATAATGGGCATTGCAGACCATCCACTGCAGGCATTACCAGCCAGGCAGCTGTTGATAGATGAAGTTTATTTATCCTTCTTCGACAAAGTACTCAATGCCTGGCAGCAGCGCTAAAACAATAACCAGTGCTGCAAACTTTAGACACTTTTGCTCCTGGCCTGTACTTGTGTTCTGATTGCTGGATGAATCTTAAAGTGTTTGAACACAAAGGATTGTAAGCTTTAAGTGACCTGACCGATAATGAATTAGAGGGAGTGTGTTGGTGGCTTTCAGGGGAGTATTATTTCACCAGCTCAGGTAGTAATTATGTCAGCGTATTTGATTGACAAGAATGACCTCCCCAAACACCCGTTTCCGGCTGCTCCTTTAGCCTTTTTGCCGCTTTTATTTTTGATAAGTATAGAAGAGAGAGAAAAAAGGAAGCGGTGAAGAGGTGGAAGGGGATATTTAGGTAAAAGCCCACAAAGCACATGCACTAACCGCTAGACTACAGCTGTGACCTTTTTGTCTTCTGTGGATGTCCACGTATAAACCCAAAGGCAAGCCAGATCTTTCTAAACTCAATCAGCTCAATACATAAGACCAATAGCGAAAGAGCAGTTTGATTTGTTAAGGAAAAATTAATGAGTTGATGACAAAAGTTTTATTCACACCCAAGGTGGTAATCTGGCCATGATTGTGGAGTAAATGCTTTCTGCAGGTATTAAAGTTATAGAAAATTATATTATCATTTAATTGTCATTTAATATAAAAACTCTACTTATTTGTTATTCATTTTTTATTTTTATAATTATTTAATTAATTAATTATTTTAAAATATACATGTTATAGTATGTTTTTTAAAACTTATTTATTCATTCTTAGTTTTTATTATTTTTATTTTTTAGATATTTTTTAGATATTTTTAGATATTTTTGCTTTTTTATATTTGTTCATTAATATTTTTGTTTTTCTATTAATTCTTATTTTTTAATATTAATTCATTTAATTTTTATATTTATAATTTTTTTTTTAAATGTATTTTTCATATACACGTGTGTGTGGGTGTGTGTGTGTGTACTGGTATATATGGTTTACAAGGACACTTCCTGTGTCCCCATAAAACAAAAGGCTTAAAAAAACATACAAAACTGTGTTTTATGAAATGCAAAAATTGTCAGTGGTTTCCTATAAGGGGTAAGTTTAGGTGTTCCTGTAAACCACAAATTCAAGTATGTGTGTGTGTGTGTGTGTGTAATTTTAATATTTATTTATTCTTTTTTATTTTTAGAATTGTTTTTATATATTTAAATTAGGGCTGGGCGATAAATCGATTTAATCGATTAATTCGAATGTGTAGTTTACGTCGATTTGTTTGAATGAAAATCGGTTTTTCTCTTTAACATCCGCCGACGCTCCACTCTGGGCTCCCATAGTCCCGAATGGGCTCAGCCCTCCCCCCGCACGTTTGCTATATTAGAGTTTAGGTAGGGTTTCGTGATCCCCCTGCAATCCGCCGCATCCCAACGTGTTCGGAAAGAAAATGACGTGTACTGCGGATCCCTTAAAACAGTGTTACTCATTGCACGGCTCGCCAAGCTTTAATTTGTGGCTCACATGGCAGTAAATAATATGATGATATGAGCAATACAGAGATTTCATAAAAACATTAAAAAAACAAGCAGGGCTATAACATAACCCATTAAAAAACTCACACCGTGTCTACACCGGACGCGAGTGTTGCGGTGCGATCAGGGCTTTATGATTTCTGCGATGTGGAAAACACGGACGGAATCGCAGAATTTAGTTACAAAAACAGAATTTACTGTATAACGCGGAATGTCATTGAATTTGTCAAAGTTTGGATGAATAAATCAAAAGTAGGTCATTACACTTAAATCAAATCGCGATATGAACTAGTATCTGTAAATATTAAGCTGCAAAAATACCATTTAAATATGAATCCTGCGTGTCTCGTTATGAATGAATGCACAGACGCGCAGTTTCGTTTACTACACACATACTGAAGCGCGTAGTGTTTTCAGCCTCTGCCATCTCGCCAAATGAGACCATAAATACATGAACAACAGTCAGTGTCTGCTCTATTACAAATAATTTTGCAACTAATTTGCAAATAATTTTGTAACATTGCAACTGCTTTTGAATGCACGATCGCTTTTTAGTTTCACTTTCGAGATTGGCGATCGCACGTCCGTTTTTATACTATGTAGTGGCAGTACTTACCACACATTTTACAAGATTAGATGTTTGTCAGTTTTGCTCATGATCTGCAAATCATTTGTCATTGTCCTGAGTCATCTCTCCTTACTCTGTTTATGTGGTAAGTGAAATTTTATGTACTGTAATGTAACTGTAACAGGCAACCGTTATTTTTTTTCGTGTCTTTCTGAATACGGATTCACGCTTCGGGCACACCCCCTAACCCCCACGATGTCATCGTCCATCGTTTATCAGAACTACCTCCTATCTACTGAATAGCAAGATGTTAAACTTGTGTTTAAAGAAAACTTATCAAAAAGGGTCACATAATTTTATGTTTTATGTTACATTTTATGTTATATGTTATGTTATGTTATGTTACATTTTCACTGTTTACAATGGCAGGGCCTGCCATCTTGTCTCTTGTCTCATCTTGGCTTGTTGTTTCGGATTGCACTTTAACCTCAAGGGGGAAATCCAGATCAAATCCCAGAAGGGAAAATCAAAACAACAAAAAGTTAAAACTTGTTTTGAACAATTTCTTTGTCATCTGCAGATTGATTTTAAGTAGGGGGGAAAAATCGATTTAAATCGTAAATTGGATTTTTTGTGAAAAAATCTGAGATTTTTTTTTTAGGCCATATCGCCCAGCCCTAATTTAAATACATTTTAAAAATAGTTTTGTTTTTTTAGAAATGTATTTATTTATTTTTAGGTTCTATTTATTCATTTTATTTTTTTACTATTTATATTTGTAGTTTTTTTTTATAGTTTTTCTATTAATTCTTATTTTTATATTTATTAATTTAATTTTATATTTACAGATTTTTTTTATTAATTTTTCATATATATGTGTGTGTGTGTGTGTGTGTGTGTGTGTGTGTGTGTATATATGTATGCATGTATATATTAAATGTATTCTTTCTGTATTTTTTATATATTTTTATACATCTTACATTTTTATTTTTTAGATATTTATTTTGTTTATTTTATGTTTATATTTTTATTTATTATTTGTTATGTTATTTATTTTTTCTTATTTTTATATATATTTTATTTTTATATGATTTTTATATTATTATTATTATTATTATTTTTGTTTAGTTTTATTTATTTTTATGTATGTTTACCTGCTGTAATATAACAGGTGATTACGACCTTTCATTGGACTGATTCTAAATGCACTGATTTTCATTTCCTCCATCTGTATGTTCACAGTGCCTGCTGCTTTAACCATGGACCCCATCACTGCTCACCAGCGGCTCATACTGTCAGATGACTGCACCATCGTTGCGTACGGGAACCTGCATCCGCAGCCCCTTCAGGATTCACCACGCCGCTTCGACGTTGAGGTATCAGTGCTGGGAGCCGAGGGCTTCTCCACGGGCGTCCACTACTGGGAGGTGATGGTGTCCGAGAAAACCCAGTGGATGATCGGCGTGGCCAATGAGACGGTCAACCGCAAGGGCAGCATTCAAATCCAACCCAGCCGAGGCTTCTACTGCATCGTCATGCACGACGGTAACCAATACAGCGCCTGCACCGAGCCCTGGACGCGCCTCAATGTAAAGAACAAACTCGAGAAAGTGGGCGTCTACTTGGACTACCCCAAAGGTTTGCTGGTTTTCTACAACGCCGACGACATGTCCTGGCTCTACACCTACCGAGAGAAGTTTGTAGCTAAACTTTATCCGTACTTCAGCCCCGGTCAAAGTCACGCCAACGGAAAAAATGTGCAGCCCTTGCGAATTAACACCGTGCGTTTATAGGAGCCGAGTCAGCAGAGAAGTTGAAAAAGAAGAAACTGAAGTCTAGGTTGTATAATAACGTTTCTTTCAGCTTACCTTAGGGTGCTACCGAATGAAGCGATCTGACTGATGGATTGTGACGTAAGGCTCTGGAGTTGGTAAATAAAATGGAGAGCCTTGCACTTTTCTGAGAACTACCTGTGGGCGTTTTGTACATTTTATTGTTGCCGGTCATTTGTAATCTTGCCGCGGCCAGCTTGCTTGCCCAAGATTTCCCAGCTGCTTGTACACAACTTCTGTCCCTTCAGCCCCTGCAGGGTCCAAACGCTCCTTTCACGGCTCAAGCCTGGGAAAAAGAGCTTATCTGTTGTGCAGACAGAAATAAAAAATGTTGTCTGTTTCGTTTTGTGCAATTGGCTTTGGTGTGTTTGTGGAGACACTGAGGTAGTGCTGTACGAACTTCTTGCGTTCTTTTTTTCTCGATAACTGCATGAACGGTCGGTGAGTGGAGTATTGTGTCCCTCAGGTCATGCTGATGGAGTTGGACTGCAGTAATCAGGCCCCCAGATGCCCTGTACGCGTGAATGATCGTGTACGTGTTTTTATCCCCTTCTTCTAGTCGAGATTCAGGGCTGGAACGCCGCTAACGCATCTGCTGCTATTATGAAAAAGGGGCCATGTCTGCGCATTTGTACATATCGCAGGACAGGTGATAGCTTTGGCTTTGCTATATCGGTAAAAAAGTGCGTCCCCTGCGCCTTTCCCTTTAGCTTGATATCGCTTTTATTTATTCATCTTGTGCTTACTTTCTAGTACATTCCAGTGTTTAGGGTCCCGGGATGTCTCGTTAAGATAGTCCAAATGTTAAAGAGGACGCTGGGTCATCTGTCTGCTTTAACGCATCGAATCAGGTGATAAGATGGCGAAAGACATTTCCGTTTCTGAGAGACTGCATCCGTTGCTCTTTAGGAAAGTGTTGAAATAGCTGTATATTTTTTTTCTTTTCTTTTTTTTTTTTTGTTTTGTTTTGTTATAAATCAAAATTAATTACCCTTGTAAATAAGGACCTAATGCAATTTTAGTGACTTAAAAAAATAAATATATATTATGAAGCACCAAATAGGAAATAATTATATAAAATATGAATATATAAATGTAAAATGTGAATATATATATATATATATATATATATATATATATATATATATATATATATATATATATATATATATATATATA
>CM077255.1:19250039-19485039 GCA_039654775.1 Spinibarbus caldwelli | reverse complement strand
ACTGCGACTTGGCACTTAGTCCTCCAAACTGCAGAAAAATGGCTTGTGTGCGAGTAGAAGAATTGATTTTCCTTGCATTTTTAATGAAATCATTGCATCAACCTGTGTCCAACAAGACGCAGTGAAACTCTGGAGACTTGAGACATGGTTTATGGATCTTATATTGCACCCGTGTTTTGTTATTAACTGAAAGCTGCTATTACACAGCCGTTCGCATTGAGGAACCACATTCTTACTGGAAGCCGTGTTTAATTGTATAAGTATCCCTGAGGACAAGGGTCCTGTCAAACCTATAGACTTCTGTACAATGTATCTCTACAAAAGAAGATGCTGTCATACGGATATAACTAGGTGTGGGCGGTGTGAGGTTTCAGCTGGGAGACCAGATTTAAAATCAGACAAAAGACAGAAAGAATGCCATCTTAAAGACACCTCACCATCATTATAATGAAATGCTCACTTTCTCACACCTAGAAATGCGAGGATGTCACTGCTGTGCTTCCGCTTCAGGGAAGACATTACACTTTGTGGCTGTCTCTCAAAATCTAGTGAGCAACCTGCCTATATAGCATCATATGCTGGTTTAAATGATACAGATATCATGATGGGGCCTCGTAGGCAGGTTAAAACATTCAGAAACAACTGTAATAGTCCATAGTGTTTGAATAGTGGCCGACTCAATAGGTTTTGAGATGCAATCACTTGTGTATCCGAGTATCTTCTCATGGTGTAAGTTGATCTTGCGCTCAATCTTTACCCTTCAATCATTTTTTTTAACCACATGATATCTGCAATCCCATAATTAATTGTTCATCCTATCTATACTTTGACTTTATAAGTCAAACTGTTATTGCTCAGTGTTATTTTAGTATAACTGAGATACTATTATAGTTTTATTGTGTGTGTGTGTGTGTGTACACGCAATTAAAATGTTTTCTTGGCAACTAACTGAAATAAAATTAAAAAACAAAAGTTGAAGTACTAAACTTACTAAAACTTAAACTGAAAATAAGAAATAAATTAAAAAAAAAACATAAAAATAATAAAAGCACATAGTTAAACTAAAATTAAAATGAAAACTGAAATTATAAAAATAAAAGCTCATTTAAAATATTAATAAATACTTTAATAAATGAAACTGAAATAACACTTTTAAATATATAATATTAGATGAAAACTTTAAAAAAGAAATGACAATCTTCTCTTGGCAACTAACTGAAATAATTTTAAAGTACTAAAATGACTAAAACTTAAACTGAAATAAAAATAAGAAATATAAACTCATAACCAGACTTGTTACTGATAACTGTTTAAAATCATTTTTAATTAATTGAAGTAAATCCAAAATAAAAATATTAGATATTAGATGAAAACTGAAAAAAATAAAAATTAATTAATTAATTTTATATATATATATATATATATATATATATATATATATATATATATATATATATTTGCTTGGCAAGTAACTGGAATAAAATTGAAAAACAAAAGTTGAAATACTAAACTTACTAAAACTTAAACTGAAAAATAAGAAATAAAAAAAACTAATGAATAAATAAAAATGATAAAAGCACAGTTACAACTTAAAAATTAAAATGAAAACTGAAAAAAAAAACAAGGGCTTATTTAAAATTTTTAAAAATACTACAATAAATAATACTAAAATAACACTTTTAAATATAATCAAATATAATATTAGATGAAAACTTAAAAAAGGACAATCTTCTCTTGGCAACTAATTACTAACTTAAACTGAAATAAAATTAAGAAATATTTACAAACAAAAAGATAAAAGCACATAGGTAAAAGTTACACAAAAATTAAAATGAAAAATGAAAATATAAAAATAAAAGCTAATTTAAAATATTAATAAACACTAATAAATAATACTAAAATAACACTGTTGCTTACATATTTAGTGTCACCAAGAGTTACAGCACTGCCTTTTACGAGTGTTCAAATAAGACTGATTAGAGTTGCTTGCTTTCCTGTAGGCTACTTACAGAGATTCACCTGCCTGTCATGTGTGCATGTGCCTGTGCAAGTCTGAGTTCTCGGGTAGGATGCATTTATGTGCTGTCAGTTGTAGCGTTTGCCCTGTGGTGCTTTTCCAGAGAGCTCAACTAGAGCTACAGATGGGTCGATTAACAAAGGCTTCTTCAGTTTCACATTCAGATTACCTGAAGACGGCGCAGGGAGACCTCTGGTGTTGAAAGCTATACTTCAAGAGCTGTAACCTCATCCAAAGAGGTTCCTTTTCCCCTTCAACTTTCTGATTGCTCTTATTTTTACTTGTTCGGTCATGAATTTGCTCTTCATAAACCTCATTGCACTGTACCGATTCCAAGTTGCGGGAAACTTTGGAGTTTGATGAATGTGCTCATGACAAATAGCCAGTGCCTTCAAGCACTTCTGTACGCATAAATACTTTATTGCACATTTTTATTTTTTATGTTAACTCTAAATGCCACTGCTCATATGTCACTATTGTTCTGTGAAGCACAGCTCCCCTCGGGCCGATTCCTTTTTTAGGGAACCGTAAACTGGTTTTTGGTTTAAAAATAACGCAACAATCTCACATGAAACCAGCTGGCGTTCTCAAAACGGACAGATTATTTACTTTGCGAGGAAAATGCACCTCATAAACTCATGAATTCTTAACATCTGTTTCAGCAACCTTAATTTGTCATCTTCTATCAGATTTTGCCGTGCATAGACGATCCGTCAAACGTGTTTGTCTTTTGTTGTATGGACATTGACGGATTGACCATCTCCTTTTGCAGTTTTCAGCTTCACACATCTCTTCTTTCAGAGGTAATTCAGAGTTCATGCACCACGTTGCAATCAGGTTTTTCACATTTTTTTCCAGGGTCACTTGACATGACATGGTGTTCTGAAAGTCACGTTATCTTGTCATTGTTGATTTTCAAGAACCTCATACTAATAGAGATGTGTGTGCGTGTGTATATACGCGCACACACACACAAACGATTATTTTGCAATCAATTTAAAACAGATTTTACTAATGCAGCCTCTGTTTACTTTAAAAATAATGTTTTTAATATTTAGTAAATAAATGTTTTATAAAATTGTAATATTTAAAAATTTTTCATTAGTTAATTATTTATATATATATATATATATATATATATATATATATATATATATATATATATATATATATATATATACACACACATACATACACACACACACAGTGGGTACGGAAAGTATTCAGACCCCCTTACATTTTTTCACTCTTTGTTATATTGCAGCCATTTGCTAAAATCATTTAAGTTCATTTTTTTTCCCTCATTAATGTACACACAGCACCCCATATTGACAGAAACACAGAATTGACATTTTTGCAGATTTATTAAAAAAGAAAAACTGAAATATCACATGGTCCTAAGTATTCAGACCCTTTGCTCAGTATTTAGTAGAAGCACCCTTTTGATCTAATACAGCCATGAGTCTTTTTGGGAAAGATGCAACAAGTTTTTCACACCTGGATTTGGGGATCCTCTGCCATTCCTCCTTGCAGATCCTCTCCAGTTCTGTCAGGTTGGATGGTAAACGTTGGTGGACAGCCATTTTTAGGTCTCTCCAGAGATGCTCAATTGGGTTTAAGTCAGGGCTCTGGCTGGGCCATTCAAGAACAGTCACGGAGTTGTTGTGAAGCCACTCCTTCGTTATTTTAGCTGTGTGCTTAGGGTCATTGTCTTGTTGGAAGGTAAACCTTCGGCCCAGTCTGAGGTCCTGAGCACTCTGGAGAAGGTTTTCATCCAGGATATCCCTGTACTTGGCCGCATTCATCTTTCCCTCGATTGCAACCAGTCGTCCTGTCCCTGCAGCTGAAAAACACCCCCACAGCATGATGCTGCCACCACCATGCTTCACTGTTGGGTCTGTATTGGACAGGTGATGAGCAGTGCCTGGTTTTCTCCACACATACCGCATAGAATTAAGGCCAAAAAGTTCTATCTTGGTCTCATCAGACCAGAGAATCTTATTTCTCACCATCTTTGAGTCCTTCATGCGGGCTTTCATGTGTCTTGCACTGAGGAGAGGCTTCCGTCGGGCCACTCTGCCATAAAGCCCCAACTGGTGGAGGGCTGCAGTGATGGTTGACTTTCTACAACTTTCTCCCATCTCCCGACTGCATCTCTGGAGCTCAGCCACAGTGATCTTTGGGTTCTTCTTTACCTCTCACCAAGGCTCTTCTCCCCCGATAGCTCAGTTTGGCTGGACGGCCAGCTCTAGAAAGGGTTCTGGTCGTCCCAAACGTCTTCCATTTAAGGATTATGGAGGCCACTGTGCTCTTAGGAATCTTAAGTGCAGCAGAAATTTTTTTTGTAACCTTGGCCAGATCTGCGCCTTGCCACAATTCTGTCTCTGAGCTCTTCAGGCAGTTCCTTTGACCTCATGATTCTCATTTGCTCTGACATGCACTGTGAGCTGTAAGGTCTTATATAGACAGGTGTGTGGCTTTCCTAATCAAGTCCAATCAGTATAATCAAACACAGCTGGACTCAAATGAAGGTGTAGAACCATCTCAAGGATGATCAGAAGAAATGGACAGCACTTGAGTTAAATATATGAGTGTCACAGCAAAGGGTCTAAATACTTAGGACCATGTGATATTTCAGTTTTTCTTTTTTAATAAATCTGCAAAAATCTCAACAATTCTGTGTTTTTCTGTCAATATGGGTGCTGTGTGTACATTAATGAGGAAAAAAATTAACTTAAATGATTTTAGCAAATGGCTGCAATATAACAAAGAGTGAAAAATTTAAGGGGGTCTGAAAACTTTCCGTACCCACTGTATATACACAACTCTTAATATTTAGCAATCAATTTAAAACAGATCTTACTAATGCAGCCTGTTTACGTTAAAATTAAGTTTTTTAATATTTATTACAATTTTATCAAATATGTAATATTTAAAATGTTTTCATTTAGTGTGTGTGTGTGTGTGTGTGTATAAAACCCTTTGGTGCTCCTCACGTGTTTTTCAAACCGTTTATTTCAGTTAATGTTTTATATTTTGGTTCAATAATTTTCTTATGTATTTTTAGGGGATTTTATTGTACTAAATTATATTCATGCTTATATTTGTGCATAAATTATATTTATGCATTTATTGCCTGTTAACCACAATTTCATTTCATGAAATTTCCAACTTAAGCTGCTGTAAATCTTGAATGCTTTAGAGCACAGACCTTAAGTTTGGTCTCTTTTTGCTTTCTCTTTTTAAAGAAGACACTTGGGAGATTATTTCTGGAGTGAAAAAAATCAAAAAAAAAAAAATGTGGTCCAAATTTGAGGTTGATATCTCAAAAAAAACAAGCTTTCAGTTAGATTTTTTTTTTTTTTTTTTTTGGGTGCTGTACCAAATGTTTCCTCTAGAAAAAAAAAAGGTTTTCCATTCGTGTCCATTGATTTCAGTAATTTTTGACCACGAACAGTACAAGTGTAACTATTTTTCTTTATTTAACCTTTTAAATCACCTTTTCAAATCTTTTTGATTTTTTTCACATAGTAAGTGCCAAAAACTTTTCACATAGTAAGTGCTAAAAAGTTTCGTATCATTCTGATGAAATAAAGAATTCTAAAATAAATAAAAAAATTTCACTCAAAAATGACTAAAGAGGACCAAAGGGTTAAATATATAAATGTTTATTTGTTTATACACACATCTGCCCTTCAGCAATTACAGATCCGGTACTCTGTTGACTGATAGAGATAAGAGTTTCAAGATGTACGCCACCAAATTCTCCAGGTTAAAGATTAGTAGAATATTACCACTGACGACTGTGGGAAAAACACAAACCATAGCCACGCATACCAACACTGTGAAGATTTCTCGCCCTGAGCAGGGACTTTCCCTTTCGGGAAACCAACAGCGTCTGCTCTGAGACTTTGCATCTGTCCTGTTAAAGACCACCAATGTCGTGACTTCCAGAGGAAGATCTGTTTTGGACTGTGCAAATGTTGCATAGCTGGATGATTGCTTTTGTTTCTCGATATTGTCTACCAAACCGGTTTGTTGAGCACACAGTGCACCATTCCCAGGACAGATCCATCGTATCTCACCGTTCACAAACCCAGCCATGTGAACGCCACAGCTGTTGGTCGTTTTTTCTGAGTCAACCAGAGTTTGTGACATATGCATTAGCCTGGGGCATAAATAGTCCTTTTTCTCACCCATCTGTGTGTTTTCAGATGAGTCAGACGGTCTTCGGGACGCCTTCGTCCTGAACAGACCCGGGCTCCCCGTTAAACTCAACAGGACCACCATAGCAGGAAGAACCCAGGAAAACTCATCAGTGCTGGGAAGGCAGGTGAGAAGATGGCCACCTTTTCTCTGACAGATTTCCGCTGAGATCTGCTCCAGCATCCAGTCATGGCTGCTGTAGATCCCGCTCATGCTCCAAGCTAGAAAACATCCCAAATAGCCAACTGTACTAGAGAGGGATTCACTTGCAACTCGTCCCTTTGTTCGCCTGCCTTGAGGCCACAGCAGATCAACCAACATCTCCACCGCAATCAAAGGCGGCATCAGAAGCAACACAACTCCATAGGCCTTGCAAAGGAAGAGCAGGAATCGAAGGGCGATGACATCTGAAGACACGTAAAAAGGCGTCAACCAGGACTCCATGAACCAGACGTAGAGTAAAAACACTGGAGGAACAGAAAAGAAGCGTTAAAGGAAGAGTTCACCCAAAAAGGCCATCTAAGATGTAGGTGATTTTTTTTTTTCTTGAGGAGAACAGTAAAGAAGATTTTTAGTTGAAACCATGGTTCTTGGTGAATCATAAAATTCAAGTCAGTGGCTGCCCGTTTTTGAGAATGAAAAAAATTAAAACCATGGCTCCTGACGATATATTGAGGTCTTATAAAGTTAAACGATCTGTCTGTGCAAGAAACTGAATATTATTACCTGTAATCCAGAGCCTCAGGCAAATGGAAAAATACGATTCTTTTCCGTGAACTTGTTCTTTTGTTTCTGATTTAATTCACTAGTTTGTTTACTTAATCATGCAATTACGTAAAGTATACGCAATTATATTATTAAAGCACCTAATAATGATGTGAAACGTGGATGTTTTACATGTCGAAAGCATATAAAGTGAATAAACTAGTCTTCATCAGCTCACCTTTTTACATAAACAATGCTAAATATAAAACTTTCATTTCACCCCTTCATTTAAGTGCTCGGTTCTTCGAATCAAACTGTTTCCTTAGTTCAGTGAGAGAGCTGGAGCGCTGAATGAGTTGGTATCATTTGACCCAAGTCGACATTGGCTCACAGTCAGAAGTTATTACAAACACTCAGTGGTGATTAATAGTAACGTTTAAGTAAAAGTGTTGTATTAATATCATTAAATCTAGGAAATAAATCTAGGAATTATTGGATTTCAAATCAGGTTGAGCTATCGAAAGTAACGAGCTGTTTTATGGAGAGTAACTGTAATATTATTACTGAAATCTTATTAGTAATTAGTTACACTACTAGTTACTGCAAAAAAAGTAATATTATTACTGTACCTAGTTACTAGTAACTAGTTACTGTCCAACACTGCTCCAGACAGTTTGCCTGAGGCTCTGGATTACAGGTAATAATGTAAATAATGTTCAGTTTCTTGCACAGACTGATTGTTTCGCTTCATAAGACCTCAATATATCATCAGGAGCCATAAGTATTGATTTTGTGTTCCTTAATATGTTTTTTTTATTCTCAAAAACGGGCAGTCGCTTACTTGCATTTTATGATTCACCAAGTACCAAGGTTTCAGCTAAAAATCTTCTTTACTGCTCTACTGAAGAAAAAAAAGTCACCTACATCTTGGATGGCCTGAGAATGAGTAAATTAACTGCAAATTTTCACTTTTGGGTGAACTGTCTCTTTTAACTGGTGAATTAAGTGGAGAATGTGGACAAGGTTTGTGGGTCTGCTTACCGGTGATAGCGAGGTCTGTAAATAACAGCAGGCAGCTGCAGCATAGACTGACCGCAGTGATGGTGTGCGTGATCACAGACGAACACAAGAACATGCTGCTTATCAGTTTGCACACACACAGACGCAGCGTAACATCCAGAACACCCTCCATCTTCACACTTAGAAGAGACATTAAAAATACAGTGTCACTTGATGTTTCATTTAAGAGTTGTAGTGCACATCTCTGGAAGGAAGCTGATGATAAATGCACAAGATGTGAAAGTCAGATGGTATAGGACTGTGTTCCAGCTCCAAGATTAATTTAAAGGCAATATGAAATCAAACTTAACCTTATTTATTTTCTTAAAACACATTCCTGGTCTTACTGTGGGTTATTCATAAGTGTGTGACTTTTTATTTTTTTCTCCCTAAAAAAATGTGTGTAATGTTTCATTAAAAGTAACTTGTTTTACTTCTGTAATGACTTTCCATTTTGGCTGATATCACCAAGGCTGCCAACCTTTTTGGTTTTGAATGCACATTTTTCACAGTCCGATCCCAAATTTCCAATTGCTGAAATCAAAACTTGCCTTAATTTTATGTATGTATTATTTTATCATATAAATTACTTTTTTGGTCAAAGTGTAGTGAATGGCACGTCATGTGCACTTATCAGTGCTAATAAAGACATAAAAAGAGGGTGAATTTAGTCAAATCTGTTTTAAATTGATCACAAAAAGTCACATTTTGTCAAGTATTTGATAGATTTGCACTTTGAAATGAACTATCTATCTATCTATCTATCTATGGAACTATTTGACGAAGGTAATGAACCATGTAAGGGAACAGGTTTTTCTGAAAATATTTTTTTAAAGATGTACATATATTCATTTTTTATTACTAATTTGTAATTTTTGTCAGAGGCAGTAAAAAGCATGATATTTTAATTTGATACACCCAACAACAGTGTAGAGTCTTCAATTATGTAATATTGGTGTTCAGTAAAGAAGCAAAGTGATATAATAGTCTGTACATTTTTTCCTTGTTTTTTCCATTCCTACATTTCTTAATTCTCTACCCTCTTTTTTAATATTAAACATATATAACCAACAGTTTAGTTTGTTTTTTTATTTTAACACAATGAATTAAAGTAAAAAATAAAATATTTATTTAAAAAAATAACAGAAACCTTCATCTGACAGAGTTAAATACTTACAGAGTTAACAAAAAGTTAAAAAATACTTAAATACTGATGGTGTTGACAAAGGTCCAACTGAGGTTGTAACAAATGATTGACAAGACAACAAATTAAGACAACTAATATTTTAAACTAACATTTAATTTAATACAACAGTCCTTCCAGTGGATTCCAGTCTCATTCTGGGTGTCCTGTAGCTCATGAAATACAAGAAGCTTATGTTAGGTTTAGTGTAAAGGTAAGCATTATTACATGCTGCCCTGTAGCAGCAACAGAAATGTGAAGCCTGTTTTTAAACCTCATCAGTTACGTACATTTAATTTGTCTGACTCTGACCTGCATGACTTTAGCAGTAAGCAAATTGCATGTTTGCTTTCTATGAAGTCTATTAGATCAGAGTTTGCTATTGCTGTGATTTCATATGAGTGACAGGTTGTTTAAAAAAAAAAGTAAATTATTTATAACAACAACTGCGATACTTCATAAAGTAAATAAGAAGAATAATCATCAGTTTTGATTTCATGGTGACAGTACATGTCACGTATATAAATAAAGATATGTAAGTAAGGCATGAAAATCAGGCCTAATATGTATATAAATAAAATCCTGAAACAACATTAGATTAATTCCTCTTATGCAAAAAAATAAATAAATAAATAAATTAATTATATTTTATATATATATATATGTATATATATATATATATATATACACACACACACACACACACACACACAGTGGTGTGAAAAATTGTTTGCCCCCTTCCTGATTTCTTTTTTGCATGTTTTTTTTTTTTTTTTGCATGTTTGTCACACTTTAATGTTTCAGATCATCAAACAAATTTAAATATTAATCAAATATAACACAAGTAAACACAACATGCAGTTTTTAAATGAAGGTTTTTGTTTTTTTTGTTTTTTTATGAAGGGAAAACTAAATCCAAACCCACATGGCCCTGTGTGAAAAAGTGTTTTTTTTTTTTTTTTTTTACTGTTTGATATATTACAGATCTCTGTGGCTTTCAATATAAATGTATATTTTTGAATTTGTTGCATTTTAAACACTTTGTTTGTCAGTTTTATATTGTGACCTCCTGCTGAGGACAGGTTAAATTACAAGTATTTTACAAATATAGAGAATGTATTTAAAATTATATACAATTTTTTTTTTTTTTTAATTTAAAATAGAAGCCATGAATGCTCTGAGTATACAGATTTCCTTTAGATGTACATTTTTAAGAATTTCTTCATTTTTAGCATAAAGAGAGATTTTGTGTGTACAGTAGGACATGTTTTGTCCCTTACCTCAATAATCAGTAATATATATTTACAATGAAGTTTTCTCAAATGAAGGCTGAGGTGTCACAATACCTGAAATCTGGCAGTAGGGTAGACTGAGTACAGTAGAGACACTTTCTGCTTTTTTCATCACTACACAAAAACTAGATGCTGAAATTAAGTGATTTTTCACATTATATTTATTTTGCTTGTGTACTAAAATATCATAAATTGATAATAGCCATAAGTAGTTTATATTTTCCACAATTAGCTCATAAACATGAGGTGCATTTTTGTCTCATATGGTGTACAGTTGAAACAGTACATTGGTACAGTTAAGACACCCATTCTTAACACTCTAAAGCTGGCTAACCATTTATTGCAAATGTAATAAATTACAAAATTACAGTTTTAAATAATTACAGTTTAAAAATAAATGTATTTATTTGCTTTATTTAATTCAGATTCAGTTAAACAAAATAAGAACAAATATTTAACACTAGAAAATATATGACAAACAGTACAAATGTAACCATAACATTAAAAATAACTATATACATACCTGTATATTCTATAACCCTAAACCTACGCATCACTCGAATCTGCATTTTTACATTTTCAATCATTCTGTATGATTTATAAGCTTGTTTCATCACGGGGACCTAAAAAATATTCCCATAAGGTTAGAATGTACTGGTATTACTATACTTGTGGGAACATTTGGTCCCCATAATGTAGATAATACAAGTACACAAACACACACAGCCTCTGAATATGCATTTTATTTTCTATGATTGAACTGTTACTGTATACAGTACATAGCAGCCTATTAAGGGTGTCTCAACTGTACTCACTTTACCACCTTGTATATTTCTTAAAATGCTATGTAATCCTTTTAACATTCATGTTAGAAAATATGTCCATTAATAATAGACAGTTGAAATATCAAAAAATATTTTTTAACAGAATTTGCGTAGCATATGTGTAAATGTGACTTTTATCTTATTATCATAACACTGTACAACTAAACAGCATGTGAAGCAATAGGACACCAATCTGGGTTCAGTTGACACACTGTGTCTCAACCGTACCCCACTGACATACTCACACATTTCCTTGCGTGGCACAATGTCATAAAATGTCTATTTTTAGAGCACAGAGTAATGTTTGCAATGATATATGTTAAGTTTAACAATCATAAAAGAATAATAAGCTATTCACTGTGGAAGGGACATGGTGAAATGAAAATCTCACCTTGGAAAAAAAAACTTCGGAGTGGAAAGACGCACACATTTCAAAATTTCCCACGATCAAAGAGAACACTAATACACATGTGTGGAGCAAAAATCACGGCTCGGGGTTCTTGTGTACGCAAGTTATTTAAGGTGTTTTATCTGTACACACGTCTCAAATGTACTCAGTCTACCTTAACTGACACTACCAACATCTGCCTTTCAGCACTTCTAGTATTTTTATTTATTTATTTATTTTTTCAGCATTGCTGTTAATTTGTTGATTGTATCATGTCTCACACCTTCTGCATTTGTTTCTAGTTTTTCTAGTTTGTCTCTAGCCTAGAATTGCACTGAGCATTTTGAATATGAATTTATTTTTGTTCAAATCTGACCACATATAAGCTTTTCATTCAAGGTATATTCTTATGAAAATTAAAATCAACAGCATTTGGTTATTTACACAGCCATGTCATAATTACAGGGCCAGCACAATCCGATTGACTCACCAGAAACTAGAGATGAAAGGATGTGACCTCAGACATCTGAGGAGCTTCCAGTGATGCAAGGCTGAAAGCAGCAGGTCCAGGAGGAAAGAAGCCGGCTGATCCTTACCTGAACACACAGCAGTAAGTCCTCCACTCGTCTCTCTGAGTTTTCAATGAGTGTTTGTGTGCATTTCTCCTCCCCCTCCCTCAGTGGGACTTATCTAAACATTCAAGCTTCTTTTTTTGTGATGTTACATAGCCTGCGTCCCAATGTGCATACTATCCATCCTAAATTCTATGCGATATTAGTAATTTTCAGTACTATTTAGGGCAGATAGGGTGGATAGTATGCACATTTGTAGACTCAAAGCACGTGTCTGTGTGGAGGGAGTGTCAGTGTCAGTGTTTGACTACAGAAACCAGTCCATCTGCTTCCTCCACGACCACAAATGTTCAGATGTGCACATGCGACTTCCTGATGTAGCTCTCTGGTGGCACACAGCACGATGTTTGTGGATCCGCGCAGCCGCTAGAGTCAGACTGAGCTCGTGCTGTCATCTATCGTTCAGATGAGGGAACGCAAACCGGCGAAGATGGAAATTGTCCATAAACAGTAGTGTATGTTAATAATCGAATTAAATTTTTGTATTTTATATATTGTTTTATTTTAATTTTAGTTGTTTTGTTAGTTGTTCCTTTTTGATTTTGTTAGCAGTTTTTAAAAATGTTTATATAGTTTTTATTCATTTTTATTTTAGATTTAGTTATTCAATATGCTAAGTTAAAGAAAATAGAAATGTGAAATGTTGCTAAAATAAAATAGGTTCAACTTTTTTCTGTCTTATTTTATTTCAATTAAAGGTTTTTTTTATGATGTTTGTTTTAGTTAACTATATCAATCCTGATCAGAAATGATTTTGCATGTATAGTTTTTAATTAATTAATTAATTTAATTTAATTTTAGTTATTTTAGTACATTAAATTAAACCAAATGGAAAGCTGAAATTATATATATATATATATATATATATATATATATATATATATATTTTTTTTTTTTTTTTTTTTTTTTTTTCTGTTAAAGTTTGTTTCATTTCAAATATGGAAAAATTTCTATGGTTTTAGTTTATTAATCCTGATCAGAAATTAATCTCTATATTGTTTTTATTAGTTTTTAATTTTAGTTTGAGTTATTTTACTACATCGAGTTAAAACTAAAGCTGAAATGTTTTTTTTTTTTTATTTATTTTTTTTATTTAAGTCTATTCAAGAAATAAAAGTTTTTAACTTTAATAACCCTGCTCAGAAATGAATATTTACTTTACATAAACTGGGAATAGGTATGAACAATTAGACACAAATATAGTATAATATCAATAATAATGTTGTACTTGAAGTCATTTACTCTTGTCTCTTTGCAGTTTGTGTATTGTATTGATTATTGTATTGTAAACATACCCATCCAGTCAATGTTTAACAATTTTAAACTATTTGTGTTACTCCTCATTATAAACCTTTTAATTTAAAGTCTTACGCTTAAATGATTGAGATTTGCTTTGTAGACACTTACAGGTTAAGTTCAAATATGATACATTATAAAATAAATATATAAATAAACTATTTCAAAACATCATGCGTGTAAAATACAGTTTTAAATGCATCTCAAGTTAAGATAGCTTTCTATTTCTATACTTCAATTTGTGGTATTTCATTGTTCTGATGACTTTATTTAGATGTAGAAAATGTTAAATAATAACTAGACTGGTAGTATTTGGCATATATTGTTTTTGTTTGCACATAGTGGGCTATCAATATTCTATTCTATTCTATTCTATTTTATCAAAATCCAAACATTCCATGAGACATAGAGGTGTAAATGGATGTTATGCAATTCTTCGGTCCTGTTATAAAATAATGTCTTATTTCAAATGCTTTTAATAGACAACACACATTACAGTAGCTATATATTCTTCCTATAATCTGTTCTGAATCACTCCATATCTCAGAGTCTGCTCTTTTGAGCTCCATATCGTCGAAATCAGTTCTCTGACTTCTCATAGGACATCACAGCAGCCCTAAATGTTAAATAGTCATTATTTTTAAAGATGATTTTAATGTCGCGAGCTCTGATGTATATTTGATATTTGATCACATATGATTTCGCTGTTCTAGCGCTGTGCCTGCAGCACCCAGAAGTGAACGGCAGGCGACCCGGAAGGTCTGAACTCCCTCTGAAGGCAAAGCCGAAAGAACATCTGAACCTTTCATTAAATCTAATAAATCCACCGTCGAGGTGTGCAAGGTACGTCTGTCGCGCTCTCTTCATCTTCTCGATCGCATAGAATTTTTTTTTTTTTTTTTTGACATTTGCATGATGCATTGAAGCGAGGCTAGCAGTCATTAGAGTGAGCAAAAAGTTCAAATAAAAGAAAAAAAATCTAAAGCAGACGCATGTTGCAACAATGTTGCATCTGCACGCTCGTACATAATTGCGTCACGATAGAAATGTTACATTTTCGCTGGAGAGCTGCGCGTCTGTTTCCATCTGCGTGATTTGTTCGCATCGCATGATTGTTGTAGGAAGTCTCTCGTTTTTTTTTCTCCTCCAGCCGGGCTATTCAAACCTGCAGATCTAAGTAAACAATCATTCGCGCACTTAATGCAAATAATGAGGCGTTTTACGCGTCGCTCTTTAGATCTGAATTCACACGCTTTATTTTTGTGGCTAAAATTTTTGGGATCTGCAGAATATGGCGCCCTGTCCTTATAAAAATAAGACAGGCTGCCATTTTTGTTTTCCTTTTGTCTGAAATTTTTAATAAAACTGTCTGAGAATGTGGGAGAGGCAGACACCGGGGACCTGGACTTTCAGAAGCCACGAAACGCGTCCGTTCGCCGCCGTTATTCTGCGACTGCTTTTAATTTGACGCTTGATCAAAGGCGACGTGCTTTAATTGAGAATGATTTCAAGGATGCCGATAGAATAAAAGAAAAAGTTGAGTAAGTTTTACCTCAGTTTATATCAGAGCCTCAGAGACGTGTCATTCTTCGTCAAAATGTTTAGTTGATATTTACATGTCGTTTAAAGCTGCGGGGTGGTTTTTATTAGAGTGTTAAATTATTTTAAACGTTGTTAGGCAGGCTTTACCTCAGCGTTATTTAAATGTGAAGAAACTAGGAATATCTAGGTAGAAATCTTTGTTGATGTAATTATAAAATGAAGCTTACACAGCTTGAAACTGTATTTGTAACGCACCTCTTTATCAGATGCATGTACACGTTTATTTTTGGGACATTTACTGTGGTAGTGGACTACCTTTGTATTCTTGGAAGTGCTTTTGAGTGCAATGGAAATACTGTACGTGAATTTCAGTGCTATTAGTTATTGACATTTTCATAATAATTCGATGTACTCTGCGGTGTTTACTTATATAATATATAATCTATTTTGGATTCGAAAACGTGGTGTTTCCGGTCTTTTAAAAAATTGCTTGTAAATTTCTCGTTATGCTATATTATCACCAAATCTTGGATTTAATCTTTTTGTCAACTTGTTTTCTTTCATTTAGTACAGGTTTTGTTTCTTTTTGGAACTCGTAGGCCTCATTTATCTGAGCTAATGTACCTTCAAAAAAAAAAAAAAAAAAAAAAAAAAAAAAAACATTATATGTGGACCATTTTGGTAATACTCACTTAAAAACTGAGGTGAAATAAAAAAGTTCCAAAAAGAACTGAATTAAAACAAGTTGATTAAAATATTGAATCCAGTATTTGGTGATAATATAGCATAATGAGATATTTATGTTTCTTTTTTTTATTTTATTTATTTTTTTGTAGGCCAGTCTTTTTTGACTGGGAGCACCACAACAACAAGGTAGAAAAAATCCCAGAAAAGTACAAAAATAATTTTTTTAAAAATTGGGGAAGTTGCCAAGTCAGTGGGCTTTATTCTAATGTGATAACATTATTTAGCATTTACAGAAAAAAAAAAAAAGATCCTTTCCGGGTCAAAATGACCAGAATGCAACAGGAAAGGATTCCTCAAAGTAACTGTATTGAACAAACAGGACAATAGCGTTCATCTTTCTGCCCTTCTAATCTCTACCTTTTTAGAAATGGTTCCATACGGTGCGATTACTTTTGGCGTATCGTTTTCTTGCATTATGTCCATGACACTGTGCTATGAATGTTTTGGCAGTGCTTATGGGTCGTGAGAGTGTTTGACTAAAGGGCCTTGCAGAGAAATTCATTTAGCGCAGCCAAAAATAATAAAAGCGATATGTCCAAATATATGAGCCCAGACCCCGCTGAATATTTCCTTAATGATGCTGAAAGGGTGTCTGTTTCACTTCCTGCTAAAACTGTGGGGTAGAGTTTTCACTTTTCCATATGAATCTGCCACATTTACATATACATTTGACTTTTTCAGGTTTTAACATTCAAATGCTCAATTATTGTCTTTTTTATTTTCTTTTTATGACTTCACAGTCAGCTTTGCTTTTAAATAGCGCTTTCTGCTTGTGATAAGACCAATTTGAAGAAGTTTGCACCATCACAGCAAATGCATTTTTATTTTGCTAATACAATGCCTGCAATGCAACAAGTAATATTCAAAGCATCTTGCTTTAGGAAGATGTAATTTGTTTGATTTTCCCAATGGGCGTCGTGTTGAGTTTGGCAATATTGAGTAATCTGCTGTGGGTGTGTGAACTGTGTATGAACAAACAGCATGAGTTTGCTCGAAATGCTTGTTCTGTGTTGTATCATATTCATATCACTGTGTCATGAATAATACTAAGTAAAGTGCCGATGCATTTAAAGGCACAGTTTGCAATTAATAAGAGTATTAGTGCAAGACTTAAGCTAATAGCAAAATCACTATGATTAAGCTTTACTGTAACTCTGTACATGAAGCGGTACATGATTCCAGTGTTTGATTCCATTCAATGTTAAAAATAATCCTAAAAGGTCTTTAATATACTTTCCTGGCCATATTATTAATGATTCATCTGTGTGTGTTATTTTAAAGAAAACTGCTCCGTAAACGTTCACCTAAAAATGAGCATTTGCTGACAATTTACTCAGTCTCAGGTTATCCAAGATGTAGATAAGTTTGTTTTAGCATCAGAACAGATTTGGCGAAATTACAAATCGGAGCATTACATCACTTGCTCACCAATGGATCCTCTGCAGTGAATGGGTGCCGTCAGAACAGCTGATAAAAACATCAAAAGAATCCACAAGTAATCCACACCACTCCAGTCCATCAGTTAATATCTTGTGAATTGTGAAAACTGAGAAACAAATCCATCATTAAGGTGTTGCTTCTGAATAAAATATCAATCTATAATCAATCCATAATAACTCTTCCTCCAGTGAAAAATCCATCCCCTGTTGTCCTCTCACATGCAAATCCACAGACATATTCGTTTTACACAGTTTTGGCTCGTAAACAGTGCTTGATCTGTGCATATTTCTCTCCTGATTCAGACGAGACGACTTTTTCACTAGACAAAGCAATATATAATTTAGCCAGAAGCAATGGTTTAAAGTTAAAAACATCGTAATGATGGATTTGTTTCTTGCAAACACATGGTTTATAAATGGTAATTGATGGGTTGGAGTGGTGTAGATTACTGTGATGTTTTTATCAGCTGTTTGAACTCTCATTCTGACGGCACCCATTCACGGCAGAGGATCTAACTAATTTACTGCGCTGAGTTGCAACTTAATTTAAGTCATCTTCTCAGATTAGATCTGCATTTCAAATCAATATATAATCATGGGAGGTCAGTCCTAATCTATTCAGAATATTTTTCCAATTTATTTCAGCTGCCTAACTCTCAGCCACATATGAGCCGAGAGCCTTCAGTGAGAAATTCTACATTTTTGTGAACCGCCCAGCAGCCATATTGTGATTTTTAAAGGCTATTACCTCCATGCGGTCTGTGTTTCGGGCCTAAACATAGCAACCTTCAGATCCTGCTGCATCATTTCCCCCCAAAACTTTTAGTCATTATCAGTCATTATTGTCTTTATCTCTGAATCTCTCAGCGACAAGTAATTCATTTTAAATAGGCATCCCCGAAAAGATCCATTTGGTTTCTTCTCAGCCAAGGATTGGTCAAAGAAAAGCCACGTAACAATGAATGATGTAAAAATAAAACATCATTAATCAACCATGCCTCTGTGTGTGTGTGTGTGTGTGTGTGTGTGTGTGTGTTTCAGAATGGCAGAACCTCGATTTAATAATCCATACTTCTGGCCTCCTCCACCATCTATTCCTGGTCAGGTAAGAAAACAAACACGCATTACTGGACTTCAATTGTTGTTTATCTAAAAAAGTTTAGCATCAGTAATTTATTCTAGTTCAGCACTAGGTTAAATCTTTGTCTAGACAATTAAATCTTTATTGTTAACTACCGGTAGTTGTCTTAAGTAGCAGATAAGGGTGCCAGCATGCTAAAGTTTAGAGTTTAAAACACGTCTTATCTTTTAAATGTTCTGTCAGATCTTTCTCTAGACCGTAAACACTTCTAACCCTATAAAGCCTACTGTATCATATCAAATTTCCTAGGCCTCTAATTAAGCAACATACTGCTGAAAATTCTATTTTTCTGACTTGTTTAACATGTCAGACTTTACAGGATTAAACACAAGTCCTTCTCATCATGTCAGTAGTTCAGAACCAGGAGGATTTGAACCATCTGCTTGTTCTAATCTCACTTTCCCCCCTTTCCCCCCTTTTTCCTCAGTTGGATAACCTCGTGCTGATCAACAAGATCAAAGAACAGCTCATGGCAGAGAAAATCAGACCTCCACACCTGCCGCCCACTTCTGTCCCTTCCCAGCAGCCCTTGCTGGTGCCGCCCACGGCCACAGAAGGCGGGCAGCACAATATATCAACGCCTAAGATGCAGCAGATGCCTGGGCTCCACGCTCACAGCACCACCCAGCCCGACATCGCCCTACACGCTCGACCCGCCTCCAGCACCGTCGCAGGTACATTCTCCACTGCACAGCATAGATCTGCTCATTGAGACACAAAAATAATGCTAATTATGCACATAATGTGGGCAGGTCGTATTCTGGGTGACGTAAACTTGAATCTGGACGATAAAGCGGCTATAAAAGCAAGGGGATTGTGGGAAGACTGGCATTTGAGGCAAATCATAGACCAGCCATCTAGAGCGAATCATCTGTCAGGTACGTGAATGCGAATTGTTTTTTGCTTGCATTTAAAGAATAGTTCACTCTTAAATGAAGATATGCTGAAAATCCAAGATGTAGATGAGTTTGTTTCTTCATCAGATTTGGAGAAATGTAGCATTACATCACTTTCTCACCAATGGATTCTCTGCAGTGAATGGGTGCCGTCAGAATGAGAGTCCAAACAGCTGATAAAAACATCACAATAATCCACACCACTCCAGTCCATTGATTAATGTCTTGTGAAGCGAAAAGCTGCATGTTTGTAAGAAACAAATTCATCATTAACGCATTTTAACTTCTGGACAAAATACCAGTTGTCTCATCTGAAAGGGGAGAGAAATATGCACCGATTAAGTGGATTGCTTGTGGATTATTGTAATGTTTTTATGAACTGTTTGAGCTCTGATTCTGGCGGCACCCATTCACTGCAGAGGATCCATTGGTTCTAAAAGTTCTCAAATTCTGTTTCCATGGGTGAGTAAATTGTCAGCAAATTTTCAATATTTGGTTGAACTGTTCCTTAAACTGAGGTTCATTTTCAGGACTGTCACTGACTCGAACTGCCAACCACAACACGTCAGAGAGCGTGACGCCGACCAGCCCGACCACTCCAACCACCAGCAGTCAGACGCGTCAGGGCGCCGCTCCGTCCCCAAACCTCATCTCAGGACTGTCTGGCGGGCCAGGGATGGACATTATCAAAAACAGCGGAGGACTGGCAGGACTGCTGGGTCCTCCTCCGAAGAGCATAGGACGAGGTCGCAAAAAGATCAAAGCTGAAAACCCCTCTGGGCCACTCTTAGTCGTTCCCTACCCAATCCTGGCCTCTGGAGCCGACCAATCACCTGTCAGCATCACTGCCAAAGAGGGCAAAACCTACAGGTACAACTTCAGAAGATAACCATTTATGTTTAAAAGGATAGTTCACCCAAAAATGAAAATTCTGTCATTAATTACTCGCCCTCATGTCGTTCCAAACCTGTAAGATCTTCGTTCATCTTCAGAACACAAAATAAGATATTTTTGATGAAATCTGAGAGCTTTCTGATCCTGCCTAGACAGCAATGCAACTGACACGTTCAAGGCCTAGAAAGGTAGTTCACGGAAGAGAAGAAATCGTTGAGTAAAGTCATTATTTTAGTTTGCTTTGCTCACAAAAAGTATTCTCGTAGATTCATAAAATTATGGTTGAACCACTGATGTCACATGGACTATTTTAACAATGTCCTTACTACCTTTCTGGGCCTTGAACGTGTCAGTTTTGATATTTGAAAGCTCTTGGATTTCATCAAAAATATCTTAATTTGTGTTCCGAAGATGAACTAAGGTCTTATGGGTTTGTAACGACGTGAGGGTGAGTAATTATTAATGACAGAATTTTCATTATTGAGTGAACTATCCATTTAATAGGGAAAATAATAGTAATAATAATAATAATAAAAATAAAATAGAATAGAATAAAATAAATAGAATAATAGTAAAAAAAAAATAATAGCATTATTGTTGTTGTTGTTATTACTAAATATAAAATTAAAATCTCTTGTATTTCAGAATATTTATTGCATGCATTTCTTATGCATACAAATATGGTGTGTCAAGCTGCTTGCAATGCCAAAGTGATGTGTTTGATTCCCAGAGAATGCATTAACTGATAAATTGTATTGTTTGAATGCAATAGACGTCACTTTGTATAAAAGTATCTGCCACATGCATATATTTAAATGGAGCTGCATGATGTGGGAAAAATGTAATTGCTATTTTTCTGTTAAAAGTTGACAATTGCAATTTAATTTTTTTTTCTTTTGCATAATTTGGCCAAAAATTTTGTGATTTTATACATCACTTTGATATTTTTAATAATAATAGTAACAATTTTGGTCTTGCAGATGTAAAGTGTGTCCGCTGACGTTCTTCTCCAAGTCGGACATGCAGATACACTCCAAGTCCCACACAGAAGCAAAGCCACACAAGTGCCCTCACTGCACCAAGTCCTTCGCCAACGCGTCCTACCTGGCCCAACACCTGCGCATTCACCTGGGAGTGAAGCCCTATAACTGCTCCTACTGCGAGAAATCCTTCCGCCAGCTCTCACACTTACAGCAGCACACCAGGTAACTTTACAGCCTCAATTTGTGCACATGTTTGATTTGAAGAGCTCAGGTTCACTCAGTTTTGATTTTTGTCATCACATTTTACTTTGCTACAGAATCCACACAGGTGATCGACCATATAAATGTCTCCAACCAGGCTGTGAAAAGGCCTTTACGCAGCTCTCCAATCTGCAAGTAAGGCACAAATATCTCTTTTTTTGTAATTGTTCACATAGGTCATTAAAATATATTAAATATGTATTATTACATTTTTATAAAATGTATTTTTATTTTATAAATATATATAATGATATTTATTCTGTGTAAGTGTGTTTGTATATAACAGGAGCTTGTGTCTTTACTCACCACAGTCTCACCAGAGATCACATAATAAAGACAAGCCTTACAAGTGCTCCAACTGTTACCGCGCTTACTCTGACTCCGCCTCTCTCCAAATCCACATGTCAGCTCACGCAATCAAAAACGCCAAGGCATTTTGCTGCAGCATGTGTGGTCGAGCCTACACCTCAGTAAGTACAACAGCATTCATCACACTGACTCCTCTGTCATCCTGCATTGAGTGGAGTGGGATGTAGTTGTAGTTTTCTACTTTCAGAACAAGAACCACGTGCGCTTAAATCAGTTAATGTGTAGCTGACGTGAAATACTTCACGAAGATGATGTGACATGCTGTATTCTAAAAAATCCAAAACATTTATTTGCATTTTGCTGATTCTTTTAGAATTGATATGCATGCAGTATTTATGACCTTACATTAATTGAGAAATTGACACACCATGAGACCATAAAAAAGGTGACAAAAAAGTCACAAAAAAAATCACACAGGTGATGCAAAAATGGTGGAAATAAAGAAATGGTGACCAGTTACAGTACCTAAGAAATACAATTCATAATATATTCATGAATATTTATTCATATATTATTTATTAATATATTTTATGTATTATATCATTTTATATTAATATCACATTTTATTAATATATAATTTTTAAACGAAAAATATAAAATTATTTTAACAGTTCCTACAATTTCTGAACAAACAGATCCAAATAAAATAGAAAAGCAGGTATATAAAATACAATGTGACGTTATAAATATTTGAAAGTATTTATTTATTTACAGTTTTTTTTTAATAGTGCCACTGGTGTTATTTTAGTATAATTGAGATACTATACAATAGAAATACTATTATAGTTTTTATTAATAGTTTGATTAGTGTTTATTATATTTTTTATTTTAATTTTTGTTAAAGTTTTAGTAATTTTGTTGTCTCTTTTTATCATTTTATTAGGTTTTGTTTTTTAATGTCTATATAGTTTTTATTAATTTTTATTTCATTTCTAACTCATTTTAGTACACCGTTAAGGTAAATGAAAATTATAAAAGTTGCTTTAGCAACTAGCTGTAACAAAATAATTTTGAGGTTTATTTTAAATTTTATTTTATTTTAGTTAACATGAATTTTTATTTCAAGTAACATAAATATTTGAATATTTTGTTTTAGTAAACCATAATAAACCTGAGTACCACAGTTTGAGAACTACTGGGATGTGGCATTTCTTACAAGCTCCTTTAGTTTATCCATTATTAAAATGGTAAAATATGTGAAATAAGTGACAAAAATTTTGTTTTACAGTTTTTATTTAAAATATTTTTAGTTAAATATTTATTTATCTGTTATTTTACATTTCCATAGTATTGCCACATTTTGAGAATCTTTTCTTACATGCCCTCATACAGAAAATAAATGAAATTGTTTCATGCTGTTTATAGTCTTTTAGCACTATGGGTTATACTTTATTTTAAGGTGTCCTTGTTACAGTGTAATTACACTTATAAATACTGAGTAATATTCATTAACTACATGTATTTACTAGATGGTTAGGGTTTGGCTTAGGGATGCTTGCACGCAATTATGCATTTATTGTTATTATAATAGTAAATACATGTAACAAGTGTAACAAGGACACCTTCAAATAAAGTGTTACCACACTATGCAATCTGTTTTATTCTTCTCCTTGATTCATAAACACCTAATATGTCGTTTCCAGGAGACCTACCTTATGAAACACATGTCTAAGCACACAGTGGTAGAACATCTGGTGAGTCAACACTCACCACAAAGAACCGAATCGCCCAGCGTTCCCGTTCGCATTTCCCTCATCTGAGCACGCCGGTCCTGGACCAGCCCGCGGGCGGTCGCTCAGTCTTTCCCAACCTTGGCATAAGCAAGCCAAATCGCCTGTTCTCGGTGGTTTGACGTTTATTTTTATTTTTTTGTGTGTGTGTTTGTTAGTTTGTTTTGGTTTTTGAGAACATTCCAACATGTATTAGACTGTGTGTGGATAGAGGCTCAAACACAGCAGCGGTTTAGGACATTTCTATCACACACATTCCTCTTCTCCAACTCATTGTTGAGTTGAGAGGGAATAATCGGGAAATCCAAAGATGGTTTCACAGCACTTTCAGGCCACACAGTTTTGGCTTTAAATGTTTCTGGTCTGTTACGACAATAAAGGCATTGCTCTTGGCAGCTAAACGTTTGGGACTGTAGGTATTATGCATCATAAAATCAGAAGACATACGTTGTATGTTTTAAGCTTGGACCAAGTCCAGTACCTCCTCTCATATTTTTCTATGCTGTCTTGGAAAAAAAAAAAATAAAAAATCCCCTTCTTTTGGGCAACTCGAGTCGGTTTAGAGACCAGTGGTCTTGTGTTTTGGTAAAGTCAATCATACAATATTTTTCATTCGTATTAAAACATTTCCTCGCTTGAAGGGAAATCTGACTGAAAATAGCTTTAGCATTAAATGTTAACTTCTCAAGAGGACTGTTATAAATCTGACTTTATAGACAAATCAGCACATTAAATTTTTTGCAAGATTAATCCTTTAGTGCTTTACAAATTCTTGTGGTCTGGTGCCAAAAATGGAATATGAAAATGGTTCTCAAAAGATTCTGATGTTTCAGAATGGACACGTATAGTGTTTAAAATGAACACTCTTAAAAAAAAGTGTAACCCTGCCATGATTCAAACCCCCCTGAGTTACAGTGTTACATGTCAGCATGCATTTGACGTTCTAGATGGGTGAAAACTGCCAAGAACTGTCCAAACTACATTTTGAATAAAAGAAAATTAAGGTTTTTTTTTTTTTTTTTACATAAGAGGCATGTCTAAAGGTAATTTATGTTTATTTTAATATTATTTTCACACACACGCACACACGTTTATTTTAATATTAATATTATATTATTTTCACATACTCTGCCATTCAAAAGTTTGGGATCAGTAAGATTTTTCATGTTTTTTAAAGAAATTTCTTATGCACATCAAGGCTCTATCTATTTGATCAAAAAAACAGAAAAACATGTAATTTTGTGAAATATTATTGCAATTTAAAATAACAGTTTTCTATTTTAATATACTTAAGCAAAGCTGAATTTTCAGCATCATTACTCCAGTCTTCAGTGTCACGTGATCCTTCAGAAATCATTCTGTTATTCTGATTTATTATCAATGTTGGATACAGTTGTGCTGCATAATATTTTTTGGGACCTGTGATACTTTTTTCAGGATTCTTTGATAAAAAGTAAAAAAAAAAAAAAAAAAAAAAAAAAGTGTTTATTCAAAATAGAAATTTTGTGTCACTATATACACTACTATTCAGGAGTTTGGGGTCAGAAATTTTTTCTTTCCTTTTTTTTTAAAGAAATTAATATTTTTATTCAGGAGGCGTTAAATGGATTCAAGGATGTGTTAAATGGATAAAACGTGATATTAAAGACTTATATTGTTAGAAAAGATTTCTATTTTGAATAAATGCTGTTCTTTTTATTCATCAAAGAATCAAAGAAAAAAGTATCACAGGTTCCAAAGTAATATTAAACAACACAACAGTTTCAACATTGATAATAAATCAGCATATTAGAATGATTTCTGAATAAATACTAATAAATACAGCCTTGATGAGCATAAGAGACCCCATTAAAAAACATAAAAAATTTTACTGATCCCAAACTTTTGAACGGCAGTGTATTTTTTTTTTTATTTTTTTTTTTTTTTTGTGTGTGTGTGAATTTGGTGAATTTTATTGAACATTTTCTTAAGTGTTATGAAAATGCAAAAAAAAAAAAAAATCTTATTGGTCCTAAAAAAAAAAAAAAAATAGGCTTCATTTTCTTTTGTTCAAAATATAACTCAGTATTTTTTCTTTTGATTTTGGGGTGAAATATATGACCTGGACATGTTCTTGTGAGATTCGGCCATTATGAATTTTACACAGGAGAGAACAATATTGGGAAAAAAGCTGTAGAGTTGCCCATGAGATTTGTGTAGCTGTATCAATGTCTAGAATACCTCTTTGGCTTATTATTCATGTTTATACTTATTATCATGTTGAAATATTAACAACTAACATGTTAATTTTACACATTTTAAGCCTTAACCATTTTATCACTAGTTGTTTACCATTACATTTTATATATATTTTATACCATATTGGTGTTTACTTGTGTACTCAGTACTTTTATGTAATTTTATTTCCTAGCATGAACATGCTGTAAATAAACTATACAGTACTTAAGTGTTAACCAGTTTATATAAAATGACTACATGTCTAGTTATTATAAAATATACCTTTTTAATTGTCTTGAATTGTGGTACTCTAAAAGGTTTGCCTTGGCTGCTACATGCAAAGTCAAGACACAGAGAGGGAATGGACTTTGTAAAAGTAAGCAAATAAATAAATGAGAAAATTCTGTAGCGGTCTATGTGCTCATTATATGTTTTTACATGTTTATACCTTCTTTTGAATTATTATGTAAATGCATTGATGTTGAGACCTGCATGTTGAAAACTGATCTTCATGTCACTAATACTTAACCCAAAATTTAAAAATTTGCTTACGATTTACTCACCATCAGGCCATTCAAGATGTAAATGAGTTTGTTTCTTCAACAGATCTGGAGAAATGTAGCATTACATCACTTGCTCACCAGTGGATCCTCTGCAGTGAATGGGTGCCGTCAGAATGAGAGTCCAAACAGCTGATAAAAACATCACAATAATCCACACCACTCCAGTCCATCAGTTAATGTCTTGTGAAGTGAAAAGCTGGCTGTTTGTAATAAACATGAAGATCATTGATTGACTGGAGTGATGTGGATTATTATGATGTTTTTATCAGCTGTTTGGACTCTCATTCTGACGGCACCCATTCACTGCAGAGGATCCATTGGTGAACAAGTGATGTAATGCTACATTTCTACAAATCTGTTCCCATCGAGAAACAAACTCATCTACATCTTAGATGACTTGAGGTGAGTAAACCGTAAGCAAATGTCCATTTTTGGGTGAACTGTTCCTTTAAATGAAGCCGTCTGCATTATGACAAGTAACCAAAGAAGAGAATTTCTGGCCCAGTCCACACTTCCGGTTTGTGAAATCCTGCTCATGTGCTTGCAGGTAAGCCAATGAACTTTTTCACTTATTTTTTTTCCCTTTTGTTTAAAAATGACAACTAATATCATTAATAATGCTAAATTACTATCTATATAATGATATCCAAAGTTAAAAGCAACACATTTCTGGTTTGATGTTGGTGAAGGGGGACTTAAACCTTAGACAAAAGAGCCTGGACTAGAAGACGGCACATAAGGGAACGTTTTCAGACTTGTTATTGACTCACTGCCCTGTCATTATGTCAATTATGTTTTCCTATGAGGGAAAGGAAAGGTTTTTTGGAGATTACGTAGACACAAAAATAGGACGAGATCTTTATTTAGAAATGTTTAGGTTTACAAAAATAATTTAATTTACACTGAAAAAAAAAAATAAAGATATTTATGTAGGAAGAGTAGCTTGGTCTTCGCCCTCTATGACACGACTCTCGGCAGTGACTTCCTGTGAACACAGATCATTAGACTGAACATAACCTGAACCATCAGCCTTCTTACTTTGTAAACCTGTAAATTAGATTTAAATGAATGTTCTCGTTTAAGGATTGTACTTACGTCACAGTTCGTCTCAGCCAGTATCGTCAGGCATTCGATGTGCTCTGACATTTGTGCTGTTGTCTGCTGTAGCTGAACATTTTCTTCTTCAAGCAAATTTATCCTGAGTAAGTGAAATAAGAAATGCAGTTTTTAGATTGGAAAAACAAAACTACCAGGGAAAAGTTTGGGGTCAGTAATAAGTTTTTTATTTTTTAGTCTCTTATGCTCACCAAGGCTGCATTTATTTGATCAAAATTCAGTAACACTACAATATTGTGAAATATTATTATAATTTAAAATAACTGTTTTCAATTTGAATGTGTGTTAAAATGTAATTTATTTCTGTGATGCAAAACTGAATTTCCAGCATCATTACTCCAGTCTTCAGTGTCACATGATTCTCCAGAAATCATTCCGATATGCTGATTTGCTGCTCAAGAAACATTTCTTATTGTTGAAAACAGCTTTTGCTGCTTAATATTGTTGTGAAAACAAATGAAAAGCATTTATTTGAAATCTTTTGTAACATTATAAACATCTTTACTGTCACTGCTGATGAATAACAGTATTCATTTCTTTTTTAAAAATCAAACTGACCCTCAACTTTTGAGCGGTGGTGTACAAATACAACTAAACTTACCTCATCTGCATGGAGGTAACTGCATCCGAAGCATTTTTCTGTGCCTCTTCATAGTCATGCAGCTGTAAAAGAAGCTCTCTGTTCTTCTGAAGCAGACTTTCATTTTCAGATGTGACCATCTTCATCATGTGTGACGTCTGATGAGGAGCAGGCATCATCATTTAAAGGTGACGCGCAATTTTTAATATTTTATTACTCAGTCTGCCATCTTACTGTACCTTTTCCTCCCGTTTCCTCAAAATAAAAATCTCCTTCTCTAGGTCTTTTATTTTTTCGTCACGCCACCCTGTCTCTCTCAGGTAGAGCCCTCTGGCCCGGCTCAGCTTGTTTTTGTAGTGGATTCGCTTGTCGTTGTATTTACTGGAAAAAATCGAAGAAATATTGAAGAATCTCTTCCAAATGTATTACTTTTAATCACATCAAGTATCAAGTAAAAGTTAGATGAAGTACCTCCTCTCAGTGTCCACACTAACTAGAGCTAGCTGAAGTTCTGTCCTCAGAGAGTCAGTCTCCTGTTGACTGCTGGTTAGTCTGTTCCTCAAGTCTTCATTGCTTTGATGGAGCTGCTCGTACAGCAAACATAAATCATTCTAAATTAGTACATGAGCTAATATCAGTATATACAACTTAATATCGCAATCTGTTGACTAAAGAACATTCAAGATTCCCTCAAATGGTCAGATCTGCATCAGGTACCCTGAGGTTTTCCTGCTCGGCGTCAGTGATGTTGTTTTGCAGATGTGTGTTGTTTCTTCTCTGGGATAGAAGCTCTTGTTTGGTGGTGCTGAGGATGTTCTGGATGCCCTGCAGCTCCTCAAACATCCTCCTCTGCTCTTCTGCGTCCTGCTGAAGCTGGATGTCCTGTGACTGATGGGAACGTGTGAAGATGTGTGTTCAGTGTCATTTATTAGGTCAGAGCAGGGATTCACAAACTTTTTTTACAGGCAAACCCTTAAAAGATTTACTTGAAGTACCATCTTAGATTTTAAGTTAATATTTCAATAATTTACCAACACATTTGCATGTTCACGATTCACAGTGATGCTTAATGGTCAAATGACTTGCAGGTAAAATAAAATATTTAATCTTTTTGACAGAATATGTTTTTTTATGGTATATTTTGATTTTATTTTTTACAATTGCTTATATTTAGGTCTTCACAAAATTATATTGTTTTTTTTTTTTGTCACGTACTGTACGACAATTTTAACAATGACATTTTATCTCATATATGGAATAGTCTCATATTGCTGCTGTTGAAACCAACTAAGATCTCTTTTAGCATCTTTATTATTATATTTATTAGTTTTAACTATAAAAATGAAGACAAATGTTACAGTTGTGCTCTAAAATTAAAATGAATATTTGATAATAATATAATAATCTAAAATGAATATTTGATAAAATAATATTTATATAAAATAACATTACACTACGATACCAGTATTTATGTATTAAATTACCAGTATTTATGTCTAAATTCTTCACTATCAAACACTTAAACCCTCTTTTAATTTTGTAAACTTCTGTCCACAGAAATCTTTGAAATCATGCAAATGAGTAAATAAAGTGAACCAAGAGCACAGTGTGCTCCTAAAATGCCCATTAAACTCAGCACATGCAAAATAAAAAGGTGTTTGTGAAAAGCATTCACTGTGAAATGAGGCAGTTGGAGATGTTGAAAAACACCACATCAGTCCTTCACATGTGTAGCACTTATTTAATTTTCAGCCATTGAGTCGATAACCACACTAAGGTATACTGCGATTTCCATTTTATTTTATTCACTGTGCAGCCCCATTTATTTGTTATTTTACCTTTGATTTAATTAATTAGCAGCTTTTCAAACTCCAAAGGTTATGCGAATGCCTATTTAGGAAACCCTGGGTCAGAGAATAGAGGTTTCCTCACCTGGACCAAAGCTCTGGCCTGGTCAATTTCCATCTGCATGGTCATGGACAGCTGCCTGGTCTTCTGCTGCTCCTCCTGAAGGACAGACTTCAGCTGGCAAACTTAATTCTCCAGAGATGACACCTAAAAAGTCAGTCATTTAGTCCCTTATCATAACTAGGGACCAAATCAATTTTCAAAGAGGAGTCAAATGGCTCTGCTTACCTGCTTCAGGTGTTTGTCACATTGTCTTTCCACATCCTGTGCTTCAAGCTCTCGTAACTTAGTTACTAAATCACTGATCTGTGAAGACATGAATACATTTGCCACAATAAACTTTGCTTTTTGTTAGTGCTGTCAATGGATTAAAAAAAAATAATAATCACACATTTTTCTGTTATAATGATTAATTGCATATTAATATATATTTATATGGTCATAATTTCAAATTGAATCTTTAAATTAATGTAGGAACAACATAAAGATGGTATATATATATATATATATAAACCTTGCTATGTGTACTGCGTTAGGTTACCCATAGCACTTGTTTTGTTAGCCATAACAGATGCTCTTTTGTTAATTTTGATTGCTTCTATTGTCCTCATTTGTAAGTCGCTTTGGATAAAAGTGTCTGCTAATTGACTAAATGTAAATGTCTATATTTTAAATATGTTTAATAGCATCTTTTTATTAAGTAAGCCATTCAATGTTACAGTTTAACTGAAAGCCATTGTTTTTAACATTTAATAGTCCATGAAAAATATAACAACTTTTAATTTAACTTAAAACAATCTTCACATAAACTATAAACTGAATATAGATTAAGCTTTTTTCGAGCTGCAAAAGTGAATCAGCGAAGAGCAGTGACAGACTGCAGCAGGTTCCACTTTAAAAGCAGCGCTGTCTCTTTAAATCCTGACACAGATCTGACACACATCCTATTTTTTCCTAACTTATACGGTCATTTAGAAGTTTTTAACTCATTTAAAACCGTATTTACAAGGTCACTCGCCAAAATACTGACATTTTGACATCATTTAGTATGTTTTTGCCCTTTAAAGCGCAACTAACGCGCTGTCTGACTCGGCTTTCTGTATGGAAGGCCGTTAGGGCCAAAAACGCGCGAATTTTAACGCGTCAACAACGCGTTAAATACGTGTATTTCACGCGTAAACAACACGTATTTAACGCGTCACATACGTGTTGTTTACGCATGAAATACACGTATTTAACGCGTTGTTGATGCGTTAAAATTCGCGCGTTTTTGGCCCTAACGGCCTTCCATATTCTGTGCGCGTGCACATGTAGGATGCCTGTGTTCACAGAGAGCTGCTTTCGGTGTTGCCAAGTCCGCTGTTTTCCCGCAGAATTGGGCTACTTTAACACTGTTAGTGCGGGTTGTTTTTCATGTCCGCGGATTGAAGCGACCCAATAGCGTTATATTTATCCCCTGCAATGCGAATTTTACCATGGGTACCTCGCCAAAAAAACGTGTATTTTACCCCCCGGAACGCGATTTTTACTAGGGGACCTCCCTCGAAACGCCATTAGGCTAGTTTTGAGTAGCAATTGGTTTTGTTGTGAAACCCTGGCAACCCAGTTTCACATTCACAGACAGCGCACCAGTAACTTACCGAATTAACTTCTCTTTTGCATATTATTGTGCTTGATGTGTTCATATAGTCTACTGTAACGATGCCAAAGGGCGCCAGGAAAAAAAGGATGAAATTATAATAATAATTGCACAATTAACGCGTTCTTTTTTTGACAGCCCTACTTTTTGTAAGTCATCTTAGGCCTCACCTCCACCTGAAGGCTGCCGATGGTGGTTCTGTAATCGTCCGCCTGCTTCTCACAGAGTTTCTGGAAGTCTCGCACTAACTGCTCTGCTTCCATCCTCTTCCTCCTCTGCTCTTCACATTCAACCGCTGCCCTCCTCCGCAGATCGGCCTCCGTCTCAAACTCCATCCGCAGCTTCAGCGTGACCTGCGTCAGATCTTGCAGCATGTGTAACCTCTCCTGCATCTCGTCGAGACACCTGTAAGTACAGCTCGAGCTTGTTTATGTTTAGAATTGTTGGTTCTTGAAAAGTCCATTGATTTGGAACCATCAATCTTTAGAGCAGACGGTATATTTCATTTAATGCCTTAATTTTAACAGCTTGAGCTTTCTTCAGTGGTCAGTTTTCAATGTTTTCTCAGCTGAATGATTGAGAACAACAGAACAATATGTTGAACAGGCTGTCTTCACTGCCTTTGTTCATGTCAAATTAAATATAAATAAAGTCCATTAGCATATGTTTATCTGCTGTATGATATACAGTCAAACTGAGGCCGAACCGTTTATGGATATCCTCTTCCTGTGTGCCTTTGGATGGAGTGATGGTGCTGTCAGGGGCTTCTGTCTGTTAGAATAAAACAATATTACTAGTGTGTCTATATAGATAGATAGATTGAAAGATTGATTAATTGATATTTAGGGATGCAAACTTGTCATAATATATATACATTACTGTTCAAAAGCTTGGGGTTGGTATGATTATTCAAAGGGATAGTTCACCCAAAAATGAAAATTCTGTCATTAATTACCGTCATGTCGCTCCAAACCTGTAAGGCCTTCGTTCATCTTCAGAACACAAATTAAGATTTTTTTTTTGATGAAATCTGAGAGCTTTCTGACCCTGCACAGACAGCAACGCAGCTGATACATTCAATGCGTAATGGTACTGTCGTGAGCATGCGGCAGAGAAGAAATTGTTGAATAAAGTTATTTTTGTTTTCTTTGCACACAAAAATACAATAAAATTACGGTTGAACCGTTGTCACATGGACTATTTTAACGATGTCCTTACTACCTTTTTGAGCCTTGAACGTGTCAGTTGCATTGTTGTCTATGCAGGGTCAGAAAGCTCTCGGATTTCATAAAAAAAAAAAAAATCTTAATTTGTGTTCAGAAGATGAACGAAGGTCTTACGGGTTTGGAACGACATGAGGGTGAGTAAGTAATGACAGAATTTTCATTTTTGGGTGAACTGTCCCTTTAAAGTTTTCGAAAGAAGTCACTTTGGCTCATCAGGGTTGCATTTATTTGATCAAAAATACAGTAAAAACAGATTCACTGATCAAGAAACTATTATTATTATTATCAATGTTGAAAACAGTTGTGGTAACTTAATATTTTTGTGGAAACCATGATACATTTTTCAGGATTATTTAATGAAAGGAAAGTTCAAAAGAGCTGCATTTATTTAAAAAAAAATACTTAGCAACATTAGAAATGTCTTTACTGTCATTTTTTATCCAGTTTAACATAACCACGCTGAATAAAATTTCCTTTAAAGTTTTTTTTAAATCATACTGACCCAAAACTTTTGAACATCTCTTTTCTAGAATAATTTATCGTTTTCCGTGATTGTCTTACCATTTCAAGCAACTCTACACGCTCCACCTGTAGCCTCTTCACAGTCTCCCTAAAGTGGCAGAGCTCTTCTTCCTGTTTCTCATTCATGTCTTTTATTTTTCGCAATTCAGCAACTTCTAAAAAAGAAAAAAGAAAAAATCTATCTAAAAGAAAGTCAAACTATAAGTGAGTCCAACTGAGTGGTTGTGTATACTATGATGTACAAGAAAGAGAAATAGGGAATAAATTATACCACAGCATTTCAGTTTCTCCACTTCGTGTCGCAGATGCGCAACTTCCATTTGAGCTTCTTGCAGCTCTGGTTCTAAGACAAAAGCATGATTTTGATCTAAGTATGTTTGTGAGTGTCTCCCACCTTCTTGTGAAATCAGTGAAGTGATTTACCATAAGCCTTTTGGGTCAGGTGAGCCGACTCCAGCTCATCCGTGAGTCTGCGGATCTCCTTATGGGCCATGGCGAGTCGAGCAGACGCCTCTTCTACATCTCGCTCCAGTTCCTGCAACATCCGTCCCTTCAGCTTGTCATCGGCACTGCACTGCAGGTCAACTGCCTGGTACAAACACAGAAACTCATAAAACCATTTAACAGTGGGCATTTTGTGTTTCGTGAATCAATGCATGCTTCGCAGGCACTGTGCATGACAGGAAGCATGCTGCGATAAGAAATCCTTAATGTGCATGCTGGGAAAATGAAACGTTCACAAGAAAACAAATCAAAGGTTAGTAAAAGTGGTCCTTCTGTAAATTAAACACGCAGGATTGCTGGAATCCATCTGAAATTAGATGTGATAATAATGCCTCTTGCTTTTTGTTGAGCATTTCAATGACATGCATCAGGTTAATTGTCATAAACATACAGGCAGTAATTTCGGTTTACTCTGAGCAGCCTTTCTGAGTCCTAGGAGCCTCTTCCAAGGGCTCTGAATGTATGGTGGTGCCACCTTGTGGAAAGACGAGGATGTATATTTATTAAGTTTCTAATCAGAAGTTTTGCACTTGAAAGAAAATGAGAATTAGGCCTGCTTGATTGTTTATATCATTACAAAATATAATCTATATTATCACTCTAATCTGCTGAATGTGACTATAAGGCATAAACATATTAAAGGGATAGTTCACCTAAAAATAAAAATTCTGTCATTAATTACTCACCCTCATGTTGTTCCAAACCCATAAGACCTTTGTTCATTTTCTGAACACAAATTAAGATATTTTTGATGAAATCCGAGAGCTCTCAGTGGTTCAACCGTAATGTTATGAAGCTACGAGAATACTTTTTTTGTGCAAAGAAAACTAAAATAACCACTTTATTTAACAATTTCTTCTCTTCCGTGTCAGTACGGTTTGAGCGGTTGAACCACTGATGTCACATGGACTATTTTAATGTTGTCTTTACTGCCTTTCTAGGCCTTGAACGTGTCAGTTCCAGTTCCTGCTGATGTCTATGAAGGGTCAGAAAGCTTTTGGATTTCATCAAAAATATCTTAATTTGTGTTCCGAAGATAAAACTAAAGGTCTTACAGTTTGGAATGACATGAGGGTGAGTAATTAATGACAGAATTTAAATTTTTCGGTGAACTATCCCTTTAAGATAGAAACATTAACATAATGATTGTCTGTAAAGCTGCTTTGAAACAATGTGTATTGTGAAAAGGGCTAAATAAATACATTTGACTTGACACGTAGTAAGACAAAACAAGAACTGATTCTCTTACTTTGACCACATTCCCTCTACAATCCTCTTTATGGATATTAGGATCCTGTGCGGTCTTCACATCCACATTCTCCTGACTTTGTATTTTCTCCAGCAGGGAGGCTCTGTCTGCGAGGAGGTAGGCCACCTGTTCACTCAAGCTGATGGGAATAATATCAGCCAGACCTTCCTGAAGTAACATCTCGGAGATCTCACTCCTCTGTGCCTCTGTAAGCATACATTCAAATGTCATGAGTGCTGAAGAGCGAGTCTGATGGAGGAGAGAACAGACAGAAATGCACCTTGTTGCCTGTGGATGTCATCCAGAGTTGCATGGAGCGTTTCGTTTTCTTGCTCGAGATGTAAAGCCACAGAGTCTCGGGTCTTTGTGAGACTCTTAATGTGATTGATATATTGCTGAACCTGAGATCCAAAAATGACGAGACTGCAATCTCTTCAATGCCATGCATTTCTTTTCTTTTAAGTATTTATTTTTGTGTTCCACAGACAAAAGTCACTCGTATATATCTGAAACAAAATGCAAGGAGCAGAGTCTCCAGGTTTTTTCTTTGGCCGTACTCACCTTTTCAATCTCAGCAACACGTTCCTTCTGCAGATCTTGTATCTGCTGGTTGAGGGATCTCACGGTCCTTTCACTTTTCGTGTAAAGCTGCCACAGCAGAGACAGACGCTCATCGCTGGGGGCCGAGGAGTCCAACCCTTCCTCCTGCAGCCGCTGATCCATGTCCTGCAACATCTGTCCATCCCAAACAGATATGGAGATGAACATACAGATGTTCTATCTATCTATCTATCTATCTATCTATCTATCTATCTATCTAGGCTTTGGTGTGTTTAGAAGTTTTTACACCAAACACGTGATCTGCTCATGTTGTTTAAACATCTTCTGACAGCTGTTGTTGCAGATCGGTGGCGCACATGCGCACATCTGTTTTTCTTCCTTGAAACGACTTAGCGGTTTTCCAGCATGAAAACATTCCAATCCTTTTGCTTTTCAGCAGCACAACGAATAAAGCGAATAACGCACAAAATACAACGAGGTGTATTTATATAACTTAAGATTGATGTTTACTGCACTTTCCTTTAAATAACAGTAAAATGAGCGATTTGCCACGTAAATTTCTTTAAAAACAGATCTTACCTGTGCTGTGCACATCTCTTCACGTTATTCAGAACCATTTAATTGCTAATCGTTCTAGGTTATTTTGAAAATTTGTAAAAATTCCGCGAAACACACACACACACACACACACACACACACACACACACACGTTGCCGCTTATCCAAACTCTTCTGCAGTGAATTCAGCCGACCTGTTTTTCTTTCATGTAACTGTAGCGTTCTAATGGAACTTCTGAACATTCACGGTCGCCTAGCAACGGACCATATAAGTATTTTTCAGAATTTGCGTGGAATTCACGTTCATCAGGCTGAGTGTGTTATGTGTGTGTCTGTGTGGGACGTCCTGTAAAAGAACCCCACAAACCCCGTAATAAGAAATGCGGTTCCATAACAAGTAGCCTATATAAGATTCATACCACGAACAGGCGCCTTTTACACTTTGAAAAAGTAATTTAAACTCAATTTATTTGATTTTAAATATTCCATCAGATTTTATTTTTTCCTCCAGTATTTTAAGTGTTAAATTTAATTCTGCTTTTCATGGTTAAAAGCATTCATGAGGGACACAGAAGTCACCCTTTTCATGGAAAAGACCAAGATAAGATAAAAGCACATAACCTACATGTACATAAAATACTGAATTAACCGAACTAGATAAAATAGTTCATTTTGGTAAACGGAAAGCGGATCCGATTAAAACACTTCATGGGGGACTTATGGGTGTGAACTGATGTTTCTCTGGGTGGTCTGTGTTTCCTCCAACAGGAAATAATTGTCCTGATTGCTCCATGTTGGAGTTGTCTAATTCCCTAAACTACAGAACGTGACTATCCATGAACAGAAGGCATGAATATAATCATCAGACTAAAAAATCTATGAAAAAGGCGGCATGACAGTAACATGTCCATATACTTATAAACTGTAACATGTTTACATAAGTTTAGCATGTAAAGAATCATCATGCATCACCCAACACTCTGTTATGGGAAACAAATGGAAACCATTAATGATTTAGTTGTAATGGCACTAAAATGAAAATTATAATTACCTGGGGCAAGAAGCATTTTATCTTACAGAACATTTTATCTAAAGGCCAAATTAATCCTAATAAATGTATTTTTGGGAAAAATGTGCCATTAACTAAACTGTGTATCTGGGCAATGTAATTTAAATTTACTGAAATGGAATGTTTCATAATGACAAATAAAGTAAAGAAGCAGAGTTACAGAGAGAGGAATATGAAAGGCAATTACATTCAACACTTTTTAAACCTGAAAACGTGTCACGTTACAGTTACAATGCAGTGAGACTGAACTATTCTACTCAGTTTTAGGTTATGATTTTTGATTTTACAGTATTGTTCTTAATAATAAATAACTTAAATAACAATTCCAAAAATAAAAATACATTTTTGCACACACACACATTTTCTTAGCTATCTAAATGTGTATATTCCATAGAAGACTTCTGTTTTTATACTGAGCTAATTATAAATACTACAACCTACCGTATAACCCTAACCCTCACAGAAAATTCCTGTATTTTTAGTGTTTTATTTTCTTTATTTTTACATATCGTTTTTACAAAAGAGGTTGTCCCTGGATGTCCCCAAAATGTTTATATATATGTAATTTTTAAATATAATATATAATTTTTAAATGTAATATATAATTTTTAAATGTAAATATTTATATATACACATATACATTTACACAAAATTGTTTTTTTTTTTTTTTTGCTGAATCTATTTCAAAACAGTGCGTTGACTGTTGTGTAATTATGTAACAGACTCTCTCTGGGTTTGGGTGGACACACAACTAAGCCCATTTTTAGTTTGTAAAACTAACCCAGAGTTTTTCTGGAACCGTGAAAGAAACTTCTCCTCTAACCAAGCCTGCATTCCTTCCTGGACCGTTTTCCCCAAACGTGGGAGACTGTGGAGAGAGAGAGAGAGAGAGAGAGAGAGAGAGAGAGAGTGTGTGTGTGTGTGTGAGAGAGAGTATGTGAGAGTGTGTGTGAGTGTGTGTGTGAGTGTGAGTGTGTGTGTGTGTGTGTGGAGGAGAGGGGAGGAGACCAGCTGAAGACACGGAGGAACAACACAGGACTTCAGACCCAAGAAGATCTGTTGATACAACTACACAAGGTAAGCTTAATTTCTACTTCTTCAACAACAGAAAGCATTTAATAGTTTATGTCCCATAGAAGAACCTTTAATGTGCCACAGTTCTTCAGAAAGCTATGGATGTAGTGGTGCATAAAGAACCCAAGGTCTTCAAGTTTACATTATTAATGCGTGAGACTATACCAATATGCTCATCTACAGAACCTAAAAGTCACATCAAGAATTTTTCCTTTCAAAAGAACCCTATAAAAGAGTTCATATGCAAAAATTGCTGAACCTAAGAATGAAGAAGCTTTATTACTATTAAGAATCAAACTATGTTCTCTGAGAAATTCTTGTTTGTTGGTTTCATGCAGTACAAACCTTAGAAGTACAAATAAGATGCAACCAAACAGACTAGAAGATTATGTAATCATTCTCCGTCCAAAGTTTCTTAATTAATTTCATGTGACAGTCCATTCTGCTGTCCTGTCTGAGACATTGCTGTAAGATCTTCTACTTTTATGAGCAGTGATTACAGCTCATCTGTGTTTACAGTGTAAAGAGCATCTTGGTAAAGTCTTGAATGACACTAAAGAGAAATAAGTATCCGAGTCTGTGCCAGGAACGCATAACGAGCAGCTCCTGCATGTAAACATGGAGAGGTGGGGCCGATTTAATGAAAACCAGAGTTGGGGAATGTTGACTAAATACGTAATCTTACGGTCACCACAAAGGGCCTCTTGGTCTCTGGTTTGGAAAGAGATCCTCACATGCACCGTGAGTTATTTTCCCTGCGCTGTCGTCACAGAGGGGTGTGCAATCTTGGGATCTGCTTGTGTCATTCCCAATCTTCCTTCCCTATCCAGATCCGTCACACAGTCCATATTTATGAATGGACGAATTGTTGATTTAAGTCTCTGTTCAGTTTTTGGACGGAAAAGTCATGGAAGGTTTGTGGTATAGCCATGTCTTGGAAAAGTGATGATGGAAAAGCGTCTAGCAGTGAAGTGAAAACTCATTTATAGGTATGATGCCAGTGAAGTATTATTACAGCGCTTGAATCAAAGTTCACACGCAAGTGCTACATTTTTCCCTGGAAAAGATGCTGTCATCAAATAGCATCATTTGGATTAAATAAACATGAATATTTCTGGAGATTTGGCATCATATACAGTATCGTTCAAAAGTTTGGATTCATAATTGGATTAATAATTTTATTCAACATGGATGCATTGACAGTAAAGACACTTAAAATGTTCTTTCAGAGAATCCTAAAAAAACTAAATGTAGTGCAGTTTCCATAAGAATATGAAGGAGAACAACTGTTTTCAACATTGATAACAGTTATTAGTGATGAAATGTTTATTGAGCAGCAAATCAGCATATTAGAATGATTTCTGAAGGATCATGTGACACTGAAGACTGGAGTAATGATGCTGAAAATTCAGCTTTGCATCACAGGAATAAATTACATTTTACAACACACTACCATTCAAAAGTTTTGGATCAGTAAGACTTGTAATGTTTTTTAAAGTCTCTTATGCTCATCAAGGCTGTATTTATTTGATCAAAAATATAGAAAAAAACAGTAATCTTGCAAAATGTTATTACAATATAAAATAATGGTTTCTATTTTAATATACTTTAAAGAATAATTTTTTTCTGTGATGCAAAGCTGAATTTCCATCAGCCATTACTCCAGTCTAATGTGTCACATGATCCTTCAGAAATCATTCTAATATGCTGATTTATTATTATAATTATCAATGTTGGCAACAGTTGTGCTGCCAAATTTTTTTTGGAAACTGCGATACTTTTTTCAGGATTCTTTGATGAATGAAAAGTTAAAAAGAACAGCATTTATTCAAAATATAAATCTTTTCTAACAATATAAATCTTTGCTATCACTTCTTATCAATTTAACACATCCTTGCTGAATAAAAGGTTTAATTTCTTTCAAAAAAAGAAAGAATAAAAATTTACTGACCCCAAACTTTTGAACGGTAGTGTATATTGTTAGAAAAGATTTCTATTATAAATAAATGCTCTTCTTTTTACCTTTTTATTCATCAAAGAATCCTGAAAAAAAGTATCCCAGTTTCCAAAATAAATAAATAAATAAATAAAAATTAAGCAGCACAACAGTTTCCAGCACTGATAATAAATCAGCATATTAGAATGATTTCTGAAGGATCATGTGACAATTAGGCTGATGGAAATTCAGCCTTGCATCACAGAAATAAATTATACTTTAAAGTATATTAAAATAGAAACTATTATTTTATACTGTAATAACATTTTGCAAGATTTCTGTATTTTTGATCAAATAAATGCAGCCTTGATGAGCATAAGAGACTTCTTTAAAAAACATTACAAGTCTTACTGATCCAAAACTTGTAATTGAAATTGTAATAATATTTTCAGTTTTTACTGTATTTTTGAGCAAATAAATGCAGCCATGGTGACCATTAAAGACTTCTTTCAAAAAAACTTACCAGTGAATGGGATGCATAGAAACAGGAGATCTGTTTCATTCTGTTTGTTTAGTTTCATTCAAATCTGGAGATCTGACACAAACTACTGCTGTTTACACAGAGCTCCTTAATGTCGGCCACATCGGAGGCTGATTAAATTCCAAATGATTCCTCAGTTTTTCTGTGGGATTAAATTTCTCAACCAGAACCTTTTATTCTGCCTGCAGGATCCACCAAAATGGCATTCCTGTTGATGTTTGTGACCGTTCTGCATTTGGTCACCCTGGCCATGCTTTTCATTGCCACCATGGAGAAGGTTAGTCGTAATGCACTTGCACAAACACCACTGCTGTAAAAGTTACCTTACCCATAGTTACTGCCCTGTGAAGCTTCTTTAACTAAAAAAGCTACACATATAATTTTTTATTTTTATTTTTTTGTTGTTGCATTTTATTTCTTCTTATGGAAGCCCATTTCCGCCACTGAATAAAAAATAAAAAAGGTAATTGCAACTTTTTGAGAAAAAAAGTCAGAATTGTGAGATATAATTCACAATTGCGAGTTATAAAGTCAGATTTGCGAGAAAAAAAGTAAAAATTGCAGGATAAACTCGCAATTGTGAGAAATAAAGTCAGAATTGTGAGATATAATCCTGCAATTCTGAAGTTATTTCTTGCAATTGCGAGTTTGTATCTCGCAATTCTGACTTTTTTTCTCAGAATTGTGAGATAGAAACTCGCAATTGCAATTTATAAAGTCCAGTTCTGAGGAGAAAAAAAGACTGATATGTTCTCAGAATTGTGAGTTTATATCTGGCAATTCCGACTTCATAACTTGCAATTGCGAGTTTATATCATTCAGTTCTGAGAAAAAAAAAAGTCAGAATTGCCAGTTTATATCTCGCAATTCTGAGAAAAATGTCAGAATTGTGAGATAAAAAGTCACAATTACCTTTTTTATTTTTTTAATTCAGTGGCAGAAACAGGCTTCCATATCTTCTTCTTTTATTGTATTATTAATATTATTAATATTATTATTTTATTTATTTATTCTAGTCCTGGTGGTCTTGGGGGGACATAGAGAACACAGATCTCTGGTATAAGTGCACCTATGATAACGCCACAGAAACCTGGTTATGTGCTTCTGCTAAAGACAGCGGTGGGTAACTAACACTCAAACAGATTTTATAATCAAAAAATGGATATAAATGCATTATTATAATCACTGGATTTAATTATCAGAGTCCAGGAGAATTGGTGAATGTTCACAAAACTGCTGATTTGATACATTTTCAATTTGCAAAAAGGTCTAATATTACCTAATTTAATGATGCTGAGTGCAAAAATATCAATAAAAGATTTTTCAAATGATTTATATGTATCAGCTGTAATGCATTTATAAGATTATCAAAAGCAGTCAAATGTCAAAAGTTTATGTATCATTTCACTTGCAATCTGCAAAAGAGTGGAAAAGTGTAAATCAGTATTAGGCATAAAATTAAGTCTTCAGAATCATTATTGCATGTGAAAATCTGCTTATTAGAACTGAACAAATAGTTGTAATCTGGCTCAGATCTTTATGGCAGTTTTTCTGATTAAAAGATCAAAGGACAATACAAGACTTCTTCACCTTAAAAGTGGTTGTAAAAGCCAAAATGATATCAAATGCATCATATTTTGTGAGAAAATGTGACATGCTCAAGCAAAACAGGCACTATTTTTTGGAATCGGCACCCAAAATTAGTATGAAACAAGTAATGGATTTCTTTCAGCAAATATGATGCAGGGCAGTGTTATCAAACTATAACTATTTGTTAAAGGTAAGTAACTATTGGTGTTTGTGTGTGATTTTCTCTCAGAATGGCTGCAGTCAGTTCAGGCCCTCATGATCTTGTCTGTGGTGCTCTCTTCAATCTCCTTCATGGTGTTCCTCGGGCAGCTCTTCACCATGTCCAAAGGAGGTCTTTTCTACTTCACTGGCCTGTGCCAACTCTTTGCAGGTATATAAAATCAAATTCTGTATTTATTTTTTATTAGGTATGGAAGTAGACAGAAAGTTATTATCATAATATCACTTCCTATACAGTTCCATATTTGCTGCCCCCTTGTGGCCACTTTTTATTCTCACCCCACTCGCTCCCTTCACACTCGCAGGTTTTGCAGAGTTTGCGGCTGTTCTTATCTACACCTTTCAAAGGAGGGAGATTCTTCAAGATTCTCGTGAACTGGAAAAGGGTAGTTTCGGCTACTGTTACATTCTTGCATGGGTGTGTGTGCCCCTTTTACTTATCAGTGGCGCACTTTATGTGCATCTGCGCAAACGGACCTGATTTTCTGCTTAATGCAACACTTGTACTTTAGTAGTTTAGTTTGCTATGAGATTATACAGTATATGCTTATGGCTGTGATTAGGTGAGTCAGTTTATGATATTGCTCACTGTTATTTATTATTATACCATTAGTTTTTAGGGCCAAACTCTCAACACCTGCTTTGCTGCTTTTGCAGAGTTGTAACAAAATTTGCTGTATTTTCCCATAGTTGGGAATCTCTAAATTTGATGCTGACAATCAAGTGGGATTTTGATGCAAAATTCTTTTTTAAAGGAAAATGAAAATGTGCTGAAAATTTACTCACCCACAAGATATCCAAGGCAAGATTTGGAGAAATGTAGCATTACATCACTTGCTCACCAATGGATCCTCTGCAGTGAATGGGTGCCGTCAGAATGAGAGTCCAAACAGCTGATAAAAACACAACAATAATCCACAAGTTATCCACATAAAGAAAAGCGTGTTTTTAATAAATCCATCAAGGTGTTTTTAACTTTAAATCGTTGCTTCCAGCTAAAATATGACTCCTCTATCCATGATATTTCTTTCTCCATTGAAAAAGTCTCCTCATCTGAATCAGGAGAGAAATATGCACAGATCAAGCACAATTACAACCAAGCCAAAACAGTCCAAAATGAAAGATGAGAGATCGAAAAACAAGCTAAAACGGCATGCTTGCGATTGCATTTTTACGTCACATTCACTTTTGTTCATACTATCGGGTAGGTTTAGGTGTAGTGCAGATGGTTATTCTAAAACGTCACGGAGCATTAGAGTTATAGCACCACTCAACAGACATTTCAAGTCAGAACTGCAGTGACATTTACAAAACCAACGTCACATAAAATGTACCATATATACGTTCATCTGTTCCAGGGAAAAAACTGAACACTCTTTTAGCGCCAACCAGTGGACATTTCATATTGAGTATGTCACGAAACGTACATGGCGCTACATATTTCGCATCTTGTGAAAAAGTTCCCAGAGGTATGTTTTCATCATGAGGCCAGGCTGCTAGATTCTGTTGTGAGAGTACAACAGGAGATGGGCTTTTTCACTGGAAGAAGAGTTATTCTGAATTATGGACTGATATTTTGTCCAGAAGCAACAGTTTACAATTAAAACGCCTAAAAGATGGATTTGTTTCTTGCAAACTTGCATCTTTTCACTTCACAGGACATTAATTGATGGACTGGAGTGGTGTGGATTACTTATGGATTATTGTGATGTTTTTATCAGTGGTTTGGACTCTTATTCTGACGGCACCCATTCACTGCAGAGGATCCACTGGTGAGCAAGTGATGTAAATCTGTTGAGATGATGAAACAAATGTAGAAAACTGGAGTGTAGAAAACTGGAGTGTAGAAAACTGGAGTGTAAAAAACACAGAAAAGTTTCTTTCAAATCATATTGTCAGAATTCCCAAAACTGGAAATGTTAAACCTGTCCTTTTTTCCAGTACTAAACATGTGCCCATGTGCATTTGTATTATGTGTTTTTATCTACGTAAACTCTATAAATATATATATATATTTTTAAATGACAACAGTAGTTATGCAACAGTGCAACAATGAGTAGGATCAAGTGTCCACTAGAAAATGTTTGGTATTGAGTGAGTCATGGTGCTCTTTAAGTGGTTTACATAGTAATGAGACTGAATCAGTAAAAATACTATAATTGTTACTTAGTAACAGTCGGCACTGCTAATTTAAATACTTAAATATTAAATTCAAACTGCTCTAATCTGTATCATTGTGTTTGGTTGATTTATCAGTATGACAACATACCATCATACTACACATTCTCTGCTTTGAAAAGCACTGTTGATTCTGTCTAGGCACAAAATAAACATCAGCATGACACCTACAGATAGACCTGGTGATTAAAGAGGAATGTGTGCATTAATTGCATGAGTTGCATGGAATTCCAGTTACTTGTTTATGCAAAACCCAAAGGTGAGCAAAAGTGAGCTCAGCATACTTCATCAGTGGATTAAAACACTCCTTCGTGCATGTAACTTCTCTGCACGTGTCTAAACATCTAGTATATTTCTTGTAATCGTGAAAAGAGACCACCAGGCAGGTGTTGTGTTCCAGCCTCGCCCCCTTTTGACTGTAGCTGGGAGGGAAGGATGGTTTCAATCTCTGCTCCCTGGAGAAGACTGGCTCGGCTGGTAGAACCAGTCACGATAGCGAGTCGGCGACAGAGACGTGTTTACTAAAGACACAACAAGGACAGAAATCTAATATCGGCCGTATAATGTGAGAGGACGTGGGCCAAGGAGACCAGAACATGTTTTGGGGATGGTTTGCTGATGATATGCTGACTCAAGACGAGGATTTGGGTGAAAGCTAAAATGGGCAGAGAGCAGTGATGACTAGTTGCTCACATTGGCTGGTGACGGGGAGTAATTTAACACCAGACAGAAAGAGGCCATTTAGAATGGGAGGAGATAGCAGCGATATGTCAGAACTTGACGGAAAAAGTCAATGGACTGAGTGTGTGTGAGTGAGACAGACGGGCAAAGACAGGTAAGTCTCAACTTTTAGTACATAATCTGTTCTTGTGAAGTCTTACTATAAAACAGATAAACAAAAATAGATTTTAAATATGCAAAAAGTTTAAAAAGTAGTACTTTTAAAAAGAGTACTTAAGTGCGAACTGAGTGTAAAGTTCTCGGACACTTAATTGCATGTTATGTGCAATTAAATGAATTTGTATAATAGTTTAAATTTATATTAAATGCAATTGGCTGAACTTTAGAATGTTTTTGACCCACTTAGGACTTAATACATCTTTATATGTAATTTCATAATTATTACTTCTGTTGTCTCTTGAAATATGGTTAAAGTGTATTGACGATAGTGCTGACAAGCATTTATGGTAAACTGAAATATATTTTCATGTCATTTCATTGCGCAATGACCCTTGTGAAAAAGACATACACTTTAGTTTACTTTAAAAAAATATTAAATGCAATTAGACAAACTTTAAAGTGCTTTTTGATTTACCTAAGTACTAATTATTAAGTAGTAATTATTGTCTTTTGAAATATTGTTAAAGTGTACTGCCGAGTGTACTGATAAGCATTCATGGTAAACTGAAATATACTTAAATATAGTTTCTATTAATACTTATGTATTTTTATATATTTTTCATGTATTTTACACATTTGTAATGATGTTGTACAATATATTAACTTTAAATGTAATATTGAATAACACACTGCAGTTAAAATTATAATCAAGTAAAGTACTATGCTTTAGTATGTTAGTCAACACATCAAAATAAGTGTACTTCTTTAAAGTATGGCAAGATTATTAAAACATTTATTTAAAATATACCTTAAAGTAAACTTTTGATTTGGCATTACTACAATGTCCACATTTTAAATCGTAACTTTCTTTAAGCACACTTAAATGGCCTTTTAATGTGTTTAAGATTTGAAGTACATTACAAGTGCACATTCAATACAATTAAGCACACATCTTTTTCACAAGGGTGTTCACCAAATAAAACAAAACAAAACAAAAAACATTCTAATGTTGTTGTTCTCCCTCAAGTCTCTATTCCAGGTTATTTTAAAGTTCTCCAAATCTTCCTGGGATGAGGGCAATAATTCCACCATGAAGTATCCAGCTTTTCTATTGACTCTTGGTGTTTAAAAAGAGTTAAATATCTTCAACACATGAAGAAGAACCTCAACTATTTGAATTATTTACCAACCTCCTCCTCCAAGCAACTTAGAACAGCTGCCTTTTATTGTTTACATATCAACATGTAATTTTCCAGAGTCATTTTCCTTGTAGAAGAAGGATATCTCCAACAACATCTGGCACCAATCATGTCAAACTCTCAAGAGCAGAGCCTCAATGAGAACATCGTCTTCGCTCCACTGACAGAGTCCAATCCGGACTTCTTGCACTGCGAGGAGGAGCGCTATTGTGTGGAAAGCCTGGTGATTTCCGGTCGTGAGGCTTTCTACACCAAACTCCACCAAGAACAAATCGGATCGTTCCTGTCCTCCGGGGAGGTGACCCAGATCTCTGGCTGGGCCGAGGATTATCATCAAAACGATGCAAACCAGGAGGATGGAAATGGTGAGGTGGAGGTCGGTTCTGAAGGGGAGGACTTCTCTGGACATTATTTTCCCACAGAGTCCGACATTCCAGCACCGTGCTTGGAACTGGGATGGCCAGAAAGGACAATCTGGATGGACATGGGACAGATTGACATCTACACCAACCCTCCTGCAGAGCAGGCGCCCACCATACGGGAAGTCCTCAGGAGACACCTACAAGGAGCCACTAAGGTAAGACTGTGGTAATGGTTCTACGATCTGCTTAGGGTTATGATGCTTTTGGGAAACAGAGCCCAGATCCTTGAAGCTAAAACAAAGAGGCTAAAACAAAGACCTTAAGGCCCATCACACCAAGAATGATAACTACAACAATAAAGATGATTGATACCTATTCTCATGATGAAAAAGTACCTGTGGGAACTTTCTGCTTTAAAAAAAAAAAGGGGGGGGGGGGCATTCGTGGCCTAATGGATAGGGAGTCGGACTTGTAACCCTTAGGTCGTGGATTCGAATCTCAGGTCCGGCAGGGATTGTAGGTGAGGGGAATGAATAACCAGCACTCTCTCCTCAATACCACGACTGAGGTGAGACCCTTGAGCAAGGCACCAAACCCCCAACTGCTCCCCGGGCGCCACAGCATTGGCTGCCCACTGCTCCAGGTGTATGTTCACTACTGTGTGTGTGCACTTGGATGGGTTAAATGCAGAGCACAAATTCCATGTATGGGTCACCATACTTGCCCACACATCACTTCCCTTTCCCTTTCCCCTTTTTCGCAAGATGCGAAATACGTACCAATAAGTACACAGTGCAGTTTCCGACAGAAATGAATACTAGAGACGGTAAAACATCGAGCCCTTGTAATTGTTTTCATACACAGTTATGAATACAGCTCCATATGTTTCGCTTTCTGGATGTAACAAGTTTGCTCAGTAGCTCAGCCGCACAGAATTGAACTTAGGAATGTGGAATCCTGGGGTATGAATCCCGTGAAAAATATGACTCAACGATGAAAGAGCTGACAGATGAGAGATCGGAAAACAAGCTAAAACGGCATGCTTGCGATTGTGTTTTTACGTCACATTTTCTTTTGTTCATACTATCAGGTAGATTTAGGTTTAGTGCAGATGGTACGTTATTTTAAAACGTCACGGAGCATTAGACTTATAGCGCCACTCAACGGACATTTCAAGTCAGAACTGCAGTGACACCTACAAAACCAATCTTTATGGTTATCTTTATGGTTATCATTCTTGGTGTAAATGGGCCTTTACGCTGTAAATAATTATCGTAATTTTAATGGTAAAAACATTACAGTAACTTTACAGTACAGTAATTGGTTAATGAAATGGTGAAAAACTGTCATGGTAAATTTTATTTTTGTAAGTGAAAAAACAAGCCTTATAATTTACAGTGAAAAACCGTAAATTGACATTCCCAGAATTCCCTGCGGCACTTCAAATTTAATGGTTTTTCATTGAAATAATTGTTTCTCCTTACTTTTCTTATTGGTTATGTACATTTGGGTTTTATGTTATATCTTATGTTGTTAAATTAATGTCTATTGCTTTATTTTAGTGTCATGTTTGCTACCAGGACGGTGTTTTATATTTTTTGTTCAATTTCTATATAGCCTACAGTACGTCTATACACTGTATATACTTATATATACTGTATTAGTATTTACTTTAGCTTGTGGAAAAGCGATGTCATGCATGCTACTGTATTTTTTATGGTAATTTTCTGGCAACCACATCTGCCAGTTTTTTTTATTTTTTATATATATATTTTTTTTAACTATACATATCGATACACAAGATTTTTGTTAACACTGATTGGTTGAATGCAAAAAAAAAAAAAAAAAAAAAAAAAAAAACTATTTTAATAGCAGGCACCTTAGAATGATGTTTCATATGAAGATTCATCTACAGGAAGTCTATTTTTTTGCATTTGTGTTGGGCAGCTGATCGCTGTTGTAACTGATAAATTGTCGGACAGCGCCGTGATTGGTGACCTCCAAAACGCTGCATCACGGGGAGTTCCTGTGTACATCATCCTCAACAAAAGATCTGTGGAAGAGAACTGCTTTTTGCACCGGCTTCAACATCCAGTGAGTGGATATAGTAATCTAAAATTTAAATAAATAAATAAATAAACTTACCTTATTCATCTAATTGCCAAGACTTAAAAATAAAGACTGAAGAACCATTTTTTAAAGAACCACAGAAACACAGTTTTTAAAAGAACCACTTTTCTTAGTGATTAACATTTTAAAAATCTAAAGAACATTTTTTTATCACAACCTTTTGTGGAAAAGAGATGTTTCATGGATGTTAAAAGTTCATCTAAAGAACCTTTATTTTTTACGTGTTTTATTTTTCTTTAGCTTAACTTGACATACTAAGAAAAATGACAAAATTAACTAAAATTAAAATGAAAATAAAATATTAAAAAATTATAATAGTATCACAATCATACTCAAATAACATATAACGAATAATGATTGGTTTTCATGATAATATTTCAAGCCAGTTATACAACATTTAGACCACAAAACCTCCATGCACACCTTAACAGACTGAACTTTAGGCTGTTCCTCTAAACAAAAGACTCAGACACACCTTAGTGGATAACTCTGCATCTGTTACTCTCCATCACAGAGTACATTTCTCTTTCTGTCTCTGTGAGTATGAATGAGAAGAACTCACAAAGCAGTGATGAACAGGTTCAGCCACATTCATCTGCTGCAGATGATTGGCGTGTGGTTGTGGAATGTTTGGGTTCAAATCACTCCACATCTCTGAAACTTAACAGGAACTGACCTTTGGTTAAAAGCTGAAATTCCTACAGTTTTCAATGCATTGGAAATCGGTTGAGATATGCATTCAAGAGAAAAGCATTCGTTTTTTGCAATGTCTCTTCCACATATTCCAGAATATCATGGTGCGCATTCTTGGAGGTAAAACGTACCTGACGCGCGACACTAAGATGGTGGTCGGAGAACTGAAGGACAACTTTGTGTTGGTGGATCTGGAGACGGTGATTTTTGGGAGCTACAGGTAAAGAACGGTTTCATACAGTAATAGAGCTCATAAATCAGCCAAGAAACATGTTAGCTGCAGCTGAAGACTTGCTCAAGGGAACAAGGGTGGGAACCTTCTGGGATTTGAACCAACTTTTGGCTTACCAGCTCATACCTTTAAAGACTATAAGCCACACCACCCCTACATTACACAGACAATTAGAGAAATGTACAGTTTGTGGGAACAATTCGTTTGCCTCTTTCACAGCTGTTAACGTATACTTCTGTTAAAAATGTCTTTTTTTAATCTCTTATGTTCACCAAGGCTGCATTTATTTGAACAAAAATACTGTAAAAAAAAAACAGTAATATTATGAAATATCGTTACAATTTTAAATAGCTGTTCTTTTATTCGAATATATTTTAAAATGTAGCTTATTCCTATGATGCAAAGCTGAATTTTCAGCAGCATTACTCCAGTCTTCAGTGCATGATCCTTCAGAAATCATTCTAATATGCTGATTTGCTGATCAAGAAATATTCTTATTATTGTCAGTGTTGAAAACAGTTATGCTGACCGATATTTTTGTTGAAACCATCTTTTTTTCAGTATTCTTTAATGAATAGAAAGTTCAAAAGAACATTTGAAATATTCTATAGGCCTATATTATAACCACCTGTTCAATTTAATGCATATTTTCTGAATAAAAGTATTAATTTCTTTAAAAAAATCTTACTGACCCCAAAAATTTTGAATGGTAGTGTTAATAAAGAGTGACTTGCTCACCTAATATCATTTACTTTCCATCATGTTCTTTAAAATCCATGTGATTCCACAGATAAACAATGGACTCACACTGTCAAGCTCTTAAAAAGAACAAAGTAGCACCATAAAAATATCATAAAAACATCCCATATTACTCATAAGCGATTTTTTTCTTTGCTTTTGAGGCTTTTTTGAGATCGGAATGATTCTGAAAATATAAAAGTCCAAAAATATATCATATTGAAAGCACGTTGTTCTCTGTCACAAGACAAGTGCGTTATGACAAGACGCCATGTTTGAAATATGTGGAAGAATGAGTTTTGAATTGCGCACTAGTCATATGGACTATCTTTATTTATGGTGCTACTTTTTGGGAGTTGTACATCTTCTAAATCCTTTATAATCTCTTGATGTGTTTTCTTTGTCTTGTTCAGTCTTAGCTGGAGTGATGCTCACCTGCACCGTCAGCTTGTCACCGTTTTGAGCGGTCGAGTGGTTGAATCTTTCGACCGTGAGTTTCGGATCCTCTACGCTGCCTCGCTCCCAGTCCCAGATGCGTGGAAAACTGGAAAACCAGCTACTGAGCCCAAAACATTCAAAAAAGTACAGCCATTGAACATTAATAGAGTTGAACTCACAGAGTTCATCTCTAGTCCTCCACCTCCACCTGCTGACAGCCTGCTGGACTGGGAGGCGATGGGGGTCATCCAGAGATTCCCGGACAGCCCTCTGAGTCCACCTGAAGCTGCTGAGGTGCCCCTTCATCATCGACACCTTCTGGAAAGACATCCGGGAAGATGGGAGCCTCCCTACAATGACTATAACAGCAGACTTATGCCTGGGTATCAAGAGGACGGCAAGTAAGTAAATCATACACAGTCATTATATTAAAAGTGATGGTCAATCACTTAAAGGGACAGTTCACCCAAAAATGAAAATTGTGTCATTATCATCGTTGCAAACCCGTAAGACCTTCGTTCATCTTCAGAACACAAATTAAGATATTTTTGATGAAATCCGAGAGCTTTCTGACCCTCCATAGACAGCAACGCAACTGACACATTCAAGACCCATAAAGGTAGTAAGGGCATCTTTAAAATACTGATGTGACATCAGTGGTTCAATCGTAATTTTATGAAGCTACAAGAACGCTTTTTGTGTGCAAAGAAAACTAAAATAACTTTATTCAATAATTCTTCTCCTCCGTGTCAAGGTCTCTTCTGAATGTAAACACGGCACGCATGCGTGTTCAACGTCAGCTGCACCACGCGCATGCGTTGTTTACATGCAGGAAAATCATGATACTCTTCAAAATGGTGTCCTAGCATGACGCGAAGGAGAAGAATTGTTGAATAAAGTTGTTATTTTTGTTTTCTTTGCACACAAAAAGTATTCTCGTAGCTTCATAAAATTATGGTTGAACCGCTGATGTCACATGGACTATTTTAACGATGTCCTTACTACATTTCTGGGCCATAAAACGTTTGAGTTGCGTCTATGGGAGGGTCAGAAAGGGTCTATGGGAGGGTCAGAAAGATCTTGGGTTTCATCAAAAATATCTTAATTTGTGTTTAGAAGATGAATGAAGGTCTTACGGGTTTGGAACAACATGAGGGTGAGTAATTAATGACAGAATTTTCATTTTTGAGTGAACTATCCCTTTAAAGCAATAGTGCTTACAATAATATGAGAAAAAATACCATTTTAAATAAAAACATCATACCGAGTGAAATGATGACATGATCTTTAATTTATGTAATGTTTTCATGAAAGGCCTGTGAAGCTCAGATTTGATTTGAATACAGTTATTTCTGCAATGTATGACTCCATATAGTTTAACATACTGTATTATGATTTAATATTCTGCAAGCTGCGATAACTTTAAAGATCACAATCCTGAAGCTGCTTCCTGTTGTATTTCAGAATTATGTAAAATATTCACCCTAGAAGGCTTTTTTTTTGTACAAACTTGTTTGCTCAGTCTTATCTCATTGCATTTCAGGTTTAGTTCAATGTTTCTGTCAGATATAAGGCATCCAGAATATCAAAGACCAAGGTGAGTGTTTCTCGAAAAGCTTTTCATGTAATCTCATTCGGACAGATGTATTGTTAGACGTGTTTGCGCTTAACATACATGGTCTTTTTCTGTTGTAGGAGACATTACTCTCCAGGGGATATGCATTGCAATGAGGTGGTGAACAGGTAAATATTACAACCGGTCCAAAAGAGATATTCAGAAAGACCAGTAGAGCGAAAGACAAACAGGTAGGCAAATATTTGCATAGATGTTAACAAAAGTTGTGCTAATCTCTTTCATCCAAAGGCCTCTACAGATTCCTGACAGGATCACGTATCCTCTCCTGAATGCTGAAAGTGAGGAGAGGTTTCCTGTGTACAAATCCCGCACCCACCGTATGGAGATGACTTCGGAGGAGGAGCTCGGAGCCTCTGGGAGACGAGAGCCTTACCTGAGGAGAGACAGAGTTTTGGGAGATACGATGAACCCTGAAGGAACCACACAAGCTAATTTTAAGGTATATGCTGCTATATATATATATATAACATATGTTCGGCTCTAAAACGTGATTGCGTGAGCCACATTCTGAGCTTCCATAAAACTGCCTATATATGCATGTCAAATAAATTCTAGATTAACATTTTATTTCATATTGTGTAATTGAATCTAAATAAATTCTATATTGATGAATTCAATTGATACTAAAGCAAAAAGCTTGTGTGTTAAAATGATTGTACCAGAGCTTTTGAAAATTTTATATATATATATATATATATATATATATATATATATATATATATGAATTTATATATGAATAAAAGGAACAGCATTTATTAAAAATAGAAATCTTTTCTAATGATATAAGTCTGTACTTTCACTGAATAAAAGTATTTAAAAAAAAAAAAAAACAAGAAAAAATTTAATGACCCCAAACTTTTGAATAGTAGTGTATATTGTAACACAAAATTTCCATTTTGAATAAACACTGTTCTTTTTAACTTTGTATTTAACAAAAAACCCTGAAAAAAGTATCACAGGTCCCAAAAAACATTAAGCAGCACTACTGCTTCCTGCTTCCAACACTGATAATAAATCAGCATATTAGAATGATTTCTGAAAGAACACGTGACACTGAAGACTTGAGTAATGGTGCTGAAAATTCAGCTTCACAGGAATAAATTATGTTTTAAAGTATATTAAAATAGAAAACTGTTATTGTAAATTGCAATAATATTTCACAAAATGACCATTTTTCCTGTATTTTTTTCTGTATGTGTGTATATATATATATATATATATATATATATATATATATATATATATATATATACACATACTGCTCTTATTCATTACAGTGATTTGACTATAGTTAAGGGATATTGTTTGCTTTTCTCACAGAAGCCATCAGAACTGTCACGAAGCAAGACTTTCAGCACTTTGAGCGACATTCTTAAACGGGTCAATGCACGTGCGAGTTCCTCAGGACAGCAGAGGACAGACAACCCAACGCCAGGCGTCAGCAAATCCACACTGGACCTCAATATACAGCGTTCAGACACGCCATCAAACGCTCGAACCACGGTAAGAGAGATGGAGAGTTCTCATTCATATGCACTTTCTGTGCCAGCTGTTGGGATAAAAGATAAACATGCAGTTAGGCCTAAAAGAGCCATAAAACCACTGATTTTTCAGGCATATTTCATGTCACTATTAATGAAATTTATTTCCTTGAACCACATCTGTGGCATGTTTTTTGTTATAGTTGTTGTCAGTTATAACTTATTCCTCAGTAAACCGTTCTCCATTTTATTATTTTATTTGATTTGATTTGATTTTTTATTTTATTTTATTTTATTTTATTTTATTTTATTTTATTTTATTTTTGATTTGATTTGATTTGATTTGATTTGATTTGATTTGATTTGATTTGATTTGGCTGGTACACTCGAAGTGATGAAGTGAGCCAGATGTTCCTTTAGAGCTCTAAGAAATGACCCACTTCTGTTGTCTTTCAGAACTGTGATAATCTGCCCCTGACTCCAGCTCTGGCACTTATGAAAAAGAGAAACGATGAGATTAAATCGGGACTGTTGAGGAGCATGCCCAGTGTGTTTACACCGGGATTCAGAACTCCCAACTTTGGCCTGCAGAGGGAGACATGGAGGTCTCCGTTCAGAAGCCATAGAAGTGATGAGGAGCACTGATGTTATGCAGGAAACCCCAGACAATGACATCACCAGTGTTACAATAATTCCCACATATTTAAATATGTAAATATTACTGTAATAAACAGGCCTGCAGGTAAAAGGGGATTTTCCTGCTTACAGAGAATAAATATTCACCAGCAATGATGTTACACTTGAAAAATAAGACTGTTAATACATGCCTGATTTAAATGTGTTATTGAAAGATGGGATGGATGGACTGTCTGAATTTAAAGGCCAAATGTTTATACTGCCTACCATTTAACATATACCTTCATTTTAACTAGATTTATAAAATTGAATACCACACAGAATTTTAAAGGCTGGCTCTTTCTATTCAAATAAATATGCTGTTTAAAGTCAGCATGAAATTGTTTGCAGTTCGTTTCATTTTTGTTCATCCATTGGTTGAAAAGGAAAGTTGATTCAGAGATTATTCATTTTGCTGATTTTTTTTTTCCTTTTGAATAATATGTACTGATGAATCATTCAAAATAAGATTAGGAATAAAAAAAATAATAAATAAATAATAATAATACACTGTTAAAAAAAAAAAAATTCAAAGTTATACATAAAACTAAAATTGCTGGAGTATATTTATAAGAAAATACTACTTCAGTCTTTCTACGTCAAAATTTTATAAATTTTATGTTTACTGTAATTCAATGTGTTACTTGATGTTTCTTTGTAATTATTTGTAATATTTACTAGCCATTTTTGAGTAAATCCTACTCTTTTTTTTATTTTATGTTGATTTTAAATCATTAGACCTGTCTGGATTGGCTGCTAAAATTAAACAGAAATAGAAAACAAGTTTGTTATGTGACAATAGAAAATTTTATTTAAATGCTGAAAACAGTGTATTTGTAATTGAAAATGTTAATCATTGTATTGTTTTCCCTGATATAAAATATATTTAAGTGGTATAGATTTCACAGAGGTTATGGTTCCCCTTTCAAAAATGAAATTAAAGACATTATTTTATTACTAAAGAGAAAGGAATATCCCTGCACTTTTGAACAGGCTCGTCATCCTTAATGAAAAAAAAATCTGATGAGTCACTATCAAACACACTTTATGCGTCTGTGTGTGGGTGAGTGTATTTGTGACGTTGAGGAACTTACAAATGTGGTTTCGCGTGTGAGCTCTTTAGACTTTGTATAGACGCAGCTCACTAGAGCAGGTCAGTATTCTATTAGAGACGTTTGTGTGAAGTGTGTTAAGAGATGGACGTGTTGTGGAGGATGAAGCTGCTCCATGGATTGATCCTGACTGCGGCTGTCCTGGTTCTGGCTGCAGGACACAGTGTGGAATCTGGATGTCTGGACTATAACTTTGATTTGAGGAACTCCAATAATAGGTGCTGTACTAAGTGTAAACCAGGTGAGTTTTGAAAAAGAATGAATAGCTTTGGGATAAAATGACTGATAACACACACACACACACACGAATGATATATGAATGTATGTATGGCAAGCAATATAGATATGCTTTTAAACTACAGATCTTTCCCTTTGACTACAAGTAGTAAAAGTTTAGTTTAATATTTACTTTTTGCTTATAATTTTGCTTGATGTGCAAGATTCCTGTTGCACATTTATTAAGGATTTTTATCTATTTAATTTCTAGCATGTCTGATTTTAAATGTATTTTATATTTTTATGAGAGGCTCAGATGTAAGAATTGAAAACACTGTTTCTGATTTGTGATGGAGAAAGTGGAAATAAATTTACTATGAGAATATTAATGAGGGTGTTATCAAGCACCTCCACTCCAGTCAATGGAAATGTAGGTCATAGTATTTAGTGTGTATTTAAATACACATTAAGACTGTGATATAAAGTGCATCTTTCCTCTCATGATCACGTGCAATCATGTGATAAAACCCACATCTGAGGTTCACTTTCGATTTGATTATCGTGCATCAGAGATGTCTTTTCACCAGAAGGAAACTCTGTTTGATGTGGAATACAGAGTGAGGTTCAAAAGTCCACTTGTGAAGATGCTTCTGTGTTTCATTTTTTTATTTAATTTGTTATTTTAATTAATATGTTATTTAAATCAGGCTATTAATTTTTTCTGCTACAAATAAGCATAATAATCAAAAAACAAACTCATGCCACTCATTTATTCATTAGATGGGTCACCTAGAAACTGTGCATATTCTTCATCAATTTATATGTTGGTTTTTTTTTTTTGCACTAAAGCTTCATTCATTTCCAGATGTTCAAAGTGTGTGTGTGTGTTTGTTGCAGGAAACCGTCTTGTCGCTTCTTGTGGTCCAGATGCAAACGCTCTGTGTACTCCCTGTGAAAAAAACACCTTTATCACTGACGGAAACCCATATGTGTGTAAGATATGTGATCAGTGTACTGCAGGTACAGCATTTATTTTTCCTTTTTAACTGATGTTCAGACTGTCCTCACATTGAAGATGCCCGATACTGCCATATGTCCATGTGCATCCCCATAAAAAATGCCAAAAGCTCCCTTTACTGACAAATTCCGATGATGCTTACATGTGTGGGTGGGTCTTAGGTCTGAATTGTGAGGCAGAAAGTCAGAATTGCAAGGAAAAAAAGTCAGTATTGTGAAGGATTAAAGGGGTAGTACACCCAAAAATGAAAATTCTGTCATTTACTCTGCCTCTTGTCATTCCAAACCTGTAAGACCTTCGTTCATCTTCAGAACACAAATTAAGATATTTTTGATGAAATCTGAGCGCTTTCTGCATAGGCAGCAACACAACTGACACGTTCAAGACCCAGAAAGGTAGTAAGGACATCGTTAAAATAGTCCATGTGACATCAGTGGTTCAAGCGTAATTATATGAAGCTACAAGAATACTTTTTGTGCGCAAAGAAAACAAAAATAATGACTTTATTCAACAATTGCGTTCTCACGAATGGCGGGGGACAGTAATGCGGAGGAGAAGAATTGTTGAATAAAGTCGTTATTTTTGTTTTCTTTGTGCACTGATGTCACATGGACTATTTTAACGATGTCCTTACTACGTTTCTGGGTCTTGAACGTGTCAGTTGCATTACTGTCTATGGAGGGTTAGAAAGCGCTCGGATTTCATCACAAATATCTTAATTTGTGTTCTGAAGATGAATGAAGGTCTTGCGGGTTTGGGACATGAGGGTGAGTAATTAATGACAGAATTTTCATTTTTGGCTGAACTACCTTTAGCTCTCAATTTTGAGAAGAAAAGTCAAGCTTGTTTCCACCACGGAAAAAATAAATAAATAAATAAATAAATAAAAAACAACCAAACAAATAAATAAATGAAATCGTGCCTCTTGTCTTACAATTCTGACCTTTTTTCTTGACATATCTTTGGAATTCGGAATTGTGAGGTGAACTGTAATTTAGAATTCAGAACGGTAAAGAGATATTAAGATATAAACTCAACTCAAAAACTCAGAAAAACTATAACAATAATAAAAAATACAAAAAAATCTAAATTGTCACAAAAAGTCACAATTACCTTTTTATTTTGCAAACAAGCTTCCATAGTTAATAGACTGACCCAAAAATTGGAAATTTTATCTTCACAAAATTGTGTTTTGGGGTATAATTTTGTCATCATGACATACAATTGTATATGATTTTTAGTTTGAACAGCCACAGTATTGGTCACATACACACGTTTGGTTCTGTGCTATTCACTCAGATTTCAATACTATGGTGAATGTAGCTTCTTGTGTTTTGATGAGGTCTCGCTCCTCTCCTCCGCTCCAGGAAACATGCAGGTGAAGGAGAATTGTAAAGCCAACAGTGACACAGTTTGTGAGTGTAAACCGGGATATCGATGCGCTAATGACCAATGCTCTAGCTGCAATGAAGAGTGTGGCAAGGGACACCAGCCCAATGCAGCAGGTGAGTTTGGACAGAGATAACTGGTCAGCCTTTTGATATTAATAACTAATACACATCTGACTGCAAGATCTTTCTTGTATGAATTCACAAGGGTGTGAGCCATGTCCTCCAGGGACGTACAATAACAAGATCCATCAACACTGCGTGAACTGGACCAAGTATGAAGCATTTACCATATTTTAATTCACCTACTCATGAACTGCTGATGAAGCTACATATCACAAGCAATGTTAAATGCTATATCTCTCAACCCACAGATGTACGGAACCAGACCATCAAATAATTGTGCCTGGAAATGCATACACTGATGTAATCTGTGGCCTTAAACCAGATACCAAACCAACAGTGTTGCCAGCAAGTGACGCAGAAAGCAGTATGTATGACAGAAATAAATGTGGGCATAATATCATAACCATAAATTGTGTTTCCATTGCCACTGTTGCTCTTTGCTGCAGAGGTCACTTCTATTCTCATCATCTTTGCGCTCATCAGCATAGCAATACCTGTTGCTACAGTCCTCTTCCTGGAATGGAGAAGAGGAAAGGCCACTCGTAAACCCCATGTTGAAAAGGAAACTCTTGCAGGTACACATCTTTGTGTGATTTCTTTAGTTATTCAGCACATAGGTTAGCTGAGAGCTCTTGTATCTTCATGCACCTTTCTAGCATGAGCATGTTTTTCTGTGTGTCTTTTTCTCAGCAGGAGGACAGACTCAGATCTCTCTTCCTGAGGAGCCCAGCTTCTGTTATCCTCAGCAGGAACACGGCGGTAGCAATCAGAGTTCGACGGCCTCACTGATCTCACAGGATATCGGGCCTTTGGAAGCATGAACTTGTGTTCTGTAGCAAGCTGAACATACACTACCAGTCAAGTTTTTGAACAGAAAGATTTTTCATGCTTTTTTAAAGAAGTGAAGTGAAGTGAAATGTGGCCAAGTATGGTGACCCATACTATGGTGACCCATAATTTGTGCTCTGCAATTAACCCATCCAAAGTGCACACACACAGCAGTGAACACACACACACCGTGAACACACACCCGGAGCAGTGGGCAGCCATTTTTATGCAGCGGCGCCCGGGGAGCAGTTGGGGGTTCGGTGCCTTGCTCAAGGGCACCTCAGTCGTGGTATTGAGGGTGGAGAGAGCGCTGTACACTCACTCCCCCCACCTACAATTCCTGCCAGCCCGAGACTCGAACCCGCAACCTTTAGGGTACGAGTCCGACTCTCTAACCATTAGGCCACGACTTCCCCAAGAAAGAAGTCTCTTCCACTCACCAAGCCTGCATTTATTTGATCCAAAGTACAGCAAAAACAGTAAAATTTTGAGTTTTAGATATTGATAATAATAATAATAATAATAATAATAATAATAATAAATGTTTGTTGAGCAGCAAATCAGAATATTAGAATTATTTTTGAAGGATCATGTGACTGGAGTAATGATGCTAAAAATTCAGCTTTGAAATCACAGGAATAAATTACATTTTAAAATATATTCAAATATAAAACAGTTTTTTAAATAGTAAAAATATTTCAGAATTTTACTGTTTTTGCTGTACTTTGAATCAAATAAATGCAGGCTTGGTGAGCAGAAGAGACTTATTTAAAAAACAAATCTTTTGACTGGTAGTGTAAATGAGCATTCATTTGTAGTTATATGTAGATATGTATAATGTCTATGTAATGTGTAATTTATTTACTGAATTCTACTGGAATCCTGTCATTAAAACTGTATTCATGATGTTTTTGTCATTAAAGCAGATGAAGTATTTAAGATGTTGTTGAATGTACCATGTTTTAATATTATGCCCATATTCTGAAACAATACATTTTGTATTTAAATTGTTTACTGCTAAGAATAAAACTTTGCTCAAAATGTGCTCAGATGAGATGACTTTTATTATGAAAACATGTAAGATTTTTACATGTATTACAAAAAAGAAATCCACAAATATAAGACCTGCAAACTAGACCTGCAAAGTATGAGTTCAGTAGCTCTTTATCCTTTCAGAAAAGTGGTGCTCAAATGACATTTATTATTAAAACGTAAGATGTTACAAAAAAAGACAAAGAAAAAACTGAAATATGAATCCTTTGAACTTCATACAAATTTAGTTGCCCTCTTTTCCTTTAAAGGATTAGTTCACTTTCAGAATGAAAATTCTGTCATCATTTACTCACCCACCACTTGTTCCAAACCTGTATGAGTTTCTTTCTTCTGTTGAACACAAAAGAAGATATTTTTAAAATTTTTGGTAACCAAACAGTTTTGGGTCCCATTGACTTCCATAGTAGGAAAAAAAAAATACTGTGGAAGTCAGTGCGTCCCAAAACTGTTTGGTTTTTCATTCTGAAAGTGAACTAATCTTTTAAGAAAGCTCAAAATGTGCTCAGATGACTTTTATTATGAAAACATGTAAGATGTTAACACACATTACAAAAAAAAAAAAAAGAAATCCTCAAATACGAGACCTGCAAACTCAGCAGTTTAGAGTTCAGAAGCGCTTTAGCCTTTCAAAAAAGGTGTTTAGTCTCAAAATGTGCTCAAATGTGCTTTTATTATGAAATCGTGTACAATGTTAAAACATATTACAAAAGAAGATATCAGAAATATGAGACCTATGAACTTCATACAAGTTCAGTTGGCCACTTCTCCTTTAAGAAAAGAGGAATTCATGCTCAAAATGTGCTCAGATGACTTTTTTTTATGAAAATACGTAAGATGTTAACACATTTTACAAAAAAAACCAAAAAAAAACAAAAAAACACAGAAATCCTCAGATATGAGATGTCTAAACTCAGTACGAGTTGAGTTGCTCTTTAGCCCTTCAGAACAGAGAGGCGTTCATGCCGCTGATGTCATAGGCACGCTGCACATGCACAAAAGGTTAGAGCATGTGTGGGGGGTGCAGAGACCTCTGCACTGAAATATTGTGGGCTGTCAGGATGTGACATGTTTGATATTTTATTTCAATGCCATCAGAATTCCCCTGCATAGCATTAATTCAAATCCAATAAATTTCCAACTGCAAAACCCCTGAATTTTCACATTCTGGTAAAAGACTTCACAGGGTCTTTTCTGACCTCTGACCTTCAGATGATTGTTTCCCAATAATATCAGTAAACACAGACTTGCTGTTCTTTTTTAGAACTGAAAATGAGGAACACACATTTACAACACAAATGTGCACTAAAACCCTTGAAAAATGCTGAAATAAGGCGATTGTGATAGCAGAAATAAGGCATTATATCCCTTATGCAAACATAAAATAAAACATCTATGGTGTCTTCAATTAATGTTTTTTTTTTCTCCAGTTTTTTAAACTTGTTTTAGTTAACAAAGATGTTATTACACTGCATGCACATTAAATGACTAAAATACCTGAAGATGAAAAAAAACTTTAATACAGGCATTTAAAGGCAAGGTAGGTGATTTGGTTCAAAAACATTTTTTATTATGCTGCTTGAAAGTCTCTTCACATCCCAATGGCAATCAATAAGTTAAGTGGCCTAAATGTATTTATATCATCTGTGGAAGGCGTAGGACCATAAAATGTGACTTGCAGTGAGGGTGGGATCTTATGCTTTCAAAGCTAGTTTGCTATTGCTAACCTCTCCGAAATCACCTACCCTACCTTTAAAACAGGTTTTTAATCATCATATAATGAAGGAACATTGCCTCAGTGTATTTTAATAGATTAAAAGTTAGTGCTTTTCTTTAATTATGTACATCTCCCTTTGTGCCATCATGCTGTGTGATGCCATACAAAAAAAAAAAGATAAAACCATGAATTGTTACTCAGTCTAATACTGTATTGTAGTCTGGATTCTACAATACTTCTTTAGACACTCAAAAGACAATGCTAAGTTAGTCACATGTTCACTGTTGTTTACAGTTCTCTTTCTTGTCTTTGGCTTTGTGACGTCCTGCTTTGTCGCTCTGCCTTTTAGTTGGTGGTATGAAGGTGGGTTCTGGTAAATAGTCATAAAAGATGCTGTGCGGGTTACGAGGGGCCAAATATAGATCTGCTGAGAAAACAGGAAATGGCCGCTGATGTGGCACAAATACAGTTATTGAACTTTCCTATTATATAACAGTTTGTTCATACCTGACGGGGGGCTGGTGGAAATTTGGCTCTCGCGCTTCCTAGCCTTGAACGTTGGGTCCAGTTCCTCTGCAATATTGTGTATGTGTTGATTTCGGCTGAAAAGAGATGAAGTGCAAAGATACTGTAAGTGTTGAGAGGCATGTGAATGTGTGTGATAAAGAATGTGTGACTTACAGCACAGTGCATGATGGGCTTGCTAGATGGCTTTCGATGGTGTAGTCGTCTTCTTCCACGGGTGAATGCAGTCCGTCTGAGTTCAGCCTCTCTCGCAACATCTGAAGAGCCTGAAATGGAGACAACATGGCCCAAAAGGTGAAACTAGATTACAAAATGTCCATTTACACTAAAACAGAAATGTGAAACAAATTGCAAACGAAATATCTCTCACAATTCAGACTTTTCTTCTCAGAATTACAAGATGATACAGTTGTGAGTTTATAACTTGCAATTGCAAGACTTAAACTTGTAATTCTGAGTAAAAAGTCATAATTGCCAGATATAAACTCAGTATTGCAAAAAAGAGTTGCAAGATATGATTAAATGATATTATATTAAATATGGATATTTTTCATGCTTCGCTTCAGAAGGCCTTTATTAACCCCCTGGAGCTGTGTGAAGCACTTTTTATGATGGATGGATGCACTTTATTTTGCTTCAAAATCTAGACCACTGTTCATTACCATTATTACGATGGTGTTTTAGTGCCACGTTAAAAAAACAAAAAAAATCTAAAGATCACGAGATTCAAGTCAAATATTACGAGAATAACATAGAAATATTTGAGAATGAAGTCGAAATTATGAGAATAAAGTCGAAGTGTTTCGAAAATAAAGTCGAAATGTTTCTATAATAAAATCGAAATTACGAGAATAAAATCAAAATATCTTGAGAATAAAGTCAAAATTATGAGAATTAATTCTTAGCAATAACAAGATAAAAGTTATAATATTTTACTGTACAAGTGCATCTCAGTAAATCAGAATGTCGTGGAAAAGTTCATTTGTTTCAGTAATTCAACTCAAATTGTGAAACTCGTGTATTAAATAAATTCAATGCACACAGACTGAAGTAGTTGGTTCTTTTAATTGTGATGATTTTGGCTCACATTTAACAAAAACCCACGAATTGACTATCTCTTTCCTGTAGCTCAAATAGTAGAGCATGCTAGAAACGCCAAGATCATGGGTTCGATTCCCAGGGAAAGCAAGAGCTAATAAAATGTAAAGACTGTAACTTGAATGCAATGTAAGTCGCTTTGGATAAAAGCGTCTGCTAAATGCATAAATGTAAATATAAATGTAATGTAAATCTCAACAAATTAGAATATGGTGACATGCCAATCAGCTAATCAACTCAAAACACCTGCAAAGGTGTCCTGAGCCTTCAAAATGGTCTCTCAGTTTGGTTCACTAGGCTACACAATCATGGGGAAGACTGCTGATCTGACAGTTGTCCAGAAGACAATCATTGACACCCTTCACAAGGAGGGTAAGCCACAAACATTCATTGCCAAAGAAGCTGGCTGTTCACAGAGTGCTGTATCCAAGCATGTTAACAGAAAGTTGAGTGGAAGGAAAAAGTGTGGAAGAAAAAGATGCACAACCAACCGAGAGAACCGCAGCCTTATGAGGATTGTCAAGCAAAATCGATTCAAGAATTTGGGTGAAATTCACAAGGAATGGACTGAGGCTGGGGTCAAGGCATCAAGAGCCACCACACACAGACGTGTCAAGGAATTTGGCTACAGTTGTCGTATTCCTCTTGTTAAGCCACTCCTGAACCACAGACAACGTCAGAGGTGTCTTACCTGGGCTAAGGAGAAGAAGAACTGGACTGTTGCCCAGTGGTCCAAAGTCCTCTTTTCAGATGAGAGCAAGTTTTGTATTTCATTTGGAAACCAAGGTCCTAGAGTCTGGAGGAAGGGTGGAGAAGCTCATAGCCCAAGTTGCTTGAAGTCCAGTGTTAAGTTTCCACAGTCTGTGATGATTTGGGGTGCAATGTCATCTGCTGGTGTTGGTCCATTGTGTTTTTTGAAAACCAAAGTCACTGCACCCGTTTACCAAGAAATTTTGGAGCACTTCATGCTTCCTTCTGCTGACCAGCTTTTTAAAGATGCTGATTTCATTTTCCAGCAGGATTTGGCACCTCCCCACACTGCACCAAAAGTTGGTTAAATGACCATGGTGTTGGTGTGCTTGACTGGCCAGCAAACTCACCAGACCTGAACCTCATAGAGAATCTATGGGGTATTGTCAAGAGGAAAATGAGAAACAAGAGACCAAAAAATGCAGATGAGCTGAAGGCCACTGTCAAAGAAACCTGGGCTTCCATACCACCTCAGCAGTGCCACAAACTGATCACCTCCATGCCACGCCGAATTGAGGCAGTAATTAAAGCAAAAGGAGCCCCTACCAAGTATTGAGTACATATACAGTAAATGAACATACTTTCCAGAAGGCCAACAATTCACTAAAAATGTTTTTTTTATTGGTCATATGAAGTATTCTAATTTGTTGAGATAGTGAATTGGTGGGTTTTTGTTAAATGTGAGCCAAAATCATCACAATTAAAAGAACCAAAGACTTAAACTACTTCAGTCTGTGTGCATTGAATTTATTTAATACACAAGTTTCACAATTTAAGTTGAATTAATGAAATAAATGAACTTTTCCACGACATTCTAATTTATTGAGATGCGCCTGTATACCTAAGATGGTTAGAGCATGAGTAAATCATGGGTAAATTTTCATGTTTGGGTGAACTATCCCTTTAATGCCATATAATACAGAAACCTATATTGGAAATGTTTATGTATTTACATGTTTTACTTAGCAGAACTCTTATATAAAAACAATAAAATGCTTGAGGTTGTCATGAAAATGATCTTGAGTTCTTATCATTTTTTATGTGTGAAGTGAATGAGGTTGATCCAGACCTTCCTGGTTGTGGTGTTTCCTTCATCTCTTGGTTCAGCAGGTCTGGTCTGGATCTCTAGGTCTTGTGGCCGGTTTTTGACTCTTCTCTGATGGCGCTGCATGTAGTGGGCGATCTCCTGATGTAAAGAGAAGATACAGAGTTTTGTGGCATCATCATAGTAGCATAGTATTTAATTAGACGTTTGAGAATCAAGAAGTAGTCGTTTTTGATGTATCTCCACTGCATGAAAATACGGAGCTGTATATTACAATTGCTATCAATCTGATAATCAGTCCAGATGATGTTTCTACCTCATCTTGGGCTGCAATGAAATCCACCTCTGATCCAGAGCTCTGAGGAAACTGCTGAACAAAAAGACATGATAATGAATACTACTAATGCTGTTAAGTAATACTGGTCCCAAACCCTACACGAACCTAAAGTTATAGAAAAACTAACCCCATCCTGGTCCAAAACCAGACTCGGTTCGATCGAGTAGCAGACCTCCAGTGTCTGTGTAAGCATTCAATATAACATACCTCTCTGTGAGGCAACGTATCCTCTTCCTCCTGAAGTCTACGGGCCAGTTCAGCATCTTGAAGGACCTGCTCCCAGACTCCCAAACCTGATGGAGGGAGACCAAAACCAGTTGTGCAACGTGATGCATGCATTCACATCAAGCATTTGTGAGAAAAAACAGTTACCTTCACAGAGTGGAGAAACACAGTCATTGTCACTGTAGCCAGAAGCAGCCCTCTGCCGTCTCATCTCCAATTCTTCTTCTTCCTGTAGCTGTTTAGCGATTTCCTGTTGAGAAAACAATTCACACACACATTCAGACCGATGCATGATGTGTTTTAACAGTCCAGTATAACCAACTTTTAAAATCAACAACAAAAAAAACAACACGTCCATAATGTGACATATTTCCAACCGAGTCTGAAATAAATGTGAGCAGGAACTTGGATTCATTTATTGGAAATTGACTGGATTGCAAAAAGTTGATAAGAAGGCTTAGTGGCATCAGCTGAAAAGGCCAGCTGTCACATTTTGCATTTATTTCTTCAAAATAACGTTTACAAATCATTCACAATAAAACCAGGAACATAAATTGTGAAAGTAACACTGTACGGTGATTTCTATGGAAGCTAGATAAAAAATAAACAGGTAATTTCTTCTCAGAATGGCAATTCTAAGTTTATATCTGTCAGTTTTGACTTTTTTTCTCAGAACTGTAAGAAAAAAGTCGCAATTACCTTCAATATTTTTATCCTGTGGTGGAAAGAAGCTTCATAAAAATCATAACTTAAATTGAAAAAAAGGTACTTTTGACTTTTTCATCTGACAATTCTGACTTTTCTTCTCAGAATTGCAAGTTCTGGATCAATTCTGAGATTAATTTTGACTATTAATCTCACAATTCTGATTTTTCTTCTCAGAATTGCAAGTTCTAGATCAATTCTGAGATTAATTTTGACAATCTCACAATTCTGACTTTTCTTCTCAGAATTGCAAGTTCTCATAATTCACAGTTTAAATCTCATTTTTTGTCATACAGTACTGAATTTTTTCTCAGAATTGCAAGAAAAAAAGTCTGAATTGTGAAATATAAACTTGCAATTATCTTTTTTATTTTTTATTCCAAGGGCTTCCATAGATTTCATCAAATCAAATTTATTATAAAGCACTTTAAAAACCACATAGTGTACCAAAGTGCTGTATAATACAAAATAAAGATAAAAAACAGAATACAGTCAAATAAAGGAAAAAAATAATAATGTATATTTTATTTATAAACTAATAAAATATCATATTACAATTTATATTGACTTTTAGCAATGCACAACTGACAGGCCTAAAGTGATAATGGCCAAACTGAATATCTCTCTAATGCATCAGGATGGAGAATGTGAAGTTCAAAGTAAGACCTCAATTTAGACACACACACACATACATCTTGGTCTGAGTTTAATATCACGCAGCAGAGGTGTCAAAGTGGGCTGTGAAACTTCCATTACAAAGTCACTCGAACAAAAACTCATCATCTTACAGCACAAAAAAAGCAGGCTGACACCCACCAGACGAGCTGCAGGCCAGACCTGCGGAAAGTATAGCTCACACACAGACACACACCTACACACAAACTATACGTGTGACGCCCACAGAGACGCTTCTCAGGACACCTCGCCTGAGATCTGCTGAGTCCTTCAGACCTCATTTACACACTGACATCACGGAACAAAACCACACAGCGCACATGAGCGCTAACATTTATTATAATGCCATCATACTGAGCAGCAGCTCCTGCCTGACTCTGATCTTAACCGGTTTCCACCAAAATACCACAGTAACCACAGGCAGATCGAGTTACTATTGTAATATCAAAATAAATTCATACTGCATCATTTAAAACAGATTTCAGAATTTGTGAATGTGAAATCTAACTGAAAAAACATTTACTGTAGTATTTTGGTAGATAATATGATTACCGTGGCACAGATCTAACACGTAAACTGACACAATAACACTGTTGACCCTTTATAAATGAAACAGAATAGGAAACATAAAAAATGGGTATTTTTCTCTACACCAACATCTTAAGCAACAGGAAATGGGCGGCTAAATATGGAAAATAACGACAGGAAGTGAGTTCACACGGTAAAAATGATCAACATTAGAAATGCAGATCATAATAGAAGTTAATTTAAACTGGTTTTCTTAACTGGGAATAAATAAATAAATATACACTAGACAAATAACACACACTATGAAGTATATACTTCATTTGACCACTAGAGGACAGTAATGTAGAAAATGAGGCTTGTGCTTTAAATGTCACATTATTAAAAGGCCAGTTCATCCGGAAATATATATCATCATCGTTTACTCATCCTCATGTGGGTCTAAATCAGAAAAGCAGAACAAAAAAGATGAAATCTATAAACCGAAAAAATCAGCATGTCAACAAAGCACCTTAAAAGTAGCCCATATTATTTATTCAGTGTATTCCCAAAACATTTCATAGGTTTGTGAGCCAAACAGAGTTTAGTTTTAAGGTAAATGATGTCAGAATTGTAATAATATGTTATCACTCAGCTGTGTTTGCCGATCGTCCAGACAAGAAAGGCCATACCATTGATCAACAAGATGTCTGGACATTCACCAGAGGGGGTTTTTGCCCCACTGTAAAGCATGTACTACATTTCTTGTAAATAAACATAAGAAATTCCCCATGGGAAAGTCAATGCAATTACTACACAAATAAACACACAACATCAGATGATGCCGTTATGCGGGCTCATGGGTATTCCAGTCTTGAAGCTGTTGGGTTTATTTGGGCAAACTACTGAGGGGGTAAAGCATTGTTAGTTACGCTACAGCAATCAACGTGCCCTCAGCACCGTAGTGAGGCATTTCTCATTGTGCAGGGCTCTGGTGAAAGAGTTTCCATTCTGGTGGCCGACTGGCCCACCCTCAGTGATACAGGCCTGAAGAACTCAAACGGGAATGTGTCTAATCATAATCATACACCAACACACACATAAACAGAGTAATGAAGGCCTCTCTTTGGCATTCAGACAAATCTAACACAAATATGAAATAAATAATAATAAAAAAACACTCACGAAAATGCAACAACATATCATCAGTATATGTATAACAACAGTTCCTTTTGGTCCTCGAATCTGATTGGCTGAGAGGAGTGTGATATTCTAGTGATAACAGCACTCTAACTGTTTCACTGTTTGTGTCACTTCGCTTGCAGTATTTCTCACAGCGAGTGTCATGGCGGACGTCCAAATCTATTACAGTTTTATAAATAATACGGTTTTTGTATCACGGAATGCAGTTTTAAGTTTTTTAGGCAAGAATGTACTTTCTTACACTTCAAATATGGTTTGTTAGTAAAAATAATGTCTATTTGAATATTTGCTTCAGCATTTTCGGAGATGTGAGCTCCAGGGTGTCAGCACGCTCAGTCCATCTCTCTCTCATAATACTCTACATATTACAGTGAGCTTTCAATACAGTAATACAATAAGTTTTCAATGAAGCAACTCAACGTTCCTTCGGTACTAGTTCTAAAGTGACGTTTTGGAATTAGTAACGGAGGCTTGAGCTCAGCTGTCAAACTTTAGATTTGAATCCGTGGCGGAAGTAGTTCTGCACAAAAGAGGGCTTTTAAAGATACTCCATTGTTGTTTCTAATTTATTTACACACTTGTGCCATCAAACTGTTGTATAAATGCAATATCACACTCGTAGACGTGAGATATGGCTGTATATCGGCACGCTGTGATTACCTACGTCTGAATCACAGCTGTGCTTATATACAGCCATGTGCGCACTGATATGAGTGTGATATTGCTCAACTATATAATACAACAGTAAATTAATATTTTTAACTTATTTATACCTTATTATTCATTATGCATTTAATTATATTTTTTTCTATTCTTATTAATTTTTCATTAATTCCTTTTTAATTTTTTTTTTTTTTAATTTACACACCTATAGATCAATAAATAAGCTTTCCATTGATGTATGATTTGTTAGGATAGGACAATATTTGGCCGAGATACAACTAATTGAAAATCTGGAATCTGAGGGCGGAAAAAAATCTAAATATTGAGAAAATCGCCTTTAAATTTGTCCAAATTAAGTCCTTAGCAATGCATATTACTAATTAAAAATTAAGTTTTGATATATTTATGGTAGGAAATTTACAAAATATCTTCACGGAACATGATTTTTACTTAATATATCCTAATGATTTTTGGCGTAAAAGAAAAATCGATAATTTTGACCCATACAACATATTGTTGGCTATTGCTACAAATATACCCATGCTACTTATGACTGGTTTTGTGGTCCAGGGTCACACATGTCTGATTATTTAACATATGGTTTATTATGCCAGCAATGTTCTGCTACAAGTTCTGCCTTGTGAAGTTGGCACTGTGTTAAAACAGTTGATAAAGTGTTGACAGAGGTCACACAGATAAAGATGTCATTCTAGGAAAATATCACCAGCAGTTACGAGAACACCAACAAACTGTTAAGATAGAGATGGCTACATTTAGCCATTACTAGAAAGCTGATTTTACACACAGAATAAGAAAGGGCTGTTACAGCTCCACTGGACATACACAGATAGACTTTGTTAAATTCAATTATTTAACTTACTTTTTTATACTTTTACATGTTATTTATTATGCATTTAATTATTTATTATTATTTAATTATGCATTAAATATTTAAATATAAAAATAAATAAAATCTTAATAAAAATGTTGAAACGCACAACCATAAAAAATTACTGTTCACAATATATCCAGTTAAATTTTTTTTATATATATAATTAGAACATTTTAAAAATATTAAAAACAAATTAAAAATGTAAAAAAAAAAAACCTTCTGTTGTTATCATTTGTTCTCCTATTAATTTTTGCAATGTGTTTTTGAAAAGTCAATTTTGTTAATATTGTTTTGATATTTCTGGTATTTGCAATGGTTTACTATTTACTATTTTTCACATTCTAATTTTTGTTGAAATAAAATTTAAAACCAATTATATTATAATCAATTATATTATAATCAATCTTTATAATGACAGTTTATGGAACCCACAACAACTAAAAAACAAAAAACATCCAAAAATGTGATGTCCCTGTAGACAATAACAAGTGAGATTTTGACCACTGAACTAGGAAATGTTCCCAGTTTCCATTTCTCAAATCTGATCACCCTAATGTAAAAATAATAACATTTTAATAGTGCAACAAGAGAGATTAAAGGCAACAGTAGGAGTAGCCTTTAATCTGGAAAAAGTGGACAAAATTGATAATTTGTCACTGCATTAAATATCAAATATCAAAGCCAAACATTGTGTCTCTTTAAACAAGTCAGAATACTACACCATTACTTCCTCAAGACGTCTTTCTAAAGGCTGGAATTAAGGGCTCCAGACAGACTGCCTCAGAAAGCCTCTTGTAAATAGTCTTTCCACAAATACAGAACCTCACTGTTTCACCACTGAAGCATCCGGCGGGACGTGGCCTCCCAGATGACATCCACCTCCTCAGAGACAAACCCTGGACACGCCATGGGAACACTTTCAAAAACCACTCCTGACAACAAAGATGACAAAGCTGCTCCTTTAGGAGACAGAAATGTCGCCCAACAGCTAAATAAAGGACATAATAGAATACTTTAAGCCAATGGATATCAGAGTGCAAGATCCGAGTCGGGCCTCAGTCTTCTCACTCTCTTCTGTCTATTATGTTCTTTCTCTCTTTTATTCTTCTCTGCAAAAGCATCTCTACACAACTGCTACTCCACAGGTGTTTTAATCAGCTTAACACGAAAGGACAGATAATTAACGACAGATAGTGCTGGGTAGATTACTTACAAATTGTAGTTTGTTACGGATTACAAATTACACGACGGAAATTATACTTTGTAATGTAATCTATTGGATTACACATATTTGGTAATATATTCTGACTACTTTTTGATTACTTTTGACCAAAAATATATTCCATTCTTTGTTATCAACAAACATTGGGGAAGTCGTGGCCTGAGGTGCCCTTGAGCAAGGCACCGAACCCCAAATTGCTCCCCGAGCGCTGGAGCAATGGCTGCCCACTGCTCCGGGTGTGTGTTCACGGTGTGTGTGTGCGTTTGTTCACTATTCACTGCTGTGTGTGTGCACTTGGATGGGTTAAATGCAGAGCACCAATTACATACTTGACAATACGTCACGAATTTCGACTATGCCAGGGTTTCCCAAACTGGGATTCATGAATGAACTACAGGAGTTTTATGAGTTAATGAAAAGCTGGACGATTTTCCAAATTTATAAAAGCAGTAGAGTTTTACAAAGGAAAATTTAAGAGGGAAAAAAGACAAATTAGGGCAAATCAAATTATGAATAACGGTGTGTTCATCAAGTCATGTCAATGGATGCAGTTAAAGACTATAGATATGCTGTGTCTGTTTTGACGGTAAATTTGTTGAAATGAATAAAATGATTATTTTTTTGTAATGTACAATAAAACTATATAAGTTGCATATACAAAATATTATATTATTGTATAATTAGTTACCGTAGAATATATAATGATTCAGTTTACATCACCTTCATAAATTGAATAAAAACAGAAAAAAAAGCAAAAACACGATGCATATTCCTTATTCATCATTTTGTAGATGTAAAGTTAAAAAAAATTGTTGAATTTTATGCAGAAAATTGCCAGTGACTTGAACGCACCTGATGTCGTAATTACGACTTGTCAACACATAAGTATGAACGTCCCAGGAGGACTTAAACACAGCATAATTTACTGTCATTAACTGTAATTAATATGTAATCATGTAATCTATAATAAAAGTATAAAAGTAACTGTAATCTGATTATGAGCATTGCAATATAATCTAAATTACAAGTACTTAAATTTTTGAAAAAATACTCCAATGATTTTTATTTACAGCTTTCAAATATATAGTGTACAGTGCATTTCTTTCAGTGTACTTCTGTGCTTGTGTATCAGGCACATTGGGTTGGATTTTATCGGGAACAGTAAAAAATGTATAAAATATAATTTTTCATACAGAAATGAATGGGAGTGTTTCACATCGTTTAATACAGTGACTGGAGAAATAAAAGTATAACTGTTTTTCAGTTAAAAGAGACAATCATCTTTTTGATTGAGACATTGCCTGTTTTTTAAGTCTAGAATGAACATGTAGCATTATTAGAGATAAAGAAGCTAAATTTATGATTCCAAACACGTGATGAACATAATCATGGATCTAAATACAAAGGAACATCAGCATGCAATATCAAATATTTATACAAATAAATTTAAAGCTACTGCCACCATTTTTAACTGTAACAGTGAGCAAGCAGTTAGAACACAACTCATATTTACTTGAGAAAGTATAAGAATGTAGTTTTATCTGTTTTTCCAGCTTTATCTTTATCATGTTTTAATGAAACGCACCTCATCCTCTTTCTCTCGCCTCCTGGCTTCCTCCGCACACATCTGGAGCTCCTCCTGGATCATCTGTGCATATCTGCAGTCCTCTTCCTCCCTGTAGACGAGATAGAAAATTTCACTTAATATATGATATTTGTACTATATACTTTGTGTGCCAATTGCAATTTTTTCAAAAACTTATTCAGCAAGCCTTGGTGAGCATAAAAAAAAAAAAAAAATGCAGCCTTGGTGAGCATAAAAATAAAAAAAATAAAAATAAAAAATAAAATAAAATAAAAATACACCATACAAGTGCTGCAAATCAGTGGAGAAACAAACTCTAGTGAATCATGCCAGGCTAATTTTACTCTCAAGCTCTAAACATTTTTTCCTGTGGTTTTTCAACTTACACTTCACAATATACAAAATAATCAAGTTACGCAACAAAAATGAGTCAACGCATCTGTTTCCACAAAGTAATCTGAATATCCTAAATGTCTGTGGTTTTTCGATGTTGCTGACTGAGTAATTCAGCACACGTGTCGAGGCCTGACGATGCTTACAGCTGCCGCAGGTCCCGGCAGAGATTTGCCCGCTGTTCCTCTTCCTCCTGCAGCCTCCGGGCCAAACGAACATCGTTCTGCACCGCCTGATTCTTCTGGATGTTGGTGCTGTAGAACTGCTCAACTGACACGATAAAGATGAATCAGATCTATTTTAACTCCGTAAAAAGGAAGGATGAGCGAGATTACAGGAAAAAGATGTTTATACTCACTTTCCTGCTCTTGAAGACTGTGAGCCAACGCACCATCCTCTAACACAGAGAAACATTGGCACACTGTTGGAAAACCACAAAAATACAGACAGTGTTATGAAAACACATTATTAAAATAATAGGTGATTAAAGGCTACATTATAGTGATTTTACCACATTTATAGGGTGTTGTTAGCTTAAAGCAGAGCTGGTAACAAGGCAGAGTGCTCGAAACCTCCTTTAAACATGCTAAAACTACTTCAGAAAATGGAACAACAGCAATATAAAAGATACTAATGTCCAGTCCATTTATTTTTAATAACAATCACAATCAAATTCTCTCATGAAGCAAAGTGGTTCATTACCTGAACTTTAGTTTAACTGGTGCAATATACAGTAGAGTTCAACTAATTGTACACCACAGGTGTGTCTGTATCAGCTACTTTACAGTTTCAGATCAGATTTTAAAGATGGAAAAATATCCATTTTATGAAGAATTGTAATTCAGCTCACATTTTAACCTGAGCACATTTCACTGCAGAACTGAAATAAATTGTATTAACTTTATTTATGAAAAATCTGCACTATTTGCATGGCACAAATAACACTGCACTATTACCATCTGCTAAAAGCAAGGCTTTTGTATGACATTAATTATGGCCAAGGTTGTTAACTAAAACCATTAAAAAAATAACTTAAAAAATATAATTTTATAATAATAAAAAAAACTTTAAAATTAGTGAATGTTGCCTTTGGCGAATAACTGATTTAAAAAAAAGTTTAAGTACTAAAATTGCTAAAACTGAAGTAAAAAAAAGAAGAAGAAAAAAAAAAAGCTAAATAGAAACTTTAAATAATCAAAAATTAATAAAAATGACAAAAGCACATAAAATGACTAAAGAAAACTAAAACTAAAATTCACTGAAAATATAAGCTAATTCAAAATATTAATAAACACTAAAATAGTATATAAATAATAGATCATGGCAGCAGTAACAAATAAAATGGTGATCAAATGATGGAGAAGAGCATCATATTTAAAATTATTTAAAATAGCCATTTTAATAAGCTGATTTGGGTGTCAGAATTGCAGAACTGGCCTTCAAAATGGGCAACTTGTGTTCACAAAATTGTGCAAATTATGTTTAGCACTATTTCTGAGAAGTGTATTTGTGCAATTATTTTCCTATGTCTTGCTAGACAGCTTGTGCAAATAAACAACGCTATCTGCATGTGCAATTCATTCTCTAGGGCAGGTTTATGTCTGGGCCCATCTCTGTCTTTGCTCTGCTAATAATGCCACGCTGGGGCCCAAACAGGAAAACTACTGCCAAGCCAACTGGGTCAACAACTTTAACACAATGGCTCAGAGGAAAAGCACATTAAGCACAATAAGCTTACTGAGGTGTGTCAGTGTGATCAGCCAAAAATGCAGCTCACTCAAATGCCATTTCTGACAGGACTCTATTGAGCAACCATTAAACAATATCGACCTGAAGAAAGACCTTCAAGCAAACACACGGTCACACAAAACACTGCTGAAGGTCAAACAGACCCTAAACATTAAACCTAAACAGCTAACAGTGAACCTTCTCAGAATGTTCTGGTAAGGTTCTCTCAAAGCATTCTTCAATTAATATTAACAGAAAATTTGTTCAAAGTTATCTGGTCTTGATGTCAGAAAAAATGTTTCCTCTTTTCCCACCATTGACTGAACGTTCTTCGAACATATTTTTCTTGTTTCAGAACGTTAAGAGAACATTCAAATGTAACATTCCCATAATGTTTGCAAAACAATCAAATGGAATGTTCCCTTAATGTTTTTTCTAACATTCATGTAACCAAGAATAAAAATTTTAAAAAACTGGACATTTTGAATGTTCAGAGAACTTTTAGACTTAACAGCGACGTTAACAAAACGTTCTCAGAACATATTTTTGTTAGCTGGGTATATAAAACACCAACCCTCCTTCTCCCCTTCTGTCTCGTGCTCTCTTTAAGTAAGTGTGAAAATCAGTGAGCTAATAAAAGCTCATGAACTATCGCACAAGCATGTTAAACATCAGAGTCATAAAAGCTGACACTCCATTATAAAACAGTGGTTGTCTAATTACAGATCTGTCAGTGCTATAAGACATATTAAATGCTTACAAAGACGCATATAACAACATAACAGTTTATACAACCAACTCAGTACCACTACTATTTTAAAAATACTATTCTTTAGATATTACCGTTTCGTCCGCGTGTCAGACTCCGTCTACTGTCATGAAGCACATACACATGCGCGTGTGAGCTCATCCTATGTGGTGAAGGTCAGTCTGTTATGCGCTCCTGTTAATAAACAGCACTGGTGCTCAAGCAGATGGATAGCAAGGAAAAAGCCCTGCTGGTTCTGCTGGCACCTCCACCCTGATCCAGGATGGAAAAGCTGACAAGGCCGCTCTCAGGACAGAAGCTTGTTTCATAAAGGTTGGCATACTCACAGTTAAACTAAATGCCATGAAAAGAGTTTTCTGTGCATAACAAGAGTCAATGTTGTGCAACTAAAAATAAGAACTGGTCTTGAACCAGGAATAGTGACAGGCAATTGCTGAAACCAAAGGAAACAGCTTTGATGTATTTGACTGATTTGAATTCACTTGTTTGTATCTTATTACATTTCCCACAGCTTTGAGATTGAGGGAAAAAGCAGCAATAGCTAGTTTCACAAAAGCATGCAGCTTTTCACTTCACAACATATTAATTGATGGATTAGAATGGTGTGGATTACTTGTGGATGTTTTTATCAGCTGTTTGGATTCTGACGGCACCCATTCACTGCAGAGGATCCATTGGTGAGCAAGTCATGTAATGCTAAATTTCTCCAAATCTGTTCTGATGAAGAAACAAACTCATCTTGAGATGGCCTGAGGGTACATTTTCAACAAATTTTAATTTTTGGCCAAACTATTCCTTTAAAGAGACAGAGGACAATGCAAGCCAGTTAAGTGTGAATTTTTGTGGGAATAAAACAGTGGTCTTTTGCAGTCGTTTGACCCCCCTCAGCTGAGCAGAGGCCCCCGGGCCGAACAGATGGTGCTATTCAGAGTCAAAAAAACAAAGAAAAGAGAGAAAAGACAGTAATCAGGACTCCTGCATTAAACTATCATGCTTTTATCCCTCAGTTTTTCCTGTACACTGCTCTTCTCTTCCAACCTCTGGATTCTCCTGCAGTTCTTTGTCTATATTTGGCACAAGGAGCAGAAGCAGGAACTATAAATATCCGACAGTGAAGTTTAGATTGGGCGGGGGGGGAGAGGTCAGAAGCTCTGCTTCAAAACTCAGTGAGCACATATGATGCCTTTAACTGCGTTATGGGTAGGCAGCTCACTGGGTAGGTGTTTATATAGTGTCCAGTTTCATACATAGACAGTCTGTCTGCTTTCTAGGTACAACTACAGCCCTGCTTCAGTTTATATTAAACAGCAATGCAACAGAACCACTATTTTCAGTCAACAGTTCTTAAAAGAACCATTTTTTTCTTAGTGTGAAGAACATTCTAATAGTCTAAAGAACTTTTTCCACTATAAAGGATCTTGAAAGGTTCTTCACAGAACCATAGATGCCAATAAAGAACCTTTATTTTTAAGGATCTATAGAAATGTCTTTGTGTTTCTTCATCTTAATTCTTCTGCACTTGAACTCTTCACACCACTTTCTTGCCTTCATCGTTAGGCCAAAATAGGAGAAGATTGGAATCTCGGGTCGAATCCTGTTTGAGAAACAGGAACGCCGGGAAGCTCTTGAGCTCATCCAGGGCAGATGAGAGCATGAGCGTGTGGACAGTCTCCGGCTCTTATCAGCCCCACACAACGCTCGCCTGCTCGATCTGTCCTGAGCTCACATCACATTCCTGAACTCTGATCTCATCTCCTACAACACACAGCAGCAGCTCAGCCAAACAACATCTAAGACAACACAACTCACCCGAAAAACCTGCACAGGAATATTAACCAGGTGCTGATCAAGCATCTGGTTTTTAACCTGAAAGTTTTTCTTTGAATGCTTTTACTTTCAGAAAACTGATAGATTATGGATAATTACATGTAGGTTTGCTGCAAATAAATAGATTTTTGCAAGTGCAGTTGTTTCCTGAATGCAGTAATAGGGAAAAAGAACGTTTGTGTTTACACTTTGTTTAGTGTATTTACATGATGCATTTACACAAAGTGACTTACAGTCAGTATTACTTTTTTAGTATCATTTATATACTATTCAGTGTTATTTCAGCATTATTGATATACTATTATAGTTTTGTTAATATTTTGAAATATTTATATATCAGTTTTTTATTTTAATTTCAGAAAAGTTACTGTAATTTTGTTGTGTTTTATTTCAATAGTGCATCATTTTAGCTTTTTTTAATGTCTATAGTTTCAGATTAGTTTCAGTTTTTAATTTATTAACTTTTAGTTATTTCAGTACTTCAATTTAAATGTAATTCATCTAATGTTCATTTCAATTAATTAAACATTTTTTTTAAACTTTTTTGTTTGTTAAAAATAACAATACTCATAGTATTTATTAATATTTAGATTTGAATTTTTATTTTTTATTTTCAGATTTTATTTTATTTGTTTTAGACTGTTTTAATGATTTTAGTGATTATGTGCATTTTTATAAGCTTTTGATTAAAGGTTATAGGTTTTTAAAAATATTTCTATTAAGCTTTACGTTTTTATACTTCAGTTTTAGTTTCAGTTAATTTTTAATACTTATACTTTTAGTATACTTTCACTTATTTTAGTATAACCTAGATTTATTTTATTTCAGTTTGTTGCCAAGGTAACTTTTACATTTTTTGCTTAAGCTTAAAGTTTTCATTTAATATTTATATTTAATTTTAGCTTTATTTCAATAAATGAAAACGTTTTTTTTAATAGTTTTAGTTACCAAATACAACACTGCTTACACCACTGACAATTCCGAGAACAATTCCACTGAAGCAATATTAGGATTTATGGATCAAGTGCACCATGATGGCTTATATTTAGCATCACCCCTTCTGGGGTTTAAACTTACAACCCTAAACCAGATCAACAACAACAATGCAACATGTTACAAACCTTTTTGTATGGACAGTGGGTTCCCTGTTCAAATACAATGTATGCATTGGATGTATGCAATGTATGCATCCTAAGGAGATATTAAAAGTGAAACAGAATAACCCAGACATATACCATCATAAACACCGGGCAGGTGAGATTTGTCGATATCGGCTTCTGCCATGGCTGATTCCACACTCAGCTCACAGTCTCATGATGTTCTGAAGAAACCTGCAGAATCAAACACCAGAGAAACACAACAAACATGTGAAGTGAGACCATGAGAACAGTTTTTACAGGTTACTAGTATCACTAACACAATTTCTTACTGCTGCTAAACACTAGAAGCAAGCAGTATGACTTCTATAATGTGCCAGCCATAATCTAATCTCCATAAATCCTGGAACAATAACACATATTGTGTTGAGGATGAAGACGCTGGAAAAGTTCTTAGTTCCTTTCCATTCGTTTATATCCTATTTGTGAGCCATTAATCATATTTCGGTAAGCTTTAAGGAAAACAAGCTTTAAAGAAATTATTTTTGCATATCAGTAAAGCACAAATATAATCCAACCAACAGAATTATCATCAAATATAATGCTATCAATGACAGCATGGCTTTAGTAAAGTTTAGAAGTCAGGTTAGATTGACCTTGCAAGAATTATTGTTATGCAAATTGCTGCTGACACTAAAATTAAGACAATATAAAATAAAAACAGCATGCAAAACTACTGTAATGTCTAATAGAGTGTAAAATACATTACAGTAGTAGAGTAAACAGTAATATGTATTATAGTAAATGTTTAAGTGCATCTCTAATTCAGGGAAATTAATTTCCATATTTTATCCAAACACATTAAAAAGCAGGTTAACAGCTTAAAACAAAATGCTTTAAAAGTATCAGATTAATATTTTCCTATAGAATTCCCATTCCAGTAGGCTAATACATGGAAAACTAGGTCATGCTTTCAGTTTTAGTGTTGCTGTTTCTACATTCATGAAGAATATTAATGAACCACATAACAGTAAACTTTAGATATAAACAATTACATGTCAATGCTCTACTTTTTTAAGTTGTTTTTCGTTGCACGAAAATAGACTTTATAATGAATATAGGTGTTATAAGAGCAACATAAACACTTATATAAAATTGCTTTAGAAAACATGACAAAAACAAACTTACCCCACTGCAGACACGCGCAGATCTGTGAAAGTCGCGTCTCACACACACACACACACACACACACACACTTGAATCAGGCGTTAGTCACACAATAAAACACAAACACTCGTGATACTGCAGTCTATCACAGGATCATCTTCTCTCCAGCATGCTCTCGGTGTCCTCCGTTCTTCCAGTTTGGGAGATTTTTCCTCACACACAATAATAGTTTGAGTTCGGCTGCTACTTTTGTTCTCAGTCAAAACAAAGAGAATCATGTGGAATTTTACACGCGTCTTTCGCGCCACCTGCTGCTCATTTTGAGGAGTTGATTTAAGAATTTGGTCTACAAATTCAATTCAAGTTTATTTGTATAGCGCTTTTCACGATACAAATCGTTGCAAAGCGCTGTACAGAAAATTAAGTTTCTACAATATATTTAATAGTAGCTTATCATTGGTGACTATGTCAGTTAATGTACATATGGCAGAAATGTACGGAAAAATCAATTAAAGAGACGATGAACACTATTAACAGCAATTATTATATGTTGAAATCAAACTTATAGCAAGATTTGGTAGTTCTGTATGTTGTTTCAGGGTTGGCATCGTCTGAGGGGTTGGCATCATCTCTTCTCAGGTGTTCTGGATCCAGACTGAAGCTTGTGTAAATCCTAGTTCATCCCGTGGCAGAAACAGAGAAACAAATAGAGACATAATTAGCGTAGCTGCTGTTCCAACCAAGCAAAAATGATTTGTTTAACCCAAGCTAAAGAACAATAATGTGTGTTTGATCAGATATAACTGCAGTACAAGATTATGAGATGCATTATTTGAAAGCTTGGCCAAAGAGATGTGTCTTTAATCTAGATTTAAACAGAGAGAGTGTGTCTGAACCCTGAACGTTATCAGGAAGGCTATTCCAGAGTTTGGGAGCCAAATGTGAAAAAGCTCTACCTCCTTTAGTTGACTTTGCTATCCTAAGTACTACCAAAAGTCCAGAGTTTTGCGACCTTAGGGAGCGTGATAGATTGTAGTGTGGTAGAAGACTAGTTAGGTACGCAGGAGCTAAACCATTAAGGGCCTTATAGGTAAGTAATAATATTTTGTAACTGATATGGAACTTAATAGGTAGCCAGTGCAGAGACTGTAAAATTGGGGTAATATGATCATATTTTCTTGACCTGGTAAGGAATCTAGCCGCTGCGTTTTGGACTACCTGTAGCTTGTTTATTGAAGATGCAGGACAACCAGCTAGCAGTGCATTACAATAATCCAGTCTAGAGGTCATGAATGCATGAACTAGCTTTTCTGCATCAGAAACAGGTAACATGTTTCGTAGCTTGGCAATGTTTCTAAGATGGAAGAATGCTGTTTTTGTAACATGGAAAATATGATTTTCAAAAGACAAGTTGCTGTCTAATATAACACCCAGATTTTTGACTGTAGAGGAAGTAACAGTACATCCGTCTAGTTGCAAACTGTAATCCAAGATATTCTGTGTACTGTTTTTTGGTCCAATAAGTAATATTTCCGTCTTATCTGAATTTAATAGGAGAAAATTATTGGTCATCCAATCTTTTACATTTTTAACACACTCTGTTAGCTTAGATAATTTAGAAGTTTCATCTGGTCTTGTTGAGATATATAGTTGAGTATCATCAGCATAACAGTGGAAACTAATCCCGTATTCTCTAATAATACTGCCAAGGGGCAAGGACCTAGGACAGATCCTTGTGGTACTCCATACTTTACTGGTGATAATTGAGATGACTCCCCATTTAAATAAACAAAGTGGTAGCGATCGGACAGGTAGAATCTAAACCATCTTAAAGCCTGCCCTTGAATACCCGTATAATTTTGTAATCGATCTATGAGTATGTCATGATCTATAGTGTCGAATGCAGCACTAAGATCAAGCAAAGCTAGCAATGAGATGCAGCCTTGGTCTGACGCAAGAAGCAAGTCATTTGTAATTTTAACAAGTGCGGTTTCTGTGCTATGGTGGGGCCTGAAACCTGACTGAAATTCTTCATAGAGATAAATTTTTTGCTGGAAGGAGCACAATTGAGCAGACACAACTTTTTCTAGAATTTTAGACATAAACGGAAGATTAGAAATGGGTCTTTAATTTGCTAGTTCACTAGGATCTAGTTGTGGTTTCTTAATAAGAGGCTTAATAACCGCCAGCTTGAATGATTTTGGGACATGGCCTAAAGATATCGATGAGTTAATAATATTGAGAAGTGGTTCTTCTGCTACAGGTAACAACTCTTTCAGTAATTTATTGGGTACAGGATCTAATAGACATGTTGTTGGTTTAGATGCAGTGATAAGTATATTTAGCTCTTCCTGTCCTATAATTGTAAAGCACTGCATTTTTTCTTTGGGTACGATGAATGAAGCTGAAGTATTAGATGCAGTAGATTCTACATTTGTTATTGTATTTATGATGTTATCTATTTTGTCTGTGAAGAAATTCATAAAGTCATCACTACTAAACTGAGGGAATATTTAGATTGGGTGGCATCTGGTTATTTGTTAATCTAGCTACTGTGCTAAATAGAAACCTTGGATTGTTTTGGTTATTTTCTATGAGTTTGTGGACATGCTCGGCCCTGGCAGCTTTTAGAGCCTGTCTGTAACTGGACATACTGTTTTTCCATGCAATTCTAAAAACTTCCAAGTTAGTTTTTCTCCATTTATGCACAAGATTACGAGTTTCTTTCTTGAGAGAATGGTTATTACTGTTGTACCATGGCGCAGTACGTTTTTCTTTAACTTTTTTCAATTTGATGGGCGCAACAGCTTCTAATGTATTAGAGAAGACAGTGCCCATGTTGCTAGTCATTTTGTCTAGCTCATGTGTATTTATGGGTACACAGAGCAGTTGAGATAAATCAGGCAGGTTATTTCTGAATTTATCTTTAGTGGTTGGAACAATAGTTCTTCCTGGACGATAACGCGGAGCCATATAGTTAATATCAGTAATACGCAGCATGCACGATACAAGAAAATGGTCAGTAACATTACTTTGAGGTACGATATCTATATCAGTAAGATTGATTCCATGCGATATAATTAAATCTAGCGTATGATTAAAATGATGAGTGGGCCCGGTGACGTTTTGCTTGACTCCAAAAGAGTTTATTAGGTCAGTAAACACAAGTCCTAATGTATCATTTGTATTATCAACATGAATGTTAAAATCTCTGACAATTAGCGCTTTATCAACAGTAACCAATAGGTCTGAGAGGAAATCTGCAAATTCTCTTAAGAAATCTGTATACGGCCCTGGTGGTCTATACACAGTAGCCAGAGCAAGAGATAGGAGAGATTTCTTTTGCATATCTGACAGTGTAACATTAAGCAGAAGTAATTCGAATGAGTTAAACCTGTATCCTGTTTTCTGAGTAACATTGAGAATATCACTATATATTGTTGCAACACAGCCGCTACGGCCAGTCTGACGGAGCTCATGCTTATAACAGTAGCTTGGTGGAGTAGACTCATTTAGACCAATATAATCATTTGGTTTGAGCCAGGTTTCAGTCAAGCAAAGTACATCAAAACTATTATCTGTGATTATTTCATTTACAATAACTGCTTTGGGTGCAAGTGATCAAATGTTTATGAGCCCAAAATTTAAAAATTTTTTTTGATCATTTATTTTGCATTTTTCTGGATTAATCATGATCAGATTATTTCTAGATCCTGCATTAAATTTATATTTTGGCCTCACTGTTCGGGGAACAGACACAGTCTTTATAGATTGGACAGCACAAGTACTTCTATCATTTAAGTGGGTAGAACAAAAGTCATCATAGCAGTTATTTGAGAATTGGCTTACTAGTCATATGGAGCGTCCTAGAGATGTTGTCCGAAAGCAGTTCTGCTCCGACTCTGCTGGGGTGCAGGCCATCAGCACGGAAAAGCCTAGGACGCTCCCAGAAAAGATTCCAATTATTAACAAAAAGCAGTTTTATAATGTTACATTTACATTTAGTTATTTAGCAGATGCTTTTATCCAAAGCGACTAACACATGAAAACAATAGAAGCAATCAAAATCAACAAAAGAGCAACAATATGTAAGTGCTGTGACAAGTTAGTTTAACGCAGTACACGTAGTAAGGGTTTTTATATAATAAATAAAAAGAAACAAGTTGATAGAATAGAAAAAGAATAGAGAACGTTGTTGTGAGAGGTTCATTTTTTTTAAATAAGTAAAAAGAAAAGTCAAAAGAATAAAAAAAGAATAGAGAATTCTAGTGTTAGAGGGTCATTTTTATAATAAATAAAAAGAAAACAAGTAGTTAGAATAGAAATACAAGACAGTGCAAGTGTTAGAGGGTCAAGTTGTTTTTTATATAAATAAAAAGAAAACAAGTAGCCTAGATAAAATAGAAATTGAATAGAGAGTGCTAGAGTTAGAGGGTCAAATGAAGATGGAAGAGATGTGTTTTTAGCTGCTTCTTGAAGATGGCTAAGGACTCGGATTGAGTTGGGCAGGTCATTCCACCAGCAGGGAACAGTTAAGGTAAAAATCCATGAAAGTGACTTTGTGCCTCTTTGGGCTGGCACAATAATGCGCCGTTCTAGAGGGCATATAAGTCTGAAGTAGTGAATTTAGGTAAAGGGGTGCAGAGCCAGAGGTGGTTTTGTAGGCAAACATTAATGCCTTGAATTTTATGCAGGCAGATATTGGTAGCCAGTGCAAACTGATGTACAGAGGTGTGACGTGGGTTTCTTTTCAGCTCGTTAAAGATTAATCTTGCAGCCGCATTCTGAATTAATTGTAGAGGTTTGATAGAACTGGCTGGAAGACCTTTCAAGAGAGCATTGCAATAGTCAAGTCTGGACAGAACAAGAGCTTGAACAAGGAGTTGTGTAGCATGTTCCGAAAGAAAGGGCCTGATCTTCCTAATGTTGTATAAAGCAACTCTGCAGGATTGGGCAGTTTTAGCAATGTGGTCTGTGAAATTCAGCTGATCGTCAATCACAACTCCAAGGTTCCTGGCTGTCCTTGAAGGAGTTATGGTCGAAGTGCCTAGCTAGATAATGAAATTGTGATGAAGTGATAGGTTTGCTGAAACCACAAGCAATTCTGTCTTCGCAAGGATTAGTTGAAGGTAATGGTCCTTCATTCAGCAAGAAATGTCTGTTAGACATGCTGAGATGCGAGCAGCTATTGTCGGATCATCAGGATGGAATGAGAGGTAGAGTTGAGTGTCATCAGCATAGCAGTGATAGGAAAAGCCATGCTTCTTAATGACAGATCCTAATTATGACATGTAGACAGAGAACAGAAGTGGTCCAAGAACTGAGCCCTGCGGCACCCCAGTAGCAAGATGTTGGGACTTGGACATCTCACCCGTCCAAGATACCTTGAAGGACCTATCTGAGAGGTAAGACTAGAACCACTAGAGCGCAGTTCTTGAGATGCCCTTTGCTAATAGGGTTGACAGGAGGATCTGGTGGTGAACCATGTCAAAATCAGCAGACAGATCCAGCAAGACAACAACCGAGAGCAAGGCAATCTCAGTTGAATGTCCAATTCTGAAGCCAGAGTGGTTGCTGTCCAGGAGGTTGTTCTGTGTGAGAAAGGCAGAGACTTGGTTGAACACAACCCTTTCAAGTGTTTTTTGCAATGAATGAAAAAAGGGATACTGGTCTGTAGTTCTCTAAAAACGCTGAGGTAAAAGTGTCTTTCTTAAGTAGTGGGGTTATCCAAGTTTTAATGTTATATTATAGTTCTCCTCAAAAGGTCATTAGTAGAAAACGTATTTGAACACTCTCATGAAAAATTTACAATAGCTGTCACTGATAGAGAGAGAGAGAGAGAAAGAGAGAGAGAGAGAGAGAGACAGACAGACAGATAGATATATAGATAGATAGATAGATAGACAGACATGCAAGGAAGCAGTGTGTCTGTCACTCAGACTAATAAATGTGATAGACATGCAGCTCTGCAGCCAGAATAACTCTCACCTTTTTTCTTTGCACCATTAAGAAAATTGGTCACACTTTCTGTTTGCCATTTCCAGTCTCTTAAAATAGCAGCGGCAGGGGTCGTAAGCAGGATACGCTTGAGTAACTGCAGTGGGCATCATGGGAAATAAATCTCAGCAGCCTCTTAAATAGATGAATTAAGTGGGCAATTTGCCTGGCCGACTGCATCCCGCGAGCTCTAACGCAAAGTGCCGTTTTCCCACCTGCGTTCAGGCGGATTTATGAACTCGGCTGGATTACATCCCGAACTGGTAAAATAGCGCGACTCATCCCTGACGCACAGACCCCGCGTCTGTCTTTCACTTTTATTGATCCATTAATTTATCCTCTGTGAATTTACAAGCACAGAATATGCTAAGGGTTGGGAGGAGGTCAGCGATGGAGACGGGGAGATGACATGGCCAGCGATGGAGGATATATAAGTCCAAGACAGGAACAGGACGGACACATTGAGGCGAGACCCTCCTGGCTAAAGTCGTGGAAGAAAGTAAGTTTGCGTGTGTCTGTACCTGTCTTCATGATGTGTAAACTCTTTCTGTTCTTTGCTTTGCTTCTCACCATCCTCGAACCTCTGCTGGGGCATCCACTGGTCCATTCGGCAGAGATGACCTACGCCAGGCCTGGTAAGTGCAGGTTCAAAATCAGGTTCAAATCTAAGCTTTCTCCAGGGAACGGTGTACTGTAACCAGTGTTGGGAAGTAACTAGTTACATGTAATGGAAAATAAATGTAACTGTAATTTGTTACAGTTACTGAGAAAAATTGTGTATACTTATGAAACTGTTAACGATTACAATGGGGGTTACATCCGAATATTTTCACACACATACGGATTTATTTCTTTCCCAAATTGCATTAACTGCTCTAAAATATGAGACACCAATGTTTCAGGAGTTTAGGACACATAACTGTTTTATTTCCTATTTGGGTGTATGTATATGCTTTATTTTTAAGATTAACTGTTTTTTTCCCAACGTATTGTTAGATGCCAGTGTAACAGGAAATTGTAGCTATGCAAAGATTTGATTTCAAAAACAGTATCATAACTATTAAACTATATCTTATTATTTTAAATCTATATTTAACCTCAGAACGATCTAAAAGTAAAAAGAGGTGCTAAAGTCTGATTTTGTGGTGGCCATGCTTTAAAATTAACTTCTTATAATTATAATTCAAGTGATGAAGAATTTTAAAAGTCTGACAGTAATCAGTGTTGAGTACTACTGTAAGGTTAACCCTGCCTGCTTTAAATGTTTCAAAATGATTTAACAGTTGAAAACATTCATTAGAAATTTAGAAAAGTAATCAAAAAGTAATCAGTTACATTACTTTAATAAAGTAATTGAAAAAGTTACACTACTTATTACATTTATATAGGGTAACTTGTACTCTGTAACCTATTCCATTTCCAAAGCAACCTTCCTAACACTGACTGTAACTCACTTAAGATAAAAGCATCTAATGACATATATATATATATATATATATATATATATATATATATGACAGAAAAAAGTAAATTTTGAATATATATATATATATATAAAAAATGGTTTAATAAGATTTCACGTTTGCATTAAGATACCAAAATACACCATCTTTATAAATCTAAAGTATCACATCAGGTACAAAAAACGTCATAAGGGAAAAACTCATATCATAAATGTTCTTCAATGGTATCGTACGTCATGTTCACCTGTAGTTCTTGTAGAAGAAGAGCAGGTGGTCAGTCCAGAAGACCTGAGTTACTCTGAGCAAGCGTATCTGTCCCAGGGTGCCGTGGGATTCGGTTACCCATCCCTCATCACTGGAGACAGCAGTGATGGTGAGCTGGTCATTTCAAACGCGCTGTGAATCCAGAGGACAATTTCATTGCTTAGATGTTGCTCTTAGAAATGTTTTCCAGTCTCATTTTAGTATCAGTGAAGATACTATTATAATTGTTTTGAATATTTTGAATGAATTACATTTTGAATTTAGTTGGAAGTAGTTATTTACGTCTTAGTTTAAGTGGAAATAAAAATAAGCTTAAGCTTATATATAGTTCCAAGTAACAAAAAAAAAATTATTGTAACAAAGACATTTTATTGCTGACATTACTGAGTGACACATTTATTGATGTCCTGAAAAAGTTATTTTCTTACAGTTTCAGAAATTAGTTCTTATAAGTTATCTATAATAATATATAATTTGATGATACTTACATGATTATAAATGTTTTATAATAATGATAAATTATTCATAATTTATAATATTATATAATAATATAAATAAATATAAACTGTAAATTATAGTAACAGATGGGACTGATATCAGCACAGCTGGATGTAACTCACTCTTACCTGGTCTTGTTCTTCTTTGTCTCCCTCTCAGGTCTCAGAACAGCTGGATTTGTCCCGAGTCAAGCTGCAAAAGAAGTGAGTGATTTAATGCAACCCATGCAACGTTATTTCAACAGACAGCAATGAAGGTTTATTTAAACATACTGACTCATGTTTGTCATTCAGGTGTTGCTGGAAAAGCCGTTGTTGAGCCGTTTCCTGGGCGGCAGGAAGCAGTACCGCAAACGAGGCAGCAACACAGAGTGTTTCTGGAAATACTGTGTCTGAAACATCCCGTGAAAGACACTTACATGCACCTGTGTTCTCATGTGCTTTATGTGTAATTTTCAACACTCGTGCACAAACTATATGGGCCTGATGCACTAAATTTGCAAAAAATATATTTGTTTGTAGGAAAAATAGTGGATAATTTATCTGTACATACCTGTACAAGCTTTAAGCTTTGATGTAAATAAAGTAAATATCTTTAAAAAAGTTGTAAGTTATCAAGTGCTTATTACTTAGACCATCAAAATACAAAAGAAAATACTGAGAAATATGAGGATCATATTTAAAAACAACAGTTTAAGTCATTGTGGTGTTTTATTCATAGTTCTCATGTGGTGTCACAAAATATTTCCCTGAATTGGACACAAAATGGCTTTTTTTTTTTTTTTATACAGTTTGTTGCATTTTGCACCTTTTTTTCGTAAAATACATTGGACCGATATTTACATTTCTTTCTAAAAACTGTACAAAATTTATCTCTGATCACAAAACTGTACAAAACATAGGTTTTCTGTTGGGTGGGACCGACGGTCAGTAATCTGGCCTCTGGCAGCTCTCTATTACCGCAACAATCTACAAACCAGAAAGGAACAACGTCTAATCTGAGTACAGGAACACCACAGGAAACACACTCACAATGACACATCAGACACACACATACCATACTGAACACAACAGATCAATAAATAAAAAAGACAAGATGACAAAAATAAGGTTTGGTGAAAATTGTACGGTAAATGGGAGAGAGACTTTTTTTGGGGTACTTTATGATGGATTTGAGAAGTTTTGTATTTTTACAATCTCAGAAATAAAGGTACAAAAGCTGCCTCTGGGGCAGTACCTTTTCAGAAGATATTAATATGTACCTTTGAGGTACTAATATGGACCCTGTAGTGGTAAATAAGATACAAAAGCGTACCTTTTAAAGCATACTGCCCCAGTGACAACTATTGTACCTTTTTTTCTGAGAGTTATTAGGTCACAATTCAACAGAAATATCAGAAAATATAATAATAATAATAATAATAATAATAATAATAATAATAATAATAATATAAACATACATTTTTAAATTTTAATTAAGTTTTATTATTATTATTATCATCATTATTAATGCATATATAAAAATAATTTTAAGAACCATTAAGAACGCAGTGCTATTTTTGCATTTTCACAATTAATCAGATTTTTTTCTCCCAAATTCACATAATGAAAATAAATGGTTCTAAAATGGTCAATTTTCTGATGTAAGTTTTATACATTTTTTTTTTTTTAATTTATTTTGTGGTGAAATGTGACCCAGGTACAAGTTCAGCTATCAACCCAACATACACAAGAGAAAAATGTCTGTATATTCCAATTACACCATTGCTTTAGTTTTATACCATAGTAAGACATTGCTTGACATCTTTCAGTCACATGTACAGTGGAAGAAATATTTGAAACTGAGAACAGAAAAATGAACAAATACACTGATGGAAAAACTAATTTAAGGCCTCATTCAAATGATCTGTTTGGACTGGATGAACTCTATAAGGAATGAAGATCTTTGTACTCTGGACCAAATATCATTCATTTCCATTAGCAGATACTTTCAGATTTTGGCGTTGAGCGCTAATGTTAACTGCACAGGATGTTGCAGCATTGTGGGGCATTTATACACATTTATATCTGCGCAAGTGGTCAGGAAACTCATTACAGGTACTTCTAGGAGATCATAAACCCTCCTGAGCCTGCAAGATTCAGTAGAGGACACATTAATTAAAAAATTTTCTTTAAAATAATAAAAAAAAAACATTCGGGCAACAGTCTAAAAAAAAAAAAAATACGACCAACAATGGTGACACCACTACCAAATTATAGTCTGATATTCACAGTTGTTTGGGTCCATGGACTGTAACAGCAGAGAGAAATGCTAGGTCATGTGGTGACCGCCGCTCACTGTCCGTCTCCTGCGAGTGTCCAAACTCACGCTGATGCGGTTTGATCGTGTGCAAAGGGCTCGCCTCGTTTCGTGACTCCAGGAGGAATTATGAGACACTGGCACGCGGATACAGGCGTCTGTCTCTTCCTGCGATTCCCAGCTGAAAGCAGAAAAATCACTGAGTCCCAGAAGGCCGGAGGTCCAGCAGGGCCTGCGGTCAGGTGTCTGTGTTGGGTCTGGCGTCCTGAGAGGGACAGTCTTGTGGACAGGAGCTGTCAGGAGTCGGAGGATTTGGAGAGTCAGTCTGAAGATTCAGTTCCTCACCCGGTTCCATGGTGGTAAAACTCACACAACACTAAAAAAAGAAAAATATATTAGATCATGATGAAACACAATGAAGATAGAGGTTGAATGATGCAAAGCAGCAAATCAGCATATTAGAATGATTTCTGAAGGATCATGTGACACTGAAGACTGGAGTAATGATGCTAAAAATTCAGGAATGAATTACATTTTAAATAGTTATTTTATATTGGTGAGCATAAGAGAGTTCTTCCAAAAACCTCACCGACCCCAAATTTAGTGTAAAAGATGGTGAAAATTAACAGATTAGATAGCAGGAATAGTAGACCCTCAGTGGTCTTGACATTTTTGAATGGATCCAACAATTGGTAATAATTAAAATTAAATAATATCATCTTAACATATATTTTGATGATGTTCTAACCAAGTTAAATATGGAAAAATATGTTATTATGAATTTATTTTAAATTTATACATTTTCATATTTTGCACATTCATTTATATAACATGTATTTTGGACATGTTGGTAACAGAGTTGCAAACCACATGTGAAATAAATGTAAAATAAAACACATATGGTCCTGATAAGCAGAAGTATTATAGTTAACTACAATTAAAACCATCTTGAAATAATAATAAAAAAAAATGTTACTTGAAATAAAATAAAACCTAAAATATAAATTTTATATTCAGCTACTTTTCAAAGCAACATTTAGTTTAACTTGATGTACTAAAATAACTAAAATAAAAATGAATGAAAATCATATAGACATTTAAAACGAATATATCAATTGATAAAAATGACAAAAACACAAAAACAAAATTACAAAAAATTAAAATTAAAATGGAAACGTAAAATACAAAGATGGCTAATATATATATTTTAGTCTCTGCTGTTCAATGTTCAAAAGTTTGAGATCAGTAAGATTTTTAATGTTTTTTTAAAGACGTTTCTTCCGCTCATAAAGGATGCATTTGATCAAAAATACAAAAAAAAAACAACAGTAATACTGTGAAATATTATTACAATTTAATATAATGGTTTTCTGTTTTAATATAGTGTAGTGTAAAATACAATTTATTCTTGTGATGCAAAGCTGAACTTTCAGCATCATTACTCCAGTCTTCAGTGTCACATGACCCTTCAGAAATCATTCTAATATGCTGATTTATTATCAGTGTTGAAAACAGTTGTGCTGCTTAATATTTTTTTGGAAACTGTGATACTTTTTTCAGGATTCTTTGATGAATAAAACGTTACAAAGAACAGTATATATTCAAAATAGAAATATTTGTATCTTTGCTGAAAAAAAAAAAACAAACAAAAAAAAAAACATTTGAATGGTAGTGTAAATTATTACAAAAGATTTATTTTTAAAATAAATGCTTTTTTTTTTTTTTTTTTTACTTTTTATTTATCAAAGAATCCTGAAAAAAGGTTCACAGGGTCCGAAAAAATATTAAGCAGCAAAAATTGTTTTCAATATTGATATTAAATCAGCATATTCAAATGATTTCTGAAGGATCATGTGACACTGAAGACGGAGTTTGCATCATATGAATACATTATATTTTAATTTATATTAAAGGAGCAAACCATTATTTTAAATTGCAATAATATTTCATAATATTACAGTTTTTTTTTTCTGTATTTTTGATCAAATAAACGCAACATATAACTGCTGAAGAGTAACAACAACTTAATTTTCTGACAGTCAAGCATCTGTTTTCCCTCACTCTAGAGAATTTTTGTTTTATTAAATTCAGATCCAAGAACTAACGAAAGTGCCATATGTGGAAAAATGTGCATTATCCAAGTCTGATGTAAGACTTTATAATTGCTCTTCTGTTAATTGGCCAAGCAGCCAGTTATCAGTAGACCATCTCAAATATAGTCCTATAACGTTACACATGTTTGATATTGACATAAATGATAAGCTGCAGACCTGTGTGTTGATCTCCTGTGGGACCGTGTGCTGATGGATCCAGGGATGAACCTCGGCCAGCTCCTTCTTCTGGTCCTGGGTGAACCAGGGCTGCATGGGCTGCATCAGAAGCAGCTTCTCCCGGTCTTCCTGAAGAACCTGCGCCTGATCCCTGCATGGATATCCACACACACAAAATAAAACTCACTTACGCTGCCTCATTCGTTCGCTAGATGACACTCAACAACACACCAGTTTGATTTCAACACCGTAATACTCTTAAAAAAAAAAACAAAAAAAAACAAACATCTAGACCTAGCAGATTCGCCCTTTCCTCCATCTATAATCAGGTGCTTGACGGTGCTTCATCAAGCTCTTTAACACAAGTCTCATTGTGTACCGTCACCTGGAGTCACCTACCTCAGGGCTGACAGTGCAATGAGACATTTAGCTTGATCAGAACTACCTCAGCGAGAGAGCCTGGCAGCGCTATCTCTTTCTCCTGTGGAAAGAGATGCTCAAAATGTCACATTTCTCTCAGGTTTCTCAGAGGAATGAGCGGGAACCTGGGATTCAGAGACAGAGAGGGGGAGAAAGGTTCTGGGTCTGGTACCTGGGGCCGATCTGATAGGACATCATGACGGGTTCGGGCGTCTGCTTGATCATGCTCCATAACGGGTTGTCCACGTGCTTTTTGAAGGTCGTACGCTCCCGTTCCTGGGCCTCCGCCGACTTGCGCGCTTTCCGCGACGTGTCCGACGAATCGTTGCTGGCGAAGTACTTGCTGCTGTTGCTGCTGCCTGTGAACGTGAAACGTTGAGGGTCAGTTTAATGAAATCGTGGAGAACTTTCGGGTTTCACATAAAAAAAGAAAGTCAGTGGAACAGTAGGTAACTAATCAAATCAAATCAAATAAAAAAGATGCTATTTTGTGTTGGAAATGTAATTTCATTAATAATAAATGCCATTTTAGATTAATATTTTTTATTTTATATTTTGCGTTTGCAGTTTTGTATGTTTATGGTTGATGCTAAAGTAATATAATACAAATAAAATAAATCATCAGGTATTCACATTGCAGAAACATAATATAAAATAGTGCTGTCAGACGACTAATCGCGATTAATTGCATCCTAAATAAAAGTTATTGTTTACATAATGTATGTGTGTATACTGTGTATATTTATTATGTGTATATATATAAGTAAAAATAAAATACACACACATACAGTATATATTTTGAAAATATTCACATGTATATATTTATATTCATATAATTTATATTATATATAAATATATTTAATATATAAACAACATTTTTCTTAAATATATACATGCATGTGTGTGTATTTACATATACACAATAAATATACAGTACACACATATATTATGTAAAAAAAAAACTATTTTTGATGTGATTAATCGCGATTAATCATTTGACAGCACTAATATAACATAAAACATTTATTTAAAATTATTTAATATTTACAGATTTTAAATATACTTCTGTAACATTTTACACAATATTTCTCTCAAAATGTAAGTAAAAATTAACAAAAATACTATATATTATATATTTACATATTAATATTAAATTAATATTAAACATATTACTAAATGTCTATTAATTTAATACTATATTATTAAATACTATTTAAAAATTATTTTAAAGTATTGTTTTAAGGAATTACTGACTGACACAAAGATGAAATACCATTTCTGTTTGGCCAATGCCGACAATATCAAAAGAGAGAAACACAGTGCAGCTAACTGACTACTAATTAACCTATCACTAGTTCAAACACTAGATAGGTTGATCTATTATAGTTAACCTAAAAAAAAAAAATTGGAAATGGAAATTCAATGCAAAAAAGACAAATTCAGTGCATAATTCTCTCAACACAACATTAAGTGTGATGTAGGATTGATTTTGTACAGCACCAGTATGGCTGGTGGATGTTCCGTTAGAACCGAGTCCTGACCCAGAGCCCAGAGATCCTCCCGACTCTCCGGAGCCACTGCCCGAGGCGTTGGAGCCAGTTCCTGAGCGGGCGTCCTCCTGTAGCAACTGGTCAAGCATTTCACTGCTGGTGGAATGGGCGTCTTGGTTACCCGACTCACTAGGAGCATCCTCCTGTGAGCAGAGACAACAGACAGCTGGAGTCAAGCTGATGAACCCATTAAACTTCATTCACACTTTTGAGTCATAATTAGTAAAACTAATTACTAATCATTAAGTATGAAGCTAAACCAAAAAGTAAACTACAAAAGAAACAAAAGTATGCATAATTGCTTAATTAAAGCCATTTCATGTGACAAGTATTTTTGTATGTATGTATGTATGTATATTAGTGCTGACAAATCGATTAATCATGATTAAATCACATCCAAAATAAAAGTTTGTGTTTACATAATGTGTGTATATGTATATATTAAAAATATTTACATGTATATATACTCATATTTATATATGATTTATATTATATATAAATATATGACATATTTCAAACTTTTATTTTGGATGCAATTAATCAATTTGACAGAACTATTGTGTGTGTATGTGTGTGTATATATTTATAAAGAGATAGAGAGAGAGAGAGAGAGAGAGAGAGAGAGAGAGAGAGAGAGAGAGAGAAAGAGAGACAGACAGACAGATAGACAGATAGATAGATAGATAGATATTAATATAACAACATATTTAGTCTCCTAAGGTCCTTTCCAATTAATATATATTTTATATATTTCAATATTTTACATTAAAAAATTACTTTTCGTATTAATTTTTACAAGAATGTCAATATATTTTCATTAGATTTTAATATTTGACTTAAATTAAATAATTGCGTTATAGCAACATAACTGGACTTTTAAGGCCCTTATATCAACTCTTGGTATTTTAAATATATTTCAAATGCATTTTACCTACATACTTTAAGTATTTTAATAATAATTAATATAGTACCATAATTGGTCTCTTACAGCCTTTTCACTGTTTTTTTTACAAATATTTGAAACTTTTTAAATATATTTTAATATTTTACTTACTTTTTCAAAGTATTTTAATAATAATTTATCAAATTATTCTCTCTGGGCCCTTCATGTGAGAAGAATTAAATTTTACAAGAATTAAATATATTTTATTTTATTAATAATTAACATAATATGAGGTCATAAAAACAGCATTACAAACATATTTTAAAAAAACACTTGTACACTACCGGTAACACTTTATTTCAGGGCTGGGCAACTTCGGTCCTGGAGGGCCGGTGTCCTGCAGAGTAATCAAACCCTAATCAAACACACCTGCCTGATTAGCTTCTTTAGGTGTGTTTGATTAGGGTTGGAGCTAAACTCTGCAGGACACCGGCCCTCCAGGACCAAAGTTGCCCAGCCCTGCTTTATTTTAAGGTGTCCTTGTTACAACTTACATGTACTTACTATTATAATAACAATAAATTATGCATAACTACATGCAAGTAACCCTAAGCCAAACCTTCATCCTAACCCTAACCATATAGTAAGTACATGTAGTTAATTAATATTACTCAGTACTTAAATGTATAATTACACTGTAACAAAGACATCTTAAAATAAAGCGTAACTCAAATAAAATAAAGTGCAACTCAAAATCCTTTTTTTAGTACAAGATGGCGCTGCAGACAGCAGCCTCAGTGTCTTGCTCTCCAGTTTTTGTACTGTTTTTGTTAGTTTTTCCTGTTTTTTGTTTGTCTAACACAATCAGTTTTAGCAGGGGTCAACTGCTAAACATTCGGCAGAACACACCACACGGTCTTCTACCGGATTTCGTTTATTCGGACGTTTTGCTGAACGTTGTAGTCGGCGGAAGAGCGGCACTGACCAAACACTTCAGGACGTGCAGACGGGGGAAGCGAGCTGGTGCGCTCGTGAAGCTCAGACAGCGCGGATTCAGAATGGCACTGCCTAGCATCCATCTCGCGAATCTCCGCTCTCTACAAAACAAAACGTACAAACTCCTTCTGCTTTCCCAGATAAATAAGGATTTTTCACACTCGGCTGCTCTGTTTCACGGAAACCTGGCTGAATGACGCCATTCTGGACAGCGTGTTAAGTCTGCCGGGCTTTCAGCTGTTCAGAGCGGATCGCAACGCAGAATCAACGGGGAAATCACGTGGCGGCGGGACACGTTTCTATATCAACGAAAGGTGGTGTACAGACGTTACAGTGTTAAAGAAGATGTGCTGTCCAGATCTAGAAGCGCTTTTCATCAACTGAAAGCCTTTCTACTCACCGTGGGAGTTTCACTCGTTCATTGTCGTAAGTGTTTACATTCCTCCGCAAGCGCACGTGAGCTCAGCTTTACAGAAACTCACTGATCTGATCGCAGAGACAGAACTACAGCAGCCGGACTCTAATGTTTTAATCATTCTCGGGGACTTTAATAAAGCAAATCTCTCCCGTGAACTGCCAAAATACAGGCAGCATGTTACATGTCCCACCAGAGACAGTAATATATTGGATCACTATTACACAGCAATAAAGAATGCATATCGCTCCGTCTCACGGGCAGCTTTGGGGCTCTCTGATCCCTGCCTGGTTCATCTTATACCATCTTACAGGCAAAAACTTAAATCTGCTAAACCTCCAGTAAAGACTGTAAAGAGATGGATCAACGAAACAGAGCGAGCATTACAAGCCTGTTTCGACCTCACTGATTGGAGTGTTTTTGAAGCTGCCACCAACGATCTGGACGAGCTCACAGAGACTGTAACTTCATATATCAGTTTCTGTGAGGATATATGCATCCCTACCAGGACTCACTTAACATTCAACAATGACAAGCCATGGTTCACAGAAAAACTCAGACATCTTCGTCAGGCCAAAGAGGACGCCTACAGGAAGGGGGACAGAGTCTTGTAAAATCAGGCCAGGAACACACTGAATAAGAAGATTAGAGCGGCTAAGAAGAGCTACGCTAAAAGTTGGAAGATCAGTTCACTTCCAATGACCCAGCTTCAGTGTGGAAAGGTCTGAAAGCCATCACCAACTACAAGACACCATCCCCCAGCACTGAGGCCAATCAACAACTTGCTGAAGACCTGAATGAGTTTTACTGTAGATTTGAAACTCCCAGTCTAACACCCTACACCCGCTCCGAACATCTCTCCACACAACCATTAACACCTCCAGCAAACCCCCCTCTCCCCACTCCTGCACTTCAGTTCAGTGAAGATGATGTGCGCCAGGTCTTCAGAAAGAACAAGAGAAGAAAGGCACCAGGCCCAGATCGTGTCACACCAGCCTGTCTGAAAACCTGTGCTGACCAGCTGGCCCCCATCTTCTCACAGATCTTCAACAAATCACTGGAGCTGTGCGAAGTCCCTACCTGCTTCAAACGCTCCACCATCATCCCCGTCCCAAAGAAACCAAAGATAACTGGACTTAATGACTACAGACCTGTTGCTTTAATGTCTGTGGTCATGAAGTCTTTTGAGAGGTTGGTGTTGGCTTATATGAAGGACATCACTGGACCCTTACTGGACCCCTGCAGTTTGCTTACCGAGCAAACAGGTCTGTGGATGATGCAGTCAACATGGGACTGCACTTCATTATTCAACATCTGGACAGACAAGGGACTTATGTGAGGATCTTGTTTGTGGACTTTAGCTCCGCTTTCAATACCATCATCCCAACACTCCTCCAGACCAAACTAACCCAGCTCTCTGTGCCTAGCTCTATCTGTCAGTGGATCACCAGCTTTCTGACAGATAGGCAACAGCTAGTGAGAATTGGTAAATTCACATCCAACTCCTGCACCATCAGCACTGGTGCCCCTCAGGGCTTTGTTCTCTCCCCACTGCTCTTCTCCCTGTACACCAACGACTGCACCTCTAAAGACCCCTCTGTCAAGCTCCTGAAGTTTGCGGACGACACTACAGTCATCGGTCTCATCAAGGACGGCGACGAGTCTGCTTACAGACACGAGATTAAAGGAACACTCCAATTTTTTTGAAAATAGGCTCATTTTACAACTCCACAAGAGTTAAACAGTTGAGTTTTACCATTTTTGAATCCATTCAGCCAATCTCCGGGTCTGGCGGTAGCACTTAGCTTAGCTTTCCCTGAATCGAATGATATTACTCAGCGCCTGAAATTAGTCTCCAGCTAGGTAACTAGTTATGATATAGCTGGGGACTACTTTCAGGTGCTGCATAATATCATTGCGCCTGCTGCACCTATGGTACGACAGCAAAGTTCCTTGATAATTACGCCGGAATGAGAGTATACTTCCTAGCCATATCGGCCTAGAAAATCGCAACTTTTCATTTTCTGTTGGTCTTAGTACACGATGTAACTATAGAAGAGTCAAGCTTTAAATAGGAAAATTATCGAAACTCTGGTCATTTTTGAGCGAAATGCTAATGGTCTAATCCGATTCAATGAACTATGCTAAGCTAAGCTAAAAGTGCTACCGCCAGACCTGGAGATCGGCTGAATGGATTCAAAAACAGTAACACTCAACTGTTTAACTCTAGGGGAGTTGTAAAATGAGCCTATTTTCAAAAAAAGTGGAGTGTTCCTTTAAAGAGCTGGCTATGTGGTGCAGTTATAACAACCTGGAGCTCAACACGCTCAAAACGGTGGAGATGATCATGGACTTCAGGAGAAACCCCCCTGCACTCCCCCCACTCACCATCATGAACAGCACTGTGGCTGCAGTGGAGACATTCAGGTTCCTGGGCACCATCATCTCTCAAGACCAGAAGTGGGACACTCACATAGACTTCATTGCTAAAAAGGCCCAACAAAGGTTGTACTTCCTTCGTCAGCTGAGGAAATTCAACCCGCCACAGGAGTTGCTCACAGAGTTCTACTCAGCCGTCATTGAGTCTGTCCTGTGTACTTCAATAACTGTCTGGTTTGGCTCAGCTACAAAATCAGAAATCAAAAGACTACAGAGGACAGTTCGGTCAGCTGAAAGGATTACTGGTACTCCCCTGCCCACCCTCCAAGAACTGTATACATCCAGAGTGAGAAAAAGGGCTCAGAAAAATCACTCTGGATCCCTCACATCCATGCCATCTCCTTTTTGAACTTTTGCCATCTGGTCGGCACTACAGAGCACCGAATACCAGGAGAGTCAGGCACAAGAACAGTTTCTTTCCCCAGGCAATCTACCTCATGAACAGTTAAATGTTCTCCTACTGTGCAATAAAAATATGTGCAATAACCTCATATTTATTTATCACTCTACATTCTAGTATAACTATAGCAGACCTGTACATACAATTTATTATTATTATTTATTTGTTTATTTATTTATTTATTTTTTAATATATGTGTGTATATTATTCACATCTTATTTTTATTATCTGTGTGTAGTTGTTGCTGTTGTTTCTGAGTACTGGAAGCTGTGAAACTAAAACAAATTCCTTGTATGTGCAAACATACTTGGCAATAAAGCTCTTTCTGATTCTGATTCTGATTCTTAAAATAGCTTCAGACGGAGTAAGTCATGCCACTCCTCAGGGTATTTCAACTTCCCAAAAGTAGTCAAGTGCAATGTCAGTTGGTCTCACCGCTTTGGCGTGGTGCTCATGCAGACTCTCCAGACCGGTGCTGTTCTGGGCTTCAGTGGGTTTGGTCAGCTCCTCCTGGAGTAAGTTCAGCTGGATGGGTGAGCTGGAGCGAGAGCTGGAGAAGAGTGCCGTGGGTTGTGCTGCATCAAGGTCTTCCCCAAACCAAGGGGCGGTTATTGAGTCGACCTCCGCCGAGGCACCCTGTGCCATCCCCACTCCTGTGACAGTGGGACCTGGAGGATGGCCCTGCGGCGGAGACCCATGTGGCACGTGGCCAGCAGGTGGAATGTATCCGCCCATATTAAAGGGAAGCTGGGGAACGACTCCGGGCACTGGGACGGGCATCCCCTGCAAATACATGCCATTGTTCCCGGGGTACATGGGGTAGCTAGGAAGCAGGACGACCATCATGGGAGTTATGGGATGCATGGGTTGGAGGTTCTGGACTCCTTGGTCGGGCTGGACCATCATGGGCTGCTGATCCGCATCAACCAGAGTGAAGTAAGGGGCCGTTTGCATGGGCACTGCCATGGGCGGCACAAAGCCGCTATTGGACGGCAGGGGCTGAGAGGACTCTGAGGAAGGCCAAGAGGAATGAGGTGCTCCTGTGGGTCCGGGAAGTGCCCAGTAGTTGCCTGGCTGGGAGCCGTAGCTGTCGGATGAGTCTTCTGGTTTGGGACGCTTGTGTTTGTTCGGAGGACGCACGACATCAGCTGAGAGCAGATGGAAGAAGAGTGTTAATGACTGTCAACACAAAATGATACTGCTGCATGTGAGACGTCAATGCTATTATGATAAATACAGACCATGCTCTGATTAAATTTTATACATGGAGAAGGGGCTGTATTTATTTTAATGTTTGTGTACTGCTATTGTATTGCTTTAGTGTCAGCAATGCACATATAAAATTGCAGAAATAAAAAAAGTAGGATTTTTATTTTTTCATTTTTTTAAATGAAGCCTCTTGTAACAATATATACACTACTGTTCAAAAGTTTGGGATCAGTAATTTTTTTCTCTTTTTTTGAAAAATTAATAATTTTACTTAATTACTTTTAAATTAATGCTCTATTTTCAATAAATGCTGTTCTTTTTAGCTTTTTATTCATAAAAGAATCCTGAATAAAAGTATCACAGGTTCCAAAAAAAATATTAAGCAGCACAACTCCATTTCCAACATTGAAAATAAATCAGCATATTAGAATGATTTCTGAAGGATGACGTGACACTGAAGATTAGAGTGATGGCTGATGAAAATTCAGCTTTGCATCACAGAAATAAATTACATATGAAAGTATATTAAAAGAGAACAATTATTTAATATACAAACACACATTCAGTTTCATTCAGTTTTATGTTCTAAAATAACTAAAACTGAAATTAAATTAAAATAACTAAAATTACAATGAAACTGGAAAATTTAGATATTAAAGAATGAATTATATCTAAATATTATTAACAATTATAATTGTATTTCAATTATACTAAAGTATTTGGATAGGGCCCCACTTGGACAACATTAATATAAGATTGTGCTTATCTTTTATTATATAAAAAAAAGCTAGAATATACAATTATAGAAAAATAAATTGTATGGGTCAAAAGTAAAGATCATGTTCCATGAAGATATTTTGTAAATTTCCTACCGTAAATATATCAAAACTTAATTTTTGATTAGTAATATGCATTGCTAAGAACTTTATTTGGACAACTTTAAAGGCGATTTTCTCAGTATTTTGATTTTTTTGCAGCCTCAGATTCCAGATTTTCAAATAGCTGTATCTCGACCAAATATTGTCCTATCCTAACAAACCATACATCAATGGAAGGCTTATTTATTCAGCTTTCAGATTTCAAAAAATTGACCCTTATGACTGGTTTTGTGGTCCAGGGTCACATATGGACTATTAACTTTATGTGCGATATATTTAAATATTTAAATAAAGTATAAAAAAAAATTAAATTATTCTAAAGCAATATTTAATTTGTCGTATTTTCCAATAACAGATATTATTATTATTACACTGTTAATACTTTTTTTTTATTTTCAGATTTATATATAAAACGCAGGCGATTAATTTTTTTGAGTTTAAAGGGGCGGTCACACTGCACTTTTCGTTCCATTGACTTCCATTCATACGCATGCGAATGCGTCAGACCGGAAACTCAAGCCAGTGCGAAAAGTTTCGCATTTCGCTGTGTTCCAAAGTTCAAACTTGGTGAACTCTGGCCTGTGAATTCGCATCACGTGATACTGTGTGACCAACGGCATATTGATACATCACAGCATGACCTTCTATCTGAATTAAAAGAACAAATTTAAAACTGTAGCGCTGCAGGAAAGTGGAGTAGATTGTATGTTTTGTGTTGAATTTAAGTTTTTGAAAAGACGCTGCACAGCGTGATGTCATATCACGACCGTTGCAGCATGCGAAACGATTTCGCATGCTCAAAGTCTAGTGTGACCGCGCCTTAATCTGTTAAAAATATTTAATGCCGTTAACACAGGGGCGGGGCTAGTGTTGGCCACCCCACTCACAACTGTTGCCTGTCTCTCTTTTTTCTTGCTAATTTAGTTTCAGAACGTCTTTACGAGCACATCAAACAGGAGACGTTTTAGACGCGTGCTCCACTTCATCTCAGTGCCAGGCGCGAGTCAAACGAGCGCGGAAACTGTACTGTGCTCGCAGCGCGTGCTCTTCAATTGCATGCACAAAGGCGCAGGCGCATGCTGTAGCCTTTATCATTTCATATCAAAGAGCGAAAGAAACAATGTGCATGCAATGTCGTGGTCAGTTAAGTCATGAAGGCGATTAAAGCTGCCTTAAAACTGTGCATGCATGTATTATATGTTTTATATGAGTCACATTTAAGAACAAGTCTCTGAAAGGGTTTTCAAAACTGTCCTGGAGCAGCCCAGCACTGTCTCCCAATGTAACACACCCGATTCAACTCATCAGCACATTAATAGAGACTTTAAGACCTGAAGTAGGTCAAAAAAGGTAAAGAGAGATGAGAGAAAACACGATGTGTGTCAGATCCACTTCATGTTCAGCAGCGACAGCTCTTAAAGAAACAGCACCCAAAATAACCTATTAACCCAGCTGCTGTGATGTCTGTTCATCAAAGAACAAAAGAAAAAAAAAAAAAAAAAAAAAAAAAAAAAAAAAAAAAAGAGGAAATCAATAACATTTATAGCTTTAAGGATTCATCTATATTTCATTTAGAATTTAGTGTTTGTTAACTTTATTCAATTTCTGTATATTTCCTACTTGCTGAAGGGCACAGGTTGCTAAATATGACTTTGGTTATAATGCGTTTATGTAAAGATTGTTTAAAGTTCACTTAAATTAGAAGTTATTTTATTAAAGTCTAACAAATATTAAAATTGATAGCTCTCAATTATACTGTAAAGTTGAATGGCTTTAGTCAATGGTTAAATATTAGGAAAAAAATAATTTTATAGAGGCATCAGTAGTACTGGTATCAGTGATACCTTCAGTCATAAAAAAAAGATGCCATTAAACAAATATTAAAAATATACTCTCTTTATGATGTTTCTACATTAATTTGAAGATTAAATGTGAAATTATTGCAATATAAGAGTACATTTAAAAGTTTAATGTTAGGTGGGATTAATCGCGATTCATTTCAGAAAAAACATGCGATTAATTAGTTAATTTTTTTTATCATTTGACAGCACTAATATACACACACACATATATATATATATATATATATATATATGTGTGTATGTATATATATGTGTGTGTGTGTGTGTGTGTGTGTGTGTGTGTGAGAAGAGTTCAACAAATGAAGAGTTCATTTGCAGAAACAGATTACTCCATTTTTATTTACACATTTCAATTTCATGTTTCAGACTTTAAAAAAACACTCATTTAATCTTTGTAATCTCCTCAGCTGACAATGTAGACACCTGACAAACTTTGTTGTTATGATTACACACAATATAGGAAGCTTTTCCCTCACCATTGTAACGTGCGGCTTTAGCAAGGTTCCGTGAAAAAGTTTCCGCTTTTATTTTCCTTTTACAACCTGAAGAAGATATCACAGGTTCATCAAGTTTGTCGAAATTATTCATCCTTGATCACTTTTAATCAGCTTTGCTGAAACCCCTCTCAGCTAGTAGGTCTTTTCGAAATGACTAGCAGCCTTGTCACCTGACCTGAATACTGCACGCTGATTTGTTAAAAAGGCCTTACTGGGTTCCGTTCGAGAACAACAAATGGTGCTTATCGGGTGTTGGTTAGGTAGAGAACAACGCACAGCACTCATTTTTTTTTTTTTAAACATGGCGTTTATCTTTTTTGCAAATGAACTCTTCATATATATATATATATATATATATATATATATATATATATATATATATATATATATATATATATATATATATATATATATATATATATATATATATATATATATATATATATATATTTATAATAAAATCAAATAAATAATCAGTGTCAATCTTATGTTGCTCCAGACACTTTTATCCAAATCAACTTACAAATGAAGAATATCACAAGCAACAGACCGATAAATAAGCAAACACACACACACCTCTGTGATGAGAATGGGCCATGCTGCTGTTGTCCTGCTGGAGGTAGGAGCTGTAGGGACTCTGCAGGATACGATGTCGGAAACGATCCACGAATTGCTGCTCCTCCTTCTGTGTGTGGGCTGACAGCACCTCTTTAGTAAGGCCCACGACAAATAACTCCACCTGAGCCGCTGAGGAGGTGCTGGGGGCGGGTCGTGCAGGAGTGGGGGCGGAGTCTGTTGGCTCACTACCCATTGGAGCATCTTCTAAAGCAGTGACCTCTGGAGGAAGACAAGCAGCAGACACAGGTGTTCAATGGTGCTGCCTAGAAACTTATTTTTGTTTTGAAAATTTACCCCATCCACGATGTACACTACCAGTCAAAAGTTTTTGGACAGTAAGATTTTTAATGTTTTTTAAAGAAGTCTCTTCTGCTCACCAAGCCTGCATTTATTTGATCCAAAGTACAGCAAAAACAGTACAATTTTGAAATATTTTTACTATTTAAAATAACGGTTTTCTATTTGAATATATTTTAAAATGTCATTTATTCCTGTGATTTCAAAGCTGAATTTTTAGCATCATTACTCCAGTCACATGATCCTTCAGAAATCATTCTAATATTTTGATTTGCTGTTCAAAAAACATTTATCATCATTATTATTGTTGAAAACAGCTGAGTATAATTTTTTCAGGTTTCTTTGATAAATAGAAAGTTTAGAAGAACTTAAATCAAAATCTTTTGTAACATTATAAAAGTCTTTATCATCACTTTTGATCAATTTAAAGCATCTTTGCTAAATAAAAGTATTAATTTCTACAATCCCCCCCCCCCAAAAAAATAAAATTATATATATATATATATATATATATATATATATATATATATATATATATATATATATATATATATATATATATATATATATATATATATTCACTCCAAGCTTTTGAATGGTATCAAAGAATCCAGAAAAAAAATATGTACTCAACTTTTAAATACTGATGATGATAATAATAATCATAATAATAATAATAATAATAATAAATTTTCTTGAACAGCAAATCAGCATATTAAAATGATTTCTGAAGGACCATGTTACACTGAGGACTGGAGTAATGATGCTGAAAATTTAGCTTTGATCACAGGAATAAATTACATTTTAAAATACATTCAAATAGAAAAGAGTTTAAATTTTAAATAGTAAAAATATTTCAAAATTGTACTGTTTTTGCTGTACTTTTAAACAAATAAATGCAGGCTTGGTGAGCATAAAAGACTTACTGTTACAAAAAAAATCTTACTGTTATCTTACAAAAATTTTTAACTGGTAGTTTAGGTGATTTTTTTTCTTCAGTAGATCAGTAGGCTTGCTGCGATAGACGGTGTTGGCGGTGATACCGGTGTTAAGCTGCAACACCGGTTATGTCACTTGCACACCGCGGCACCGTCCCTCACCGTCGTTTTTATTTATTTATTTTTTTTTTTTATAGTAATAAAAATCATTTAGTTCAGTTAGAGAACAGACACTACAATTAAAACTGAACGCGGCAGCGCACCGAATGAACGACAGTCGCGCATCACAGATCAGATTTCATTTATCACGTGGAGAGAATGAGTCGAGCTGACTGACAAGAAGAGTGAGCTGAAAAAGACAAGACAACGACGGATGAGTTGCAAAACGAAATGTAAAAGCGCCTGTTTTTTTTTTTTTTTTAATTGGATTTTGAAAAGCCTGTTGACTTCTGCCATTAATCTAAGTGATATTGGAAGTTTTTTTTTTTTTAAACATTCGTTTCTCATTTATTTGGTTCTATAGTATTTGCTGATTTTTATTGTATTTAAACTGTGTATTTATTTTATTTTTTTTCATTATTTTACATCAAGGTGTATGCCGTCCGTGCCTCCAAACTGTCTTATTCGCTAAACGTTCTACGTTTCATAGCCTAATTATTTGTTCCTCATTATGATTTTTAGTTTTGTATACCTATTTAAACTTTGTGTAAGTTATTTGTTATTTTATATTAGGCATATAGCATTGTGTATTTTTATTCGTTTTTTTAATAAAAGTTCTATGCGTTGTATTTTGTTTTATGCTTGAATTGAATTCAAGCAATTGATGCCGAATTGCCGCTAATATAAAAGTGAAAGTAAAATGCGCACGGTGCTTTTACAAGCTATTTAAGCGAAGGAAAGTGAGGGAAAGAGGGAAAACTCAAACGAACTAAAAGCAAACAACAGCTTGACGTCGAATTGTTGCTAATTTGAAAGTGAAAGTAAAACGCACACGGCGCTTACAGTCTATTTAAAACAGGAGGAAAAGAGGGAAAACTCAAACGATGGGAAAATTTCCTCACCGTCACAAACCTATAGAGCAGCAAAGAAGAATTTTAGCTGAAACCGTGATACTTGGTTATTCATATAATGCAAGTCAGCAGCTGTCCATTTTTTGAGAATAAAAAAAGTATATCAAGGAACACAAAATTAATACCCGTGGCTTCTGACGATATACTGAGGTCTTACGAAGCGAAACGATCAGTCCGTGCAAGAAGCTGAACATTATTTACAACTTTATTCAATTTCAATGAATGGAACTGGTTCAATTCCCTAGTTCATTTACAAAATAACGCAATGATGTAACGTATATGTAGTTATATTATTAAAGAACCCAATAATGATGTGAAACATGGATGTTTTATATGTCGAAAACACAAAGTGAATAAACTAGTCTTCATCAGCTCACCTTTTTACATAAACAAAGAGAAATGATAAAAACTTTAATTTCGCCCCTTCATTAAAGTGCTCGTATATGCATATCACCTGCTCATCAGTCTGTTTGAGTCTAACTGTTTCCTCAGTTCAGTGACTGTTGGAGGTACTGGAGCTCTGAATAAGCTCGCAAAAACCAGCATCATATGATTATATATGTCAGTATTTTGGCCCATTTTTGTTTTGACTGTGAGTTTTGACTGAGAAACTTGTAGATCTGTGCTGCTTGAGCCACAAACTCAAATCAAAGATTGATTCAACAAATTCACCAAAAAGAACCAGTTCAAAAGAATGATTCGTTTGCGAACCAGACATCACTCTGAACAGTTTACCTGAGGCTCTGGATTACAGGTAATAATGTTGTAAATGTTCAGTTTCTTGCACAGACTGATTGTTTCACTTCATAAGACCTTAAAATATCATCAGAAGCCACGTGTATTAATTTTGTGTTCCTTGATATGCTTTTTTTTATTCTCAAAAACGGGCAGCTGTTGACTCGTATTTTATGAATCACCAAGGACCACGGTTTCAGCTAAAAATCTTCTTTCCTGTTCTACTGAAGAAAAAAGTCATCTGGATGGCCTGAGGATGAGAAAATTAACAGAAAAGTTTCATTTTTGGGTGAATCATCCCTTTAAGTATGGTTTAATTGGCCAAACTCATTTTGGGTCACTGTATGTGTGTGACCTCACCTGACTCGGGCTGCGGTACATGCACGATGGTGCTGCTGTAGCTGCACTGACTGGTGACGGACACCACGCTCATGGCTTCTGTGGAGATTGTGATGTCTGTGAGCGGCGCTCCCACCACCGCTGCCGTCGTGGCCGAGCCCACAGACACCTGGCTGTCCAAAGCACCGATGCCCTCGAGCGCAGCTTCTGCAGGAGAAGACGCTCAGAATCTGAGCAGGGTTTAGGAGGGTACAGAAAGGGTTGGAATGGACTTTGAGGGCTCTTACCGTCTGTGTTCACAGAGTTTTCATGTGCGGCCGCTGCGGGTTTATCTTCCTCAGACATGGAGGAAGAAGATGTTGTAGCTATGGACAAAGATTGACTCTTTCGTTTCAGAGCAGATGTCGCACAGCTCTCCAGATATCTAGAGAAGGAAAAACAAAACCTCCATAAACAGATCATTGGCTACATACAAATGAATGATAATGGCAAAAAAAAAAAAAAATTAATAAAAAAATAAAAAAATCATTATTTTTAACATTTTAATCGATTTTTTTAAAAATTTTAATTATTATAGAAAATGTATTTAATTTGCTATGTGATCCAATAATATTTATTACTAAACTGTTAAAACCTTTAAAACGTTAAGAACTGTTTAAAACAAACTTCTTTTTTGGAATTTCCAGAAAAAATATAATATATAAATATAAAATATAATATAATATAGTATAATATAATATAATAGGCTACATACAAATGAATGATAATGCCAAAAAACGTCATTATTTTTAATGTTTTAATAGATTTTTTTTTTAATTAATTATTATAGAAAATTTATTTCATTTGCTATGTGATCCAATAATATTTATTACTAAACTGTTAAAACCTTTAAAACGTTAAGAACTGTTTAAAACAAACTTCTTTTTTGGAATTTCCAGAAAAAAATATAATATATAAATATAAAATATAATATAATAGGCTACACACAAATGAATGATAATGCCAAAAAACGTCATTATTTTTAATGTTTTGATAGATTTTTTTTTTAATTTAAATTAATTATTATAGAAAATTTATTTCATTTGCTATGTGATCCAATAATATTTATTACTAAACTGTTAAAACGGTTAATAATCTTTAAAACAAACTTCTTTTTTGGAATTTCCAGAATAATATAATATAATATAATATAATATAATATAATATAATATAATATAATATAATATAATATAATATAGCTTTATGGATTTAAATGAACTAATTAATATAGAATGATATTTAATTTGTTGAATTATCCTACAATAATTACTAATGAACAGTTATTTAAAATGTAAACCTCTTTCTTTGAATTTAATTTAATTCGCTGGATTATTCAGTAATGGACATTAACTACACTTTTACATGAAATGTAATCTATCTTTAATTTTCAAGTAAAAAATAACTACAAAAAATATATTTAAAAAAAAAAAATATATATATATATATATATATATATATATAATAAATTATGGACTGCATGATTAAAATAATTATCAAACGTAACTAATATAAAAAAAAACAAAAAATGTAATATATAATACATAACAGTTTATATATATATATATATATATATATATATATATATATATATATATATATATATATATATATATATATATATATACACACATATATATACATATATACACTTATGTATTATATATATTAAATATTATATATAACCATTATATTTTCTAACTATATAACTATATATTTATAGTGTAATATCTAAAATGGACTGCATATTTTAATTATCAAATATCACCTGATGATGCTGTCCACACAGTTGATCTGCTGGTAGGATGGAATGTGTGGCTGTTTCCGTGCTTCTTGTAGAGACTGCTTTAGATGATCTCGAATTCCCAAACCCTGTCTAGTGTTAGGATGAACGCCTGCTGCCGCCACTGATGGGAACACACAGAGTTCAAATATGATTACATCATGATCAATTGATGAGACGACTGAAGACAGATGCAGAAAAGACATATCCCAGACCTGCAGTGGCTGGTCCTAAAGGTGTGAGCTTCCTCCGGGAGTCCAGATACGCCTGCTGGCCCCAGTTCTTCACTTTATTGACATCAGCACAAAACTGCTGCAATGTCATCTACAAGACGAAAGATCCATCGTAAAGGTCCAGTCAAACCAACATTCATATGTGACTTTACATGCACATTCAGACGTACTGGTTCTCTGTGCGAATCCTCCCAGAGGTTTCCATTACTGTCACTGGAGGACGCCACACTGATGTAGTGCTCGTGAGAGCCGTTACTACCCAGACTGCCATAGCCGCTGGATCCATTATTATGAACAGGCTGAGAAAAATACAGATACAATCAAACTGCAAACCAGCAGCTCAAAAGTGCTTGACAACTGTAGCGATGCCACATATGAAGCAGTGTAATTTTAGTATTATTTATATTCTATTATAATTTGCAATAATATTTTTGTTGTAGTAATTTTACTTTTTAGATGTTTATGATGATTTTAGATGTTTATATAGCTTTAATTAAATAAATTATTTTATTATTTAAGTTTGAGTGAATTGGCTAATTTTTGTTTACATTTTTTAATATAATATGTATATGATAGCCCATTTCAGCCGATGATTTTTTTTTCTTTCGCCTTTTTTTAAACACCATGTCAGCTTGTGACACTGTGGGGAATTTTCTCCTGATAGTAAAAAATTTGTGTGTAATATTGTGTGTAAATGACTAGCGTTTCAATAATCCCAGAGATTACTGAAGTGGAATATGTTTTTTCCCAACATTAAGATTTATTTCACGTAATTTGTTGTTTAAGCACTGATCCCATTCCGATTGCCATTTGTTTTTGGTGTATGCATTTAATGTTGGTTTCATATCTGTGAAATGTATAGAGCATTTTACCAATTCTGTAGATCAGCCAAGGAATAAAAAATTTATAAAGGTAACTGGGACTTTTTCTCTGACAATTCAGTCAGAGAAATTTTTCAATTTTTTTTTTCAATTTTTTTTTTTTTCCGCAATTTGCGAGTTTACATCTCGCAATTATTCTCCGAATTTATTCTCCGAATAGCGTGATATAAACTTGCAATTGCGAATTATAAAGTCAGACCTGCATGATATTAACTCGCAATTGTGAATTATAAAGACAGAATTGCAGGATATAAACTCGCATTTGCGAGAAATAAAGTCAGAATTCTGAGATATAAACTCTCTCGCAATTGCAAGTTCATAATGCCGCAATTCTGACTTTTTTCTCAAAATAAAAATTTAAATAAAAAATGGTAATTGTGACTTTTTATCTGGCAATTCTGACTTTTTCTCGCAATTGCTTTTCTCAAAATTGTGAGATAGAAACGCGCAATTGCAAAGTCACAATTACCTTCTTTATTTTATTTTTATTCAGTATTAGTTGCTTCATCTGCATTAGACTATTGATATTTGCTGGTCAATATCTAATTGTGGACTGCCTATTTTTATATTTTATATTGCTTTTGCTGTCATCTTGCTCAAATTAAAGGGATGGCATGTGCATACGACAAAAATTTTAGTCTTTAAAAACACTATTTTTGAAGATTGATTTGCCAGTACAAAAACTACTGATTTTAGGTTTAAATGAGTTTATTTTAACAGCCTTTATGTATGTTGGGTCTTTTCCTCACACAAAGTGATCCATGCAAAACTATTCAAAAACAGTTTTAACAAGGTTTGGGGTCAGTGAGATTTTTTTAATGTTTTTGAAAGAAGTCTCTTATGCTCACCAAGGCTGCATTTGATTAAAAATACAGTAAAAAAAAACAAACAATAATATTGTGAAATATTATTATAGTTTAAAGTGTTTACAGTGTTTGGTGTTGCATGATTTTTGCTGCCTAATATTTTTGTGGAAATCATGATGTATATTTTCAGGATTCTTTCATGAATAGAATTTACTGTCACTTTTGAACAACTGCCCTGCAAAAAGTTTGCTAATGTGGTCTGTCCTCTGTGGATTTAGCGATCTCTCTCACCTGTAGGAAGAGCTTGTAGATCATGGCTTGCAACTCTTTAACATCCTCACACATGAATGGCTGCTCGACTTTACTCCATGCAGCGAAAACGTCCTCATTCAGAGGTCCACTACAGAGAAGACACACAATGTTTCTGTATAAGCAAATGTCAGTGTTTGGACACACAACACAACTGGAGCACTCCAGAGCCGGCCCTTACGTGCGAACTTTGTGCCTGCCGATGATGAAGGCCACCTTACGGCTCCACGGGTTGATGAAGCTGGACCAGCTGGAGTCCAGGGTGATGTAGTCGCCGTTCTGACAGCGAAACCGGATGGGCGAGTGTTCAAACGGAGGCTGGCCCGCGTACTTCAGAACTGAAGGGATCAGGACAAATTTTATTAAGACCTTATACAAGACTGATAAAAACATTACAATGTAGAAAATCTTAACAGACATACTTTTGCGGTGCATGGCCAGCATGAGCAGGCGGTCGTCTGGATGTAGGCAGGTCAGAACTGAGGTACCGATCAGGTCCTGAGGGAGGTAGCCGAGCAAAGGCACCGCACTGCAGACACACACGACCCAAAAAAAACAAAACAAAAAAAAAACAAATAAAAACAACCCATGAGGAATAATTTCACAGTAACTACCACAAGAAAGTGCATTTATTTATTTAAGTTTTTGCCCCTAAAATGCTTGTCTTGTGCTATTGATTCAACATGATGTTTGAAAACAGTCCAAGTCATTGTTATTTGTACTGTAAAAGACTTAATTATAGCACGATATTGAACTAATGTAGCTGATGAACTTAACACTACTTCATAGTCATGTGGTATTACTACAGAATAAACCGTAATGTGAAGCTGCTGAACATTACTAGTTTATTTGGTAAGTAGCCATGTAAGAAGTCGGAAATTTCTTACAGCTACTTACCAAATAAACAAATACATGGTTAGACATATTGATTAGAGTTGAAATGATCATTATTAAAATTATTAATTTTTTAATTAAAGAGGTGACAAGACAACCAACAAGACAAACACTGCAATAATTTTACAATATTGTTGTTGTTATTATTACTAATGCTGCTCAGCTTTACTTAACATATGTGCAACATATTTTATACTACTACTACTACTACTACTACAAATACGCAGCTCAGCCATATTCTGTGCAACATAATATTTTCAAATAATAATAATAAGCTGCTCAGCCATATTCTGTGCAACATATTTTCAGATAATAATAATAATAATAATAATAATAATAATAATAATAATAATAATAAGCTGCTCAGCTATACTCTGTGCAACGTAATATTTTCTAATAATAATAATAATAATGATAATAATAATAAAAAAAAATAATAATAATAATAATAAGCTGCTCAGCCATACACTGTGCAACATATTTTAGATAATAATAATAATAATGATAATAATAATAATAATAAGCTGCTCTGCTATACTCCGTGCAACATAATATTTTCTAATAATAATAATAATAATAATAATAATAATAATAAATTATTATTATTATTATTATTATTATTATATGCTGCTCAGCCATACTCTGTGCAACATAATATTTTCAAATAATGATAATGATGATGATAATAATAATAATAATAATAACAACAACAACAACAACGTGCTACTCAGCTTTATTCCATGCTGTTTATTATTTTAAAATAATAATAATAATAATAATAATAATAATAATAATAATAAATAAAAAAAAAAAAATAATAATAATAATAAGCTGCTCAGCCATACACTGTGCAACATATTTTCAGATAATAATAATAATAATGATAATAATAATAATAAGCTGCTCTGCTATACTCCGTGCAACATAATATTTTCTAATAATAATAATAATAATAATAATAATAATAATAATAATAAATTATTATTATTATTATTATTATTATTATTATATGCTGCTCAGCCATACTCTGTGCAACATAATATTTTCAAATAATAATGATAATGATGATAATAATAATAATAATAATAATAATAATAATAATAATAATAATAATAACAACAACAACAACAACAACAACAACAATGTGCTACTCAGCTTTATTCCATTCTGTTTATTATTTTAAAATAATAATAATAATAATAATAATAATAATAATAATAATAATAAGCTGCTCAGCTATACTCTGTGCAACGTAATATTTTCAAATAATAATAATAATAATAATAATAATAATAATAATAATAATATGCTGATCCGCTTTACTCTGTGCAACATAAACAACTGCAATAATAATTATAGTGCTACTCAGCTTTACTCCACACAGCATATTATTTTAAAATAATAATAATAATAATAATAATAATAATAACAGTTATTATTATTATTATTATTATTATTATTATTATTATTATTTGAACACACAACCATTTGCCCAAACTCCTTTACTAAAGGTCAAAGTCACTCACCGGTCATCCACTTCTAAAAAGACACAGCCTGGCGAATGAGTCGTGCTGAATATGCGCTTGTCCATGGGAATGCGAGGGGCTGGAATCAAACAACAAGCAAACACACACAAATAACGATCATTTAATCAGACAGCCAAAAGTAAAAGTAAAAAAGACATTTCACTTAACACTCAAATAACAATGCAGAATAACCATATTTAATTCTGGCAGAGTTAAACAGGTAACAGTTAAACATACTCAGGTCATGTGACAAAGTGACTGTACTACTGATTCAGAACGTGGCGAGGTGAAAGGTCACACGGCTCGTACCCTCATATCCTGAGATGATGCGTTCGGCCAGGGCCAGACAGCACGGCTCCTCCTCTCCACTCAATCCCTGAATCTTCAGCAGGTACGGAGTCATCCGGAAAGGACTATAACACATTTCTCCATCTCTGTCTTTCCCTCTTCTGAACAGAGAGAACAAACGAAAAAAAAAAAAACTGAACTAAACTGAGCTGGATAATGATAATATTATCTTCTGTAGAGCTGCTTTATAGTTGAAATAAGCTTGTGTGTCATTATTTGATGAACTCTGCACTATTATTGAGCTAAATTGAATCAACAGTGAATTAAACTGAACTGAATAATGACACTATTGTCTTCTGTAGAGCTGCTTTACATTTTGTTATGTAATTGAAGGACTACGGTCTTGTTTATTACTGTGAAGCTGCTTTGAATCAATCTGTATTGTAAAAAGTGCTATATAAATAGATGCGATATATTAATAAGACTTATCAAATGAGCATGAGTAATAATGCTGTATAAAGTGCAAATCCTCAGAAAGCAGAAATGTAGTCATAAATAACTCTGATAAGGTGAAACACACTGACCTGATTCGACAGAAGAAGGACTTGACCTGGGCACATTCAAACAGAACCGCCGCTACAGAGAGACAAAGAGCAATAACATCTTTTATTCCTAAAATTAACATTTTCTAATGACCTGAATTTATCAAAGCTGTTTGCATGATTAAATGTAAGTGCAATGTCAGTGAAATGACCAAAATTGTATCGTTCCAGAGCGACTCACCGCTGTCTGTGTCCACGTTCCAGGGCGGCAGTCGCGGTTGCGCCGTGTGTGAGTAAAACACATTGACGTCCTGATGGTACAGCAGCTCCACGAACTTGGCAGACTCCAGAAACTTCCTCTTGCAGTGAAGCACACTGGAGGCCTGTTCGGACGCGTAAACCACCTTCCCGGAGGCCAGAGAGAAGACCACCACAAACGTGTCCTGAAAACGCCACACAACTGCAGGTGAACTTCCACAGAGACGTACTCATTAAAGGGACCGTTCCCCCCGAAAATGAAAATTCTGTCATCATTTACTCACCCTCAAGTTGTTCCAAACCTATATGTGTTTATGTACAGATATTTTGAAAAATCAAGTCAGTGGGGACCAAGAACTGTTTGGTTCCCATCATTCTTCAGAATATCTTCTCTTATGTTCAACAGAGGAAAAAAACAGTCACACTTTATTTTATAGTCCAATTCTCGCCATTAACTATGACTTTTGAATCAATAAACTCCTAATTTGCTGCTTATTAATAGTTAGTAAGGTAGTTAAGTTTAGTTATTGTAGGGATGTAGAAAATGGTCATGCAGAATATGGGCTTTATAAGTACTAATAAACAGTGAATATGTTAATAATAGGCATGCTAATAAGCAGCTGGTTAATAGTGAGAATTGGTCCTTACACTGAAGAGTTACCAAAAAAAAAAAAACAAACAAAAAAAAAAAAAAACTCATGTTTGGAACAACTTGAGGGGGAGTAAATGATGACAGTCTTCATTTTTGTGTAATTTATCCCTTGAAGGCAAGACATCACAGGTGAGTACGGTAATATATATAAAGAAAAAAGTAAAAAAAATAAATAAATAAATAAATAAATTTAAAAAAATAAAAAAATAAATAAATAAATAAATAAATAAATATATATATATATATATATATATATATATATATATATATATATATATATATATATAGATAGATAGATAGATAGATAGATAGATATAGATAGATATATAGTTGATTGATTACATTAAAAATTGCAACACCTGATTTTTTTTTTTTGTATAGCAAATTTTCTGAAATGTTATGTTTTAATATGCAAATGAGACATTATCTAATTAAAGATGCACTAATCTGAATACATCTGGAGAACAGAAATCTGAACATTTTATATAGCCACATTCAAAATTGTTTGTTTTTTGACATATTAGAATCAAAGATTTTTACAGAGGGGATTTCAAATATCTCTTTTTATCAGTCATATAAATCAGAAAATATTGTCAACAGACTGGAAAAAAACAAGTACGTTCACCATGTTTTAAGGAATAAAATGTATAAAATTAGGCAAATCACATATGAACAAAAAGATATTTTAGCATCACAGATATACTACTATAGTTTTCTAATATTTTTAATTAAATTTTATTTTTGTATTTTCTTCTTTCATGTTCTTTTTAGCTAAAGTTTTAGAAGAGTTGTGTTTATCATTTTTATCAATTTTTGTTGTTTTTAAAATGTCTATATAACTTTTTATTTCAGTTTTAGTTATTTTAGCAAATCAAGTTAAACTAAACGAAAATGAGAAATGCTGCCTTATTAAATAAGTTTAGGTTTTTTATATTGTACTGACATTTATTTTAAATTAAGAATTTTTTATGGTTTAAGTTTTAATTTTTGCTTTTTCTAACTATATTAACTTGGGAGGGAAATCCCCTGTGTAAATAGTGTAAACCTTCAGAATATAGATAGAAATTATACTGTAAAGTTTGGTGTAACTGCAGCTCAAGTGTAGATTTCTGAAAAACTCCAAAAAAAGAGAGAAAACCGCCTTTAAATATAGATATTGCAGTTCAAATCAACAGATTCAAATACAAAAGTGTATTTTTGGATGTTTTCTTTCCACTAGTCTGAACAACACATTATGAAAAGCCAAACAGTCCAAAACCTCAAAATTGACCAGTGGAAAAAAATAACACTGTTTTGCCTGTAGGCTTTGAGAGGAAACTCAGCAGGACGTACGGTGTTTTTCAGCGTGTGTTCTGATGTGATTCCCTCCAGCTCCTCCAGCGTGCACACAGTAGCCTCTCGTCTCTCCTCCAGTCCGCTGCTCATTAGTAAGTTGTAGTACTCACTGTTTGCTGCAGGGGGTGGCAGAAGAAGAGTAAAAATGAGCCCAGCGTGAGAGCCACAATCTTCTAGTTAATCAGTGTTTGGCTTAAACAACAGAGCAGGTGGCTCACAAGAGACCATGCCAAATATTACAACACCAGACAGAATTACTACTGGGAAATTTCACATAGCATTACATCACAGACTGAATACTGACATTTATTTCAAGTGATGGCAAACAATAATAAGCACAAACCCATACAGGCAATGAAGAAGCTTGAATTAATATTAATAAAATATATTTAATTAATAAAACAAATAGGAAGATGATTAAATATTAAAATATTACCATGATAACTATCATTTTCACCAAAATATTATACTATAGCTACATAAACTCAATATTACCCGTTTTTTTTATTTCACCAGTTTTTTTTATTTGCAATATCTGCAATATTTATCTGCAATTTTTTTTTAACTTGCCATTAATTTATGACAAAACTGCAGAACACAAAACAACAACAACAGTTATGTTGTAAAACTTCTTCAAATATGACAAAAGAAGCTTATGTGCATTTGAAAATATGAACTTTGCAGTAATTTGTGGCAAAATCAGTACATTTTGGTAAGAGTGACCACAGCTGAAAAAAAATAATAAAATGACAAATCTGTGGTGTTTCAGCAGATTTACTTGCATAAATGACCTTAAAGAGTGGCATTTTCAAATTGAACTTTCCAAGTGATAACTGTAATCTACAGGACTTTCTTTATGCATATCAAAAAATTAGTTGTTTGCACAAGCATCCATTACTTCAGCTGACATTAAGAAACTACCGACAACAAATGAGTGCTAAAAATATATCAGGTATTCAGTAGAAAATTTCCTGTGTTTGGGTGACTGGATGCTTATTGTAGCAACAGTGTCATCAGAGCATTTGTTATGGTTCAATGAGGTCAACATTATAAACTTGAAAATTATAGATATTTTATTTTTATTAGAGATGTTTGGATTTTTATTTTATTATTTTATTTTTAATAAAAACTCATAATATTTTTATATGATAAAAAAAGAAATAAAATAAAATAAAATAAATAAAAATGTCTTGATATTCGGGTTATTTAGCTTACTATAAAGTTTGCTAAAATAGCACAAAACAATGTTTGTGACATCTGCCCTTGCTGAACCGCAGCAGATGTTTTGATTCTGTTGCTACTATGAGAATCTACACCCCAAAAAACAGGAAATACATCTCAGCCACATTCCAGAGTGTTGAGTTTCACAATTACTGAACGACATGATGCACATGATGACTTCATGCAGAAACTATCAGCATCTGCCCACAACATCTCAATGCAGGCGTTATACTGTAAAACATATTTGATATAGCGATTCACAAAACATGGGAAAGAGCTGATGAATGAGTGCAGTACGTGCAGGAGCAGTGTGAACAGATTTAGCAGGGTTTTATTGCCAGCGAGCGGTTAGGACTTGGACGCACCCTTCCTGCAGACGCAGCTGACAGACCGTTACATAATCACAGACGTTCTGCTGTGGATCTGAATGTGTGCTGCTGTTATAACAGCAGCCGCTCTACTGGCTTTACATGTGTGTGTGTGCGTGTTTTTACCTTGTACTTGTTTGACACAGTTCAGTGCGTAGTTCAGTGCCTCTACTGTACTGGCTTTACTGCGGCTTCTCTTCTCAGACGGCAGCCGTTTCTTCATCTCCTGCACCGTCTGCATCATCTCTCGGTGCGTCTGCTCACGGCCGTGCTCCGTCTGCTCACTGCACATGCACACATTTGTTTTTTTATTCACATTTTCATATTCATTAGAATTGTAACCTAATGTCAATTAATTATAAGCCTATTAAACTCCACGTAAACTCTATAGCATGAAACTTAAACCCGATCCTAATTGCACGCTGTGCCATACAAGGGAAATCTGTACTTTTTTTTTTTTTTCACATGATTTGGGATTGCCCTGGGGTTGCCAGTTTTTGGATTATGGTTAAAGAAAATCTGTCCACTATATTAAATGTCTCGATCCCTTCTGTCTTTATTTTAAATTATCTTTCTGATATACAACTTAGCAGAATGCAGAAGCGAGTCTTTTTGGCTGGTTTGACAGCGGTCAAGAAAATTGTTGCAACAAGATGGAAGCCTCCACATTCTCTTAATAAACAATATTGAGTTCTCACTTTTATAGACGTGGTGTATCTTGAACTGTCCACTGCTCGCATTCATGACGCCAAAGAGGACAACATTAGACTTTGGGCTCATACTTTACAGAAGCTTAAAGGTTTATTAACTTGAATTAAGGAGCTTCACCCCGTCCCAAATACACACTTTCTGGTCTCAGGGTTTTGTTTTGGCTTTTGTTTTGTTTTTTTAACACATATATTGATTTAGAGTCGTGTTTAAGGTTCTCTGTTTGGGTTATAATTGGCTCTTTTTCTACTGACGTAGACTTCTTTCAGCGCTGTTCCAAATGTTTGTATGTCAAGATTTTTGTATGGGTATATACAACTTACTGTTGCAAAGCTGATTGTTTGTCTGTGCTATTCTGAATATTAAACAATGTCAAACAACAATAAAAATTGATAAAAAATAAATAAATTCAGACAAAATCAACTTTCTATGTTATAAGTATGAATTAATCTCATAATTTTAACTTTTTGTCATAACTTTGTTTTAACAAAGCATGATTGTTATGTGGTGAAAATTTCTATGATAATTATGACTCTGTCTCGTAATTTCAACATTTTCTCTATTTATCTCATAATTGACTTAGTGTGTCAATTGACCGTTCGCAGCGAGCTTGATTGACAGGCGATCTGACCAATCAGAACGCGGATATTATGTGCCGCCACTGCGATCCGCCATCTTGCCCGACAGCTACGGCCTGTCTCCATAGAAATACATGTTAAAACAGGGTAAAAAAGATCGACTGAATTGAAGCTTTTACAACTAAACTAAATAGCAATACAACTAAATATAAAAAATGTGCGGAGGGTTAAGCTGTGCTGTTGTTGGCTGCCACGGTAACGGCAATAAGCTAAAGTATTCCTTTAAATACTTGTTTTGTGTACCAGAAAACCTGTCATGTCCGGCGCTGTATGCATGGCTTACAGCGCTTAAGTTAAATACTGAGTGTTAAATAATAAAATAATATGTTAAAACGCGTGCTTTTATCATTCTGTGGACAAAATCCCGTGAACTTCGCCCCAAACGGGAGCTTTATATGCACGTGCACTCATCTGTTTTCAATGCAGCTAACCTCACTTCATCTTCCCAATCATTAAACTATGACAGGTCCTTTACTGCAAAAAGACCGTCACTGCGACACTCTAAAGTAATGAAACTATGGCGCCATGTGCTTTTTAAAACCATTTTCTTAGGTTTCACGTTATATTGTTGGCTCGGTGGACTTAAACTTGAAAAATGGTGTGTTCCGCGGTTGAAATTAAACACTTTGTGATGTTTATTCACGTTCATTTCGTGCTTTAAGTAAATATGAAAAGATGATCGGTCACGTGTTTGAACTGAGGCAATACAGTGATTTGTCACGACACACTGAAGAGCCACAAAATGGTATTTATTGTTTGAATTTCTTTAAAAATGACTCAATTTAAAAGCTGAGGGTCTTGAGACCTTGTTTCATATCAGAAGTAAAATGCTCGGTCTTCTCTGTCGGTGTGTTGTCAGTTTCCTCTTTGCTCTGCGATGTATTTTTCACTGCGTGAGAACATGATGTGTAGTGTGAGAGCGCCACTGTTTGTCGGTCATGGCAACAGTAACTAAGGGTGGGCGGGTTTTGCGAACGGTCAATTTGGACTTAAAATAAGTTATACTTGGGCTTTAAAAATGTCGACTTTTAATCGTCATAATTGACTTTTTTATTTTCTGTGTTATAAGTATGACTTTCTCATAATTTCAACTTTTTAAGTCAGAACTATAATTTATCAAAGCATGATTTTGTTATGTGGTGAAATTTTCTGTAATAATTATGACTTTTTGCCTTGTAATTTCAACTTTTTCTCTACTTATCTCATAGCCGACAGTGTGTCAATTTCGACTTTTAATCTCATAAAAAGTCATAATTATGACACAAATTTCAGCTTTTAACGTCATAATAATGACCTTTTCTTGTTTTTATTTTTTTCTTATTGGTTTAACAAAGCGTGATTTTCTTATGCGGCAGAATTGGGCTTCCATAATTATAATAACTGTATAGGTGTAGAAATTGAAAAGTGAAGGGACTTTTATATACATAATAACGTAAATAGGTTGTTACATTAACATTTGATTTCAACACTAGCTAGATTCATCCTTTACAACTGTTTTGCATGCATCTTTCTTTACAATAAATAATATTTTGCTATCCATTTTGTATCTAACCCAATTATATTTTTAAGTGTTTAAATACTTTTTAAGAGCACTGTATGATCCTTGACATTAATGCACATCTGCCAATACAAATGGAGTTGTGTTGCCTCATAATGCAGTTCTAATGCAAATGTGTGGTTGTGACAGTTTGAGGTGGGTTAGTTTACCTGCACTCTGTGTGATGAGCGCTGTGGAAGCTGGATGATGAGGAACCAGTGGCAGATTTGGAGCTGAAGACACAAAGAGATGAAGAAGAACATGATTTGACCAGATGTAACTGCATATAGCTGGTCCATTAGAATTGCACTGCATATGGCTGGTCCTTCCATTTCAATTAGAACTGAGCTTTCAAAGCAACAGATTTCTTCTACCTCTTGGTGCTTCCTGATCCCGTAGTGCTTCCAGGGCTGCAATTGGCCGAGGAATGATGATGTCGTGATCCACCGACGCTGTCGTTTCCGCTGCTGGAGTCGTGACCGCTGTTCATGTCCACATCCTCGTGCGTCTGCTCTCCTCCGCTCTCCTCACTTCCCGCTGAGCTTTCCCCTCGGCTGGTTCTTCCTCGCTGCTCTTCAACCTCCTCCTCCTCACCTGAACCGCTGGTCCCGGGGTCCTGCCCGCTGTTAGTTTGGTCCGTCTGCCCCCCACGCTTGCTGAAGCCTGGAGTAGAGTTCTCCTCTTCTCCATCGGGAAAGCCGTCTCCTCCCGGCATTCCCCGCTGCAAGTTCTCCTCCGACCGCTGCCCACCTCTACTGAAGCTCTGATCCACAGTCTAGATGCTCCGCTGCTTTTGTCCACATCAACAATAAAGGTCTATAGAGAAACCCATGAGGATGATGTTTTACTTGATGGTTATGTAGAGTCTTCCATTGAAAGAACTGCAAAGGATGCACGGATAACATGGATAAATGTCAAAGCCACAAATAAACATACATACACTACCAGTCAAAAGAAGAAGTTTAAAGAAGTCTCTTCTGTTCACCAAGCCTGCATTGATTTGATTCAAAGTACAGCAAAACAGTAAAATTTTGAAATATTTTTACTATTTAAAATAACTATTTTCTATTTGAATATATTTTAAAATTTAATTTATTCCTGTGATTTCAAACCTGAATTTTTAGTATCATTACTCCAGTCACATGATCCTTCAGAAATCATTCAAATATTGCTGCTCAAAAAAACATTTATTATTATTATTATTATTATTATTATTATTGTTGAAAACAGTTGAGTAGAATTTTTTTTCAGTTTTCTTTGATGAATAGAAAGTTCAGAAGAATAGCATTGATCTGAAATAGAAATCTTTTGTAACATTATAAATGTCTTTATCATCACCTTTGATCAATTTAAAGCATCCTTGCTAAATAAAATAATAATAATAATAATAATAATAATAAAATATACGGACTAATGTTACAAAAGCTTTTTATTTCAGATAAATGCTGATTTCTGGATCTTTCTATTCATCAAAAATCCTGAAAAAAGTTACTCAACTGTTTTAAATATTAATAATAATAACAATAACAATTATAATAATAATAATAATAATAATAATAATAATAATAATAATAATAATGTTTCTTATATAATATTATATAAATATATAATATACAAATAATATAGAAATATTTAATATTAGGGCTGCACGATATATCGCATGCAATAGTCATGCACGTCTCGTCAGTAAAGCCGGTTCTGTGATTAGTAATAAATCTCCATCACCTGTTTTCAGATGGAGCGGTATTTCACCGACAAGCTACGCAATATCACGTTTACTATCGCATGTGATTAATCTGCGATTGTGTAGCTTGTCAGTGAACTACGGCTCTGAGATTTATTACTAATCACAGAACCGGCTTTACTGACGAGATGTGCATGACTATCACATGCGATATATCGTGCAGCCCTATTTAATATATATAAATATATTTGAAAAATATGTTTTCTTCAGGTGTGCTGTTTACAACGTATATTAATTTAAATATAATTTGACCATGGTACATCAATATGATGCATTATGCTTTTCAGAGCTCTGAATATATTGTGGTTACCTACACAGTCTAGGACAAAAGAAGCAAGAAAACAACACATTCACCACATTATATCTCATTAACTACTGGAATTATTGGATTGGGGGTGCTGTTTTGCACATGCAGCACAAGACGGCCGAGTGTGAACATTATCATATCAGCTCTCATGCTCAAAAACAACACAAAAGTCTGATGGTGTCATCCATCCTCAGACAGAAAGATTCATAACACATATTATACAACTGTCTGGCTTTATTCAGGACACTAATGTTACACTCTTACATGTTATAAACGAGTCCTAACAGTTACAGTTAGGGTTAGTCCAACTGTAAACATTTTACATACTTCATTGGTCACCTTTGTCCAAAGTGCCTCATAAGTACAAGTGTTTTACACAATAACGAAATCTTTGAACCATCAACCTTCAGGCTACATTTTTACAATTTAGTCAGATAATTTGTATTATTTGTCTGGCAAAAACTGGAAGTCTGATTACTTATACAAGTATGCACCAAAGTTTAATATTTCAGGTTATGTATTTGTTCTGGCTTCGCAAACATCACTAAAAACCTGGCCAGATCATTTAAATCACATTTTTGTGCCTGCATATCTGTTACTCTTCTCTGGACACGCGGTGTTGACGTCTCACTTTCTATATTGTAGGGTCGTGACGTGTCTGTGTAATGACTGCTGCCATTTGTACAGAGACTCTGACGCAGTCATTCTCAAAATAGAGTAGGACTGGGTCAGGTATTAAAACTCGGGTTTTAAAAACTACAAAATAGACTTTCTGGACCCTATTTGTGCACAATTCAGACTGACCTCTCTGCTAATCTTAAAACACACAGGATTCAGTTAGAAACGGTCCTACATAAACTCTAGGAAAGCTTATTATAGTTAACTAAAACTGAAACCATGAAACAAACTTAGTTACTTGAAATAAAATAAACATTAACTGAAATAAAATATATAAATTATTTCAGTGTTCTCATTTTCATTTAGTTTATCCTGATGTACTAAAATAACTAAAAATAAAATAAAAATGTATATATAGACAGACTAAATATTAGAAAATATACAGATTACAAAAATTAATTCATTAATTTATATTTATTTTGTTTTGGCCATTTCCCCCGACTCAAGAGTTAAATGTTGCCCATGTATATATGCACAGCTCTTTGGGACATTTTGAATAACCGTGAAACCCAGCAGAACAGGGCGGCAATCTGTGCTTTCAGTAATGCATTATGATTGCATGTGATTATATAATACCGGTCACGTATACACATACATTTCTTTGTCATTCACATTTACGCACAACTGTTTCTTTATCATATCTCATGTCTTTACAACTAAAAGTGATATGGGATCTTTTGCAACAGGTAATAATCTTTATGTACACTGCATACTACTGGGAATCATAAAACACTACATGTATCTAACTTTTTTACATAGTAAAAAGCTAAGATAAGCTGCTACATGTCCTCAGGTTACACAGACCAGACATAGTGAAACTACTTCTGGTCTGGTGAAACAACAGTATGCTAAAAAGCACTGGGACCTATACAGTCAGACAAATAGACAGATTACAAGATTTAAAGAAGCGTGTCATTTTTCTGTAACAATGCAAAAATAAAGACTTTTTAAACAGATTTCCCAGAAAGTCCCTCAAAACTCATGTCAAACAGCTTAAAGCCACAGTATTTACAGCTAATTTTTTTTTCAGATTATATATATATATATATATATATATATATATATATATATATATATATATATATATATATATATATATATATATATATATATATATATATGTGTGTGTGTGTGTGTGTGTGTGTGTGTGTGTGTGTGTGTGTGTATTCAGTATGTGATAAAGTTTTGGTTTACACAAAAATGCATAAAACCACAAGATCTAGCTGATGAAATATTTCAGAGCAGAATAAAAGAAAAAAAAAACTTTTATTTTTTAATTATTTTAAAATTAAACATTTTTTTTTTTTATTTATTATAAGAAAATTACATGACTACTCCTTAAACTTGCCTGATTTTTCCAAGCAGAAATAGACTTTTATATCTGCTGATTTTGGCCACTATTTGGCTTTCTTTAATGGATGATATTGCTGATATTTGGCCATTTTTTTTCCTTAAGATTTCCTGATTATCCAGCAGGAATATTATACTATATATTAACAGTTTCAAGATCTTTATTGTCATACTGTATGTAGTAGGTACAATGAAATTCTCATTTTGTTGGTCTCACGAGAAGATGGGGTAGAAGGGGAACAGGCAATAAATTACAAAGACAATAAATATAAAGAATTAAACAATTCTATATTGATATTTGGCCACATTTTTCCTTTAAATTGGCTGATTATCTGATAACCAGACTGCATCACCCTGCTCTGTAATTACCAGCATCATCTATGGGAAAACCTATAACAGTCGACCACACATTTCCACGACTGTGTCATTCTGACTGATTCCTGATAAACATTGCTTAAATAGGATACAGCTGGATCAATAAATATCAAATGTTCAATAATAAACGATAACAAAATACCCATTCATAAGACATCTAAGTTCTGAAAAATCACCTCAAGAAACGAAACCCCTATGAAACACCTCATTCAAGCTCATGCAAATATACATAACATTCATTTCACAAGACAATATTTTGATATTAAGCAACCACAGAGCCACACTACCTCACTTGGCCCATTAAAACAGCATTTAGGATTCACCTGAGAAATACTCCTCTATAGTTTCCACATTCCTAACAAACCCACAAGACAAGAATATCACTTTTTTGATGCTGATGCTCGCCTCCGCCATTGCACATGCACGGCCACGAGTCTGCTTATAGAAACATATTCACCTAAACCTGACCCATACATCTCACACAGACCCGCCAGCATCAAAAACATACACATCTGAGAGAAAAAACAAGTTATATCATTTAGCATATAAGAAATCAGACGGGCAGTTACATGCATGACGCTTCAAGAACAAACACAAACAGACTATTAAATATTTCACGTATCAGAACAACGTGATTATAATGTATTATACCTTAAATTGTAGATGTTAATCGCACAATGCCGCGTTTATCGTTTCTTGAACATCACAGCACTAGTATATCTATAAAACTCTTCCTCGCGTTAGAGATGAGTACTTGATGTTTATGTTCAATAATCACTTGCTCCAGTTTCTCATGCGTCCCTCCATTAATTTACTCCGGAACGCAACACATCAGCTCCACGTGAGCGGAGCCACGCCTACTCGACTCCCATTGGTGGGAGCGTTTCCCTGTGACACTCTGATTGGTCGATGGGCGTGGTCTTGACGGCAGCCCAGTCGAGGATGCGGCTGGACTCACGTGTATGACCATGTTACACAATTAGTCTGCCTCCTCATCTATTTTCATATCCGCTGTTAAGACCCAGGAATACATTAATACATATAATATTGCGCACTGCTGAGCGCGCAAGGCTTGCACAACGCGCATGGATGGACGCGCTCAGTGTAGCCTTTCTTTTCGCAAGCACTTGCGCGGACAAAAATCGCAATGCGAATATTTGGCCTTATACTTACTGTTAAATCAGTCATTGAAATGCATAAAATCGTGAATGTTAGTATTTCGTGACTGTACCAATCTGCACCAATTTTGAAATATACCATGGCACTGACAGTGTTGGGAAGGTTACTTTGGAAATGTAATAGGTTACAGATTACAAGTTACCCTAGAGTGCAACTATTTCAGTTACTTTATTAATGTAACATTACGTTTTGATTACTGTCCTAAATTTCTAACAAATGCTTTCAACTGTTAATCATTTTGAAACATTTAAAGCAGGCAGGGTTAACCTTACAGTAGCACTCAACACTGATTACTGTCAGACTTTCAAACTCCTTCATCACTTGAATTAAGATTACAAAAATTTAATTTTAAAGCACAGCCACCACAAAATCAGACTTTAACACCTCTTTTCACTTTGAGATTGTTCTGAGGTTAAATACAGATTTAAAATAATAAGATATGATACTGTTTTTGAAATCAAATCTTTGCATAGCTACAACAGGAAACACTGGTATCTAACAATGCCTTGGAAAATAAAACAGATAATCTTAAAAAATAAAGCACATACATAAAACGAAATAGGAAATAAAAGAGTTATTGAATAAGCATGTGTCCTAAACTCCTGAAACATTAGTCTCATATTTTAGAGCAGTCAAAGCAATTTGGAAAAGAAATCAATCATATCTGTATGCGTGAGAAAATATTCAGATGTAACCCCTTTTGTAATTGTTAACATTTTCATAAGTAACTCATTTAATTACACTTCTGTAACAGATTACATTTATTTTGTAATTATGTAATTCTGTTACATGTAACACTGGGTACTGAGTAGTAATTACTGAATAGTAATAGTAACTGAAGAGTAACTGTGGCTGATAAACAGACATTCGACATCAATAAAGGATTCAACATTTTGTATTATGTATTATTCATTACCAATAATTTTTTTTTGCACGATATATTTTTAAACGTTACATTAATATATAAAATATTATTATATATTAATAATATTTCTACATCTGTACATGCACTAGAGGTACTGTTAGTGCCAGTTTAAAGGGGCACAAGGAAATTATGTTTGGGTTGAGTTTTTGCTAACCTAGAAGCAGATATGAGATTGTTGTTAATGTCTATCCAGATAGATAGATAGACAGACAGATGCTTGTTTCCATGAGAAAGTTAATAAAAAAGGACACTCTCCCAACTTTTATCTCTCAATTCTGACTTTTTTTTTCAGAATTGCAAGAAAAAAAGATTTGTGAGATATGAACTCATAATTGAGAAATATAATCACGCAATTCTGAGAAGTCACAATTACCTTTTTTCTTTTACTTTATATCAGAAAAAAAAAAACAATAGTGAGATGCAAACTCAGAATTCAGAGGACAATTTAACTGCAAAATGTAAATTTGAAATTGCGAGAAAAAAAAAACGAATTTCTATTTCACAATTCTGACTTTTTTTCTCAGAATTGCAAGTTTATATCTTGCAATTCTGACTTTTTTTTCTCAGAAAATGTTTTTATCCTGAGGCAGAAACAGGCTTCCATAATAGCTGGATTTTTTAAAGCAAGTTTACTTCTGTTCACTGAAGAAGCATTTATTTATTATCACTGTGACATCATTCTTAAGAAATCATTCTAGTGTTTTAATTCAGTACTAGAAAAGCCTTTATTATCCTAATCACAATACAATGTCTTTTGCTTTTGTGGTTAATTTATTGAGTACACTTGTATTTGTAAAGTTCATTTGGTTTCAGAAAGGCCAGAAAGAAACATCTTTCTGTTGAAAGCCCTCAGTCTTTAGCTGTTTTGAGAGATAAGGTTTGTTTCACAGGTACATGTTGTTCTCTACTATCTTGAAAGAAGATTGCAAACTGGATTAAACTAGCACAAAGGCAGCAGTGGACGGTCAAGATGCACAACAACCGGAGGACAAGCACATCAGAACATCTCTTCTCCTTGATGAAGACAAACTCTAAATACAGCATCTGAAAGAAAAAGTGATTTGGAGCATGTACTCCATGCAACCTTTGTTGAGTAAAAGCAATAAAAATGACTTGTATACACTTAAGGATGTTAAATCCGTGTTTTATTGAGCCAACATGGGCAATTCAACAGGCTTAACAGTTTGTAAGGCCACAAGCATAGAATTGCACTTGTTTACAATTTATACACATGTGAGACATACAAAGAGATACATACAAAAAAAGCTCTGATAAACAAATGTTTGGCACCGTGAACGAGAGGTGAAGAAAACACCAAAATACTACTGAAATCTTAAGCAAAGATATTTCCAAGCAAACTATTTCTACGTAAGGCAATATGTATAATGCAGTTAAATTATTAGTGCATTATCACTTTGAAATTCAATTTTTCAATAATATCTCAAACTTCTGTATATAATTTTTGTGCAGATATTCTGAGTAAAATCAGAGCAAAGTTCTGTGCTGTTGTTACAGGATGGCAGTGGAGTTGTTTAAAGGCACGTCTGTGGTTGTTCAGGAAAGGCTCTTATGTCTTGTTGGCCTAGAAAGACTCTGGCGCGGCCACAACAAGAGTGTCTGATTACGGCCATCCACTAAAAGAGTCCATGAGGGATTCATCAATGAGATCAGATGTTGACAAATGGCTTTTACAACAAGAGTTTTGGTCAATATGTTTCAGCCTCCAAACTATAGCAAAATGACTCGTCGTGAAAGTATGCGTGTTATGGTTTTGGATCATTTTGTAACCTGTACACTGTCAGTCATTGTTCTGTGGTTTGCACAGAGGAGTGTGTTAGATGTTTTTGGAAATAGCATTCAGGAACATATTCAAATCCTAGTCATTAAAAACAAAACCTATAAAAAGAAAACAAACATTGAGGATAGTTTACAAGATATGCTTTTGAAAATCAGCAGGTTAGAACGTATTGGAAGAGCATTCATTCATTCATTCATTATCGCTCTCTTCTTTCTGAAGTTGATACTCCTTCAAATCCTGATCTTCTCCTCCAGTCATAACCGGATTTCTGTCTTTATGACAGCGACCAGACTGAAAGAGAAAATAGAGCACGGTTTAAATTAGTTAAAATGAATATACTTTTATTAAACTATTATGTTTTTAATAATAATTTGTCAAACACATAAGTCACAGGGCTGGCATCTCATGATTAATCTGTCATTTTGTACAACTGCCGCCCATGTAAGGGAGTTTAAAAGGCTGTGAACGCTTTGATACTTACTGATAATGATGATAATAATGATCACAACCACAGCTATCAAAATGGCCCACATCTGTAAAGACGACAAACAAGTACACCTTGTCATTTGGTGCCTTAAGTTCAAATGTTACCCACTTGTTACTTGTTGAACATATATACAGTCAAACCAAAATTTTTTTTTCAGACACCTTCAACATTTCTCACATTATCGCAGTTTATTCGCTATAGTTTAGAAAATGGTAATAAAATATGACAAGAACTTAAGAGTTAAAGTGTGTCAGAACAAATTTATCTTGATTAATGTAAGAGAACTTTGATAGAAAGGTATGTAGTGGATTACAATCAACCAAAAATTCAGACAACTGTTAGTATGACAATATTTACACAACTATCAATACTTTGTTGACCAATAACCAAGCAATGCTTAATTTTGTTCAGTGTGTGATGTAAAAAGGTCACATTAGCAATTAAAGAAAAAAAAAAAAAAAAAAAAAAAACTTAAGCAAAACATAGTCAGGTCAAAGTGCCAAATCAAAATTTTGGGTATAATGTGTCACATTTTACTTTATTTTGCTATCCTCACTTACATAAATTAACTATAGTGTCCTGCACCCACTAGTAAAAAAAATATAAAAAATTATATCTGGTGTCTGAATAATTTTTTTGTTTGACTGTGTGTGTGTATGTGTATGTGTGTATATTATATATATATATATATATATATATATATATATATATATATATATATATATATATATATATATATATAAATAATAAGTATATATATTTGTCATCTTATTTTATTTATTTTTCTTAATTTTAAATATATTTCTTAATATTTACTATGACATTTTGTAAGCACAAAAACTAATCTCAACAAAACATGGAATGAAAATCTGTTGCATAACAATATCTTTATTTTTGCATATGAGCTTATGGGAAACTAAGGAAAAGCTATATTACAGAGTTATATTATAGTTAAATGTTATAGTTATATTACAGATGCATGAAGAACAAAAAAAAAATTAATTTGGCAGCCAATCATCTTCTGAAGCCTTCATATTTAAAAAATGGATTCAAACTAAAAGAGATATAAGAAATATGATATGGTCTCTGGTGTGCATCTTTGTTTTACCTTGCAGTTTTTCCACCAGTATTTCCTCTTGAGTTTGGCAGCGTTGGTCTCAAACTGGGAAGCACCGGCCTGCAGGGCATCGGCACGATCGTCCAACTCGGACAGCTTCTGGTCTCGTTCCAGGACTTTATCGACATTCACTCTCATGATGTCCACCACCTAGAGGAACGAGAGGATTCCCGTTACAGGATTCTTAGAAAAACCAGGAACAGTTTTGCTAAGGGCCGGAAAAGTAATCAAGCTCAAGGAATCTTGCCATGCATGTAAACAAACAGGTTTATTAACCAGTTTAACTATGTGAGACTTTTGGCAGAATGGCTGGAGACTTCTTAAAACTAGACAAGCAGCATGAACATGTAATTTAGTGGTCAGTGTTTTATACTAACAGCACTGAGAGAAACACAGCCTTGCAACCTGTTACAACATGTTTCCAGCAACATTTGTCTGTTCACACTGAAAGCAAAAATGCTGCAGGATACAACAAAATCACAGCAAATCTGACCATATTTGATATAAAGTAGGATAGAGTAAGACTTTGGACCAATGAGATTTCACAGAACTACCTAGCACAATGTGACAGAAGACTAATGTTTTGTTGCTGGTAAAACAGCAACAAAAAGTGAAAAGTGAAAAAGTGAAAAGAAAGTACACTTATATTCTTTGAGGCAAGATTTGTCCAACTAGATCAAGGCTAGATAAACATTTTTTTCAGGATTATCCAACACTTGGGAAACCAGTCTGTGCCAGAATTATTATAGTTTGGTCTATAAACACATCCAGCATCTGCAGCTTTGTGACTGTTAGTCCTGTTAGCTTATACATAAACATTCATACATACATAGCCATTCAAAAGTTTGGGATCAGTTTTTTTTTTTTTTTACAATTATTTTAAAAGAAGTTTCTTATGCTCATTAAGGCTGCATTTATTTGATCAAAACTACAGGAAAAAAATAATATTGTGAAATATTATGATGTAAAATAGCATTTTTCTATTTTAATATACATTTAAATCTAATTTATTCCTGCAATCAAAGCTGAATTTTCAGCATCATTACTCCAGTCTTCAGTGTCACATGATCCTTCAGAAATCATTCTAATATGCTGATTTATTATCAGTGCTAGAAACTGTTGTGCTGCTTAATATTTTTTTAGAAACTGATACTTTTTTTCAGGATTTTTTGATGAATAAAAAGTTAAAAAGAACAGCATTTATTTAAAATAGAAATATTTTCTATTTTAAATATTTTTTATTTAACAATATACACTATCGTTCAAAAGTTTGGGGTCAGTAAATTTTTATTCTTTCTTTTTTTGAAAGAAATTAATACTTTTATTCAGCAAGGATGTGTTAAATTGATAAAGAGTGATAGCAAAGACTTATTTTGTTAGAAAATATTTCTAATTTGAATAACTTCTGTTCTTTTAACTTTATTCAACAAAGAATCAAAGAAAAAAGTATCGAAGGTTACAAAAAAATATGAAGCAGCACAACAGTTTCAACACTGATAATAAATCAGCAAATTAGAATGATTTCTGAAGAATCATGTGACACTGAAGACTGGACTAATGATGCTGAAAATTCAGCTTCTCATCACAGGAATAAATTGCAATTTAAAACGTATTCAAATGGAAAACTTATTTAAAATTGTAATAATATTTCAAAATATTACAGTTTTTACTGTATTTTCTGATCAAATAAATGCAGGTTTGCTGAGCAGAAGAGACTTTAAAAAAAAAAAAACATTCATTTGAACAGAAGTGTGTATATGTACTCCTGAATATATAGACAACAATATCTTATGTATTTAAAATGTTCTTTCTGGAAAACAGAACATGAACACTGATGATTCCTCTAGTCTGCGGGGAATATTCTCTCTTTCTTTTTTTCTCATTAGAATGAGAACATCCCTCCCCCTAACACCACTCACCAACAAACGAATCTACACAAACAAAGATTAAAATAGAATGACACAGAAACAGTGACTGATGACGTTTTGCATCTCCATGACTACGACTGCGTTCAAGGAGTCAATATATAAACTCTTGACTTCATGAGAATCAATCTGCTTTCCTACTGAATTTAATGCATTATTTGAGACTAAATTAGCGGTAACACTTCGATCTACTCAAAATGGAGTAAAAGGTATGTTTTGAGTTTATTATCCACTTCTGATTTATTATTTATCAAGTATAGAAGCCTTAGAGAATGACATCATATCCTGTTGCTTATATTCGATCTGTCTTCATCAGATGTTTTAAGTAATGGAAAGCATGAAAAATCCCCTGTTATAATAGACTTACATAACAAAGTCAATGGCAACAGCACACAAACATGATAGCCTCCTCATATATGCTCTAGTGCTCCACAAACCCTGTTGCAGGATGATGTAGCTCCGCCCCTTTAAGAGAGAACAGTGTGGGGTGGGAACCAGCGTGTGCAGATCCATGTTTCAGTTGCATAACTATAGTGACGGGGCGTTACATAACCGGCCGGCAGCCTATGAGCTCACGCCAGACTGAACCAAGACGTCTGATGGGAGAGGTCAACAGGTGTAAAGTGCGCAGGGACCTACATATGTCCTGGTATAAATTTCCTTGAACAGAAATCATGAATATGACTGCGGTGAACTGCAGAAGAGATGTGGAAAAACTGCTGACGGATTATGCCGTGGACTTAAGGGAGGAGTCACACAGAAAGAAAAAGAGAGACAAAGAGAAAGTAGCACCTTCTGTAACATATGTAATTTAAATGGCAAATAATTTACCTTAAATCAAATGTTGAAATGTGATATATGTATGCATACAAATATATACTCGTATACAAACACTACCAGTTTGGGGTTTTGTAAGATTTTATTTTTATGTTTTTGAAAGTCATCTCTTGTGCTCACCAAGGCTGCATATTTTATTTGATCAAAAATACAATAACAACTGTAATATTGTGAAATGTTATTACAATTTCAAATATCTGTTTTCTATTTGAATAAATTTTAAAATGTAATTTATTCCTGTGATGCAAAACTGAATTTTCAGCATAACTACTCCTGTCTTCAGTGTCACATGATCCTTCAGAAATCAATCTAATATGCTGATTTGCAGCCCAAGAAACAGTTCTGATTATTATCAATGTTGTAACAGTTGTGCTTTTGTTGCAGTCTCCGCTTGAAGAAATGACTGTGCTTTTCTTCCATATATTTATCTACTTTGTTGATTGTTTATTTATTTATGATTTAATGCCATGGCTATATTCATGCCAAAAACAATTCAATCACATCAATAAATCAATATCCTATCAATATAATGTTTACAGTAATTTAACAATTTTGTTCTACACTGTTGTGTAAAAATTATTATATATATTTTTTTTTCTCATATGTGACCCTGGAGCACAAAACCAGTCTTACGTTGCATGGGTATATTTGTAGCAATAGCCAAAAATACATTGGGTCAAAACTATCGATTTTCTTTTATGCCAAAAATCATTAGGATATTAAGTAAAGATCATGTTCCATGAAGATATTTTGTAAATTTCCTACCGTAAATATATCAAAACTTAATTTTTAATTAGTAATATGCATAGCTAAGAACTTCATTTGGACAACTGATGATTTTCTCAATATTTCGATTTTTTGCACCCTCAGATTACAGATTTTCAAATAGTTGTATCTCGGCCAAATATGGTCATATCCTAACAAACCATACATCAATGGAAAGCTTATTTATTCAGATTTCATGTGATGTATAAATCTCAATTTCACAAAATTGACCCTTATGACTGGTTTTGTGGTCCTGGGTCATATATTACTATTCATACACATGGATTTGGCTTCCTATTGGTTTGAATGGTATTATTATTGTCAGGGTATGAAATTAACATCCCACTCGTTATGAAGTGGTGGGTAATTTCGCTCATCAACCACTGTGCTGGCATCTCTTCAAATGTCAATCTGAGATGTCTTACAAGAAATAGTGTTGCTTAGACAAAGATATGTGCGTGAAGAAATATTTGTTTAAATAGACTGATGAACAGATGAAACAAAAGCCGTCCGTGTGCACGTCTGATTGGCTTTTATGTGGATATTCAGTGGCACTCTGAGAAACACTAATTTTGTCTTACATAACCATATAGTGCAGAGGTGTCAAACTCAGTTCCTGGAGGGGCGCAGCCCTGCAGAGTTTAGTTCCAACCCTGCTCCAACACACATACTACGCAGTTTTCAAATAAGCCTGAAGGACTTGATTAGCTGGATCAGGTGTGTTTAATTAGGGTTGCATCTAAACTCTGCAGGGCTCCGGCCCTCCAGGTACTGAGTTTGACACCCCTGATATAGTGAGTAAATACATAGATTTAAATCAGAAAAATAAAATGATTTTCTAGCTGTTTTTAGAAAATTCGTCAATTTCATAGCTTTAAAGTGATAACACTGAAGTCATGTCTGCAATGGGTGGAGTCTAAAAGCTCATTTAAATATTAGTCACTGTGCATCTTGTAACTGTCATCAGTTGTCCTGCGATTATGTAACTGTTCACATCACAAAGGAACCATCCCTGAGAAGATCGCATCACACTGAGATGGCAATCAAGTCGACAATTTACAGTCATCCATCCAAGAACACTGGGAAATGGTGTCAGGTGTGTCCTCTTACCTCATCCACCTGTGCCTGCGTCTGCTGCAGTCTGCGGTTATTCCCAGACATCCCTGCACCAGAACCAGAGCCATCTGCACTCGGGGCGGACCTATGACAGAGGGAGAAAACAGTATTACATTTCACAATTTATTGAAAAAAAAAAAAAGACATCAGGTTAGCTGGAAAAGTCCAGGCAAACAAACAAACAAAAAAAAATCTACTAGAGCAGCCACTATTTAATTTTTCAAGTGAATAAGGCCTAGCATAACATACTCTTTACTTGCAGCTAATGTGATCTGGGCTGTGTATTGTAAGTTGATTTAGTCAGAAAGCATCTGTTGAGCACATAAAAGACCTGTTATGTCATTCTAATAGAAATCTAGTGTGGCAACAGTATGTGATGTTCTACTGCCACCTAGTGCCATCTCAAAAAATGAGATTTCAAAAGGGATGCCACAGCATGACTTTTAGTTTCCTTCAGTGAACAGTTATTAAAATCTTTATAATCTAAAGAAGCTTTTTTCCACTATATATGGAATGTTAAAGTTTCTTAATAGGACCATAGAGGCCAATGAAGAACCTTTATTTTTAAAAGTATGAAGTTGCACAAAAAGAGACACGTAAACAAACATGAAGTGCTCTTTTCAACAAACACTCATGAAAGAGGAAGACCACAACCTAAGTGGTGTGAAATCACAATAGAAAACACAACAGAAAATTTTAAGTTGATAATTGAATTGTTGATGGTTGAACTGAAATCATCATACATGCACACAGCATAAACACGCAAACTTAAGACTGTATGAATTAGGGCTGAAACGATTCCTCGAGTAACTCGAATACAAAAAAATCATCGAGGCAAATTATGTGCTTCGAAGAATTGTTTAGTCCATTTATTAGGGATGCACTGAATTTTCGGCCGCCGAAAATATACGCCGCGCCGCCCATCAGTGTTCAGGATTCACTCTCATTACTGCGCCGCGTGACGCTCCGTTCAGTATTCCGCTCTATCAGTGCGCTTTCTGCTCAGTTACCGCTCATGATCACCGGAAAAGCTATGTCCGCTCAAATAACGCACCGACAAGACATTTCTACATAGTATACTTGTTCCTGTTTGCAGTAGCGTTACTGTGCTGTGATGCTGTAGTACAGCTGTACTGGACAACACTGGTCCAATCTCCTTCACTGATCTGCTCCCCGCTAGGCTCTGCTCACATGCGCTGATTATAATAGCTTTACCAGGGTTTTTATATTTTTATACAGGTTTACTTGATGTTTCTTTACACAGAATCATCATTCCTATTAATTTCCCACTGATTTACGCGATCTGATGAGCAATAACTCATATTACGCGATCATATCTCTGTGTGAGTGAATGGCAGAGACGCGCGTTTTCCTTTACCACACACACACACACACACACACACACACACACTGAAGAGCGCTGACGCTCGCGGTGATTTCAGCGTCTGCGTCTCAATGAGGACATAAACACATGAACAACATCTCCAGAACTGCTCTGAGAGTCACTTCATCAGCGTTTCATTTGAGTAAAACTAGGGTCCTATCATATACACACAGAAATTTAAAGGTCAAAATAAAAGTCCGGTTTAATTTGACGACATCGCAGCAGAAATATATTACTATTGTTCAACAGAATGTACATACTACTACTACTAAAATTATCAAAACTTTATTTTTTAAGGAATGATCACACAACATTTCTTCCATGTTTTAATTTTAATAGTAAATCCCCTTTGTTTGCCAAAAAGTTTAATTTTCAATAATTTAAAGATAAATGAAATTAATGTTTTATGCCTTCATTTGATAACCAGATACACAACACAGAATTTCTGAGGAAAAATAAAACATTTCATAAGGCTATTTTAAGAATAAATAACAATAAAACATTAGGTGAGAGAAAATAAAACATAACTTTGTCATTTTCTTTAATCATAGCTATAATTATTACAACCTAAAATATGTTGCTTGTAAAAAGTGTTTGTTTCAGCCAGTTGAAGGGTGTGTGCACATGATCAGGATGGTACCACCTCCGCAGCATTTTGAGAAAGGAAAAACCCTGTTTGCAGGACTACACATTATTTCGATAATTAGTCAAAAACAACAACAACAACAACAACAACAACAGTTATGTCTGATTCTGTTGCATAGAACTGAATAAAAATAATACACTGATATTTAATATTAATATATTTTCTGTCCAATTTTCTTTAAATAAAAGTGTGGTTATTTTATTGGCTTGTGTTTTTTAAATTCTGTGTCATTAAAATTTATTTAAATTAAAAAGTCTTACAAAATTACTTTATATTATTTAATAAAATAAATAATTATTACAAAGCATTTTCGGTTTTCAACCAAGCACATCCAGAATTCTCGGTTTCGGCCCAGAATTGTAATTTCGGTGCATCCCTACCATTTACTGTAACTACACACAAAGCACTGTGTTTGCAACCATGCTCCTTTAAATGATCTCACACACACACACACACACCCCCCAGTATGCAGAGAGACATTTAAGAGGGTTTATTCTCCAAATAACTATAAATTCATGCTGCTGAAAAGTGTGTAAATGTTATGTATATGGACTCTTGTTTTTGTTCCACGTTAGCTTCCTGTCCACTAATTTTTGCCTCTTACAAAAGCCACAAAGCCTTCTAAGAAGACAGTAAAGGCTTATGTCATGCCTGAGCTGTATTTAGGCTGAAACTTGAAAGTTAAGTTGCACAATGTTTAGGTTTTATTATAAATCAAAATCATAGTAATAAAAAAAAATTATGTCGAGTTTTAGGTTGTACTGTGTTTACTTTTTTTTTTAAAAGTAATTTGAAATTGATTTTTATATTTGTATATATTTGTATTTTGAATGTAATATGGCAGTTAAATGCACTAAATGGGTTTAGTTTTCACAGTTATTAATATGCAATTTCAGCAATAAAAATGTTAATTTTTCTAAAAAGGAAACAAATTACTTGTTCTTTTAAAGAGACCCGTCTTATTTTCTCTTGTATATTTAGTATTGCTCTTTAATAAAGAAAAAGTACTTATCCGATTACTCGATTAATCGATGGAATTCTTGGTAGAATACTCGATTACTAAAATATTCGATAGCTACAGCCCTAATTTGAACCTTGTTAGAATAAAGTGGAATAACAGGAGACTGAAAGAGACAGTAAGAAAGAGCCATCAGGAGCAAACACACACATTCCACAACCAGACGTGGAAGGCTCCATAAGCCTTCAGATCATGTGATCGAGCCAGAAATCTCACTGCTCAAATCCCCCAGCAGTACGACACAATACATGCTTTTCTAAATGAATATTACACAAATCCGACCTCCATTTATTAAGGGTGTAAAACGGGCACTTCCTCATGATCTAACACTTTATTTATTTTTAAATAATATAGAAAAATCTATTTTAAAAAGTAAATAAATAATGAAAAAACTTAAAGGAACAGTTCACCCAAAAATGAAAATTTGCTGAAAATTTCCTCAGGCCATCCACCCAGCTGATAAAAACATCAAAATAATCCACACTCCAGTCCATTAAATGAATGTTTTGTGAAGCAAAAAAGCTTTTTTTTTTTCTTAAAATGCTAGTCTATAATTCATAATAATGTTTTCGCTTGCAACTGGTGCTTGATCTGTGCATATTTCTCTCCTGATTCAGATGGGACAAGTTTTTCACTGGTGAAAGCAATATTATGGATAGAGGACTCGTATCCTAGAGGCAAAGGTTTGAAATTAAAAACATCTTAATAACAGACTTTTTTTTTTTTTTTTTACAAACACGCAGCTTTTCACTTCACAAGATGTTAACTGATGGACTGGAGTGGTGTGGATTACTGAGATGTTTTTATCAGCTGTTTGGACTCTAATTCTGACGGCACCCATTCACTGCAGAGGATCCATTGGTGAGCAAGTGATAGAATGATACATTTCTCCAAATCTGTTCTGATGAAAAAACAAACTTATCTACATCTTGGATGACCCAAGGGTGAGTAAATTTTCATTTTTGGGTGATTTATTCCTTTAATGTCAATAGGTATCAGTCGGAAAACTATTCCACATATTTTATTTCCTATTTTATTATTTAATCCAAAATTATGTTTAAAGCTATAAATGACAGCTAGCATTAATGCCATCTTGTCAATAACATCCAGAGCTCTGACGAGTTTTAAGAGCCAAGCTGATATAGACACAGCAGACGGTGAGTGTTAGTAAGTTCACACACGGCTGTCAGTGGAATAGATGACGTACTGAGGTTATCAGTCTCTTAAGAGGTGTAGCCTTGCATATCTACCCTACATACACAGCACAATTTCCACTTGTTAATGGCAACAGGACTAAAGGAACACCTGAAGAGGTGTTTAATCTCTGAATGACTCTTTACATTTGTGTACTGATCTGTATCTGTGATTCAGAAAGGAACAGAAACACAAAACGTAAGTGACCCAAATAATATTCAATAAGGTCACAAATGTCTCAAAAACATTTTGCGTTTCCTCATTAGCATAATAAAGCAATAAAAGGTGACTAGTTTATATCTAATGTTCATTAATAAACCAATAAACAACATAATAAAGCATAACAAAGCAAAGCTTAATATGCATTTAATATGAACATATAACATTCAAAGTACATTCATTATCTGTTAAACATCATATCAAGTTCTTTTTGGCCGATTAGAGTTAATATGTTTAAATTACGTGAGGAAGGAAATTATTCTCATCTAAATCACTCTAAAGGTTAAACATATTTAAATAAATATTAATATACACGTATACAAAGATACTGTTAATATTTACAGTTCATCGTATGTCACCAAAAAAACAAGTCTATAACACGATTTAAATTAAATTGTGAAATGATCTTCAGTCAGGCAAATTTAACGTTAACTGTTTATTTTATTAATCGTTTTATATTAAATCTTTAAGTTTTCGCCGCAACTTTGCTAACAACACATTATATCAGCATTACAGTCATAAAAGACAACAATGAAAGCCAAATCTGTTATTATAATGCTAAAATGTCTATAGTTCGAGTATGTTTCAAGTTTCAACTTTTCACAAACTTTGTTATCAGTCAGAAACAAACCGTTAGCCATTAGCATGTAGCGCTTATAGAAACACACAAAAACTCTTTAAATCTGTCGAATTGACAATAAACTTCATTAACAGCGTCATATGCACTAATCCCAACTAAAATGGACTGGAATTAAAAATCGAAAGCGAATAAAAGTCGATATCAAGCCAGGAAGTTGATGCTAAGCTAACTTGTTGCTTTAGCCGCATTCACACCCATTAGCACAACACAAACTTCACAAACACACTCAGTGAGACTGATATTCATTAACATATATATATATAAACCACTATATAACATATGTGTGTGTTAAATCACTAGCTCGCGTGAGTGATGTTCGTGTAGTTTTACTTACATGGTTGATGGTTGAGTTGATGTGTGATTTCTGAACTGAAGGCCCCACTGATACTAACGCTGTTACTGTGAGCGCGCGCGCACGCACAGAGGGGGGAAAAAAACCCCAGACACTTTTCGTGTTAGCATTTGCATAAAATACTAATGATTATATAAATGATTATGGAGATAAAAAACTATAATAATATATTGTATACTATATTGCTAGTTATAAAAATAATAAAATATTAAAATAATATATAAATAAATGCTTATATTTAACAAAAATAATTAAAATTAATATCATTATATACATAGAAATTTAATTATACTTAATGTTAACTTAATACTGAATGTTTCATTATGTAGTCGGTAATGTGTAAATATAGAATTTATTATGGTAAACTTTTTTTTTCATCTTGTCAGTAATGAGAAATGAAACTGAGATTGTGTGTTTGTGCGAACTTTCAGAGCAAAAGGGAGTTCATAAATTATATTATGGAAAGAAAAACAGAAAGTTGCAGAAAACAGGAACAGCACCATTTCTCTTTTAAGATTTTATTTTACAGCAGAAATTATATAAAGCATTCAGAAAACATTTTCCATATTTTAAGGGCAATTCAAAATGTTTTGCATGGCTTCAGCAGCTGAATATTTATTTTTTTTTAAACATATTCAACAATTCAGTGATGCTCTCACATGCACAGTTACAAAACAAAAATAATAATAATAAAAATAATAAATCTAAGTAAATAAATAAAACTCACAAGAAGGACAGAAAGAGGGAGACGGCAGAGAAAACAGCACATGAGGCAAAACTCATCAGAGGAGGAAAAGGAGGAGGAAGATACGAGGAGCACGAAGCAGGTATGAAGGAGAAAGAGAGAGAGATTGAGGGGAAAACAGAGGTCTAATACTAGCTTCACATGCAGAGTGTTGAAAGCCCACTGCCTTGTAAGAAATATGGGCTCATATTTTCTTTTTTTTTTTCTATTCTTCATTTTAAAATGATGAAAACGTGCATTAGGGCTGGGAAATATGAAATCAATGTCCACAGACCACTGAACACCTCTCTCTGTGTACCTGTAATTGCATAAGAGGAAGTGAACTAAGCATGTCCCAGTGTTTTTTTTTTTTTTTTCTATTTGTATTTATTTATTTTTTTACACGTTTGACATCCATATTCTTTCACCCTAAAGAGCTTCTCTAAAACAAAGTGTTTATTGCTCTGTACTTGTAAGTGAAAAGCTTATAATCGAGTGGTTTTTCAGTTCTGTTTAAGCCTAACCTACATTTCTGGAGTTCCAAAGAGAGGATTTAGGACATCGTACAAACTTCCAACTGCACCAGTAGTGTTTTCCCTCACTCGGCTAAAACCTTGACATGTGCTCATGTGGTCATCCATCGAGATGAAGCACGCACTTACAACGTACCAGGGCCCGGAGAGGGAATTCAACTTGGATGGTGAGCTGTACAAAGTGCATATTTCTCTTATCTGACACAAAAATACGGAAAGCATGATCCGGATGCACGTATGCTGAGCTGTTTCATAAGAGGACGGGATCTCCCACCTTATTCTGAAGGTATTTGGCGCTGAGGTATACTTATGCATTCCCAATCCCATGGGGATATGGCAATACTAAATGAGCGGTGATACCTGCACGAACAATGATACCTGCTCAATTTTGGAAAAAAATGGTCTAAAAACTCTATAAACACACACAGTCTGTCCTGTTACCCGAGTGGCGGTCTGTCTCTAAAAGCAGTGGTTTCATATGGAAGTACATATTCCCAGTGGTTTCTCCTGTTGATTCTGAGCTGAACCTGGAGACTTAACCTAACCTAATCTAGTCTCCACGCTAAACACCCTCTCCCTGTTTTAGCACCCTGAGTAAAACTACAAAAGGGAGGCAGATTTTTCCCTTCCCTAAGATGAATGACCCAAACTGAGATACATAGGCCTATACCTGGTGATCCATAAACAGCTTTTCCTGGTGAATTCTGAGGACTTTCGCTTATGGTTTCCTGAAGTTTCGAGTCGGACGGATGGAAAGGGATGTAAAGGGCGGCCACCTTCGCTTGGAGTTGTGCTCTGACTTGAAACTAACAACCGGATGAAGTTATTACATAATGCGGCAACTACACTGAGCGTGTCCTACTTTTCTGGCCCAGTTTAGATCTGACATGGAAAAAGAGAAAGAAAAGTACACAAAATGACAGAAATAATGAAAGCATGCATAGTGTGTTATCGGGACACTCAAAATCGCCTTCTGGAGACATAATCAGAATGAGCGGGGGACAAAAAAACACTCAAAATGACAGGTGCCTTCACACTCTGTGTCTGTGTTTAAGGAGTGAAAAGGGTGTGAGAGGAGGAAACAGACTTGGGCTCCTGTTTGGACAGTAAAACCAGCCTTTAGCGTTGCATACTGTTAAAAAATGAGCAATTGGTTCATATCGACTTCTTTAGGAACTACACACTCCTGATATCGGTTGAATGTTTTAGGCACTTTCTATAATAATACTGATACTGAGTCTCTGAGATCATGAGGAAACATTTAACTTCTAAAACAATGGATCTACATGAGGGGAATAGAAGTAAAACTACATAAGTAATAATTCAGCAGATAAGCACCACATTCTTTCCTCGTCCTTCCTTTTTTAACAGGCAAAATGTGCTGGTGTAAGTTAAAATGATGCCTCTCGTCAGCTGAAGTCGCTTTGGAAGTTTAGGGGGTCGGTTAGTCTCAAATTTCTTTCAGAGAAATTTGTGAGAGACGCTTATTTCCATATAGCTGGCACGAGCGTAAACGAAAAAAACTAAATGTACAAACGAAATCAATATGATTCTGTGTGACTCAACCATGGGGTTTTGAAAGTTGTTAGCAGCCCCCCAAGAAATGAAGAAATAATCCAAAATAAAGCTATGAACATGGCAGTCGTCAATTCTGATGATACGTGTTTTGAGCTACATTCACAATATGTATCCATGACCATTTTCGTGCCCTCTCAGTGCTTCGAGTATGACATTTTTCTAGCATGCAAGCACGTGTATGGGAATCGCCTGTTGGAAATAACCATTCACAACCCTCACATCAACATCATTTTTAATTACATGACCTACTTTAACCTCCTGACTCCATCCAATACCATTGTTCGTGTTGAGTTCAAGATGTGAGTACACTTTCTAGTTATGTTATACAAGACAAAACCGTGGAGACGTTTCATCCCCTGTACCTCAGCTGTAACTGTTGGGTGTGTGAGTGAAGTTTGGTCATTCAATACTAGTTCATCCAATACTTCTCAAAGGAATAGCTTATTTAAGTCCTGTAGCATTCACATGACTGGTCACCATCGGTTAAAACAAAACTAAACAAAACAAAACACTATTTTATTTCCGCTAACCCTGAAAAAGAAAGATCCTGTTGTGTCTGATCCTCTTGGCTCTTCCGCTAAATCTACTGTTTTCTCGTGAATCATGTCATGCTTCAGAGAATGTTCTGGGAAAGAACATTTTCAACAAAGTCTTACAGTGAAGTTGTTCAAATCGTATTACAGACTATTGCCACTACATTTTATCTTTACATTATGTTCAATGTCTTAGAGTTTCATGCACATGGCTCCTTCTTCGCAACCAGTATTTACAATATTTACAAACAATACAACCGTACATCTTGGGCGTTCAAAGAAAACTATACAATATATTTTTTGTTTGTCTCTTAATGTTGTATAATCCAATTTATGAATAAAATACTATATATTCTTAAATACAATCCTCTTCGGAAAAAGTTTCTGGCTATCAATGTTCCTTCACCCATCTTCATATGTACAGGGACCACTCAATATTCAAAAATATGGATTTTTTTTTTTTTTTTTTTTGAAGCTTCTGTATAGGGACCCTTCAAAAAGTCAAGAAGTCAAGGCAATGTTCAGTGAAACTCCACGGGAAAGCTTGTGGCGGCTTTCTGGAGCTCTTCGAAATCAACCAACAGTAACAATGAAGAAACGTATCACAACACACACGCACACACAAAAAAATGGAAGATAACCTTTGCAAATATACGTTTGGCGCTGTGGCACAATGGATAGTACAGTTCACGTTAAAAAATGGTCAGTTTTTAAAACAAGGAGATTATTTAAAACCTACACACAATTAAAAAAAAATGCATTAATGCTAAAGGCAAAAAAAGTAAATAAAGCTAATAAATAAATAAATGAACTATAGAAAAATAATGGTCTTTATAACAATACACTCGGAAACAAACAGGCTTATACGGTCTAGTTTGATGGTGCCACAATATCACCAATATGAATGAATGAAAATAAAACACAAAACATTTACATAGCATGCAGGAGCGTTTTGCTCAAACACATGCACTGTATCCAGATTCAATTCAACAAACACAGGACACACAAAGTCAGGCCAGCAAAAATGACATTAAGAAAAGGACCCATAAGAAAGTCGAAAACAGTGCACACGAAACAGTAACCCAGAGGGCTTCGCTTCAATCCCCCAAGTTGTCGTCAGAAGTCCCCTAACCCCCGTAAAGACAAAGGTAAGACACTGATATTTCAAACCCAGCATTTTTGCCCTGACCCCATCTACATTCATATGAAGGCTTCCCTTTGAATGAACGGACAGCATTTGTCAAAAACAAAGATTTGTGGAGATGAGAGACTGATTTCAAATACTCTGCATGCATATGGTCATTGAAATGAGGCCTTTTTTTGGTTTACATTTTCTAGGTTTTGTTCTTTTTTTCCCCAAACCGATTGTTGTGTTTTTTTTTCCTTTCAAAATATAAAAATGTAATCTGAAGCGGCTTCCAGCATGACGTTTTTCTGATCTGTTCATGTCGCGTGATATTTTACAAGCGTTGTCGGAATAAAAAGCCTTTGCTCCTTGGTCTTCTTTAATTTTTTTCATAATCTAAAGAAAAAAATCTATGAAGAGTGCAAAAATGCCATGAAGATAATGTCATATTTCCCCAACAGTCTTAATTTCAGTTCCCCGGTAGCGAGAAAATACACAATGCAGGAGCAGAATCAGTCATAACGCTGCTACAGTTCAACCGTCGCATATCCGATGATCTTCCGTGTCCCCTTCCTGAATAATTTTTGCTTTTTTCGTAAATTGTTTGTCTCTCATAAAAATGCAATGAAGAGGAAGAGAAAGAGTCCGCTCGGAGATGTTACATTGCGACGGGGCTCTTTGCGGCGCTCTCATGTTCCTTGGCCTTTCTCAATTCTTTCGCCCTGAAAATAGACCAAAAAACAGAGTATTGCAGGGTTAGCCTGAGGGTTCACAAGCATTCTGGACCCTCAGAGGAATCACAGACCATTAACCAATACACCTGCAAGTTTCCTTACATGAATTAACAAAGAACAACAAATATACCCCACTATAAATGACAAAGATATTTAAAGCCTCAAAGAAACATATAGGACACAGATAAGGCGACTCAAAAAAGCTAAGTCACACTTAAAAATGTCATAATGTCATGGCATTAGATAACAAAACATCAAAGCAAATGTCAATTATTTTAAAGAAAGATAGCACAAGCACACTTTTCAAGCAGAACAGTTTAACTGTAGATTTACTGTTTAAAATGAACATTTGGACACTTTGTGGTTGTCAAATGTTAGTGGAATACGTCCACAGTCCAGCTGCTCAAAAGTCAAAGCAAATATGGCTCAGAGAAGAAGTTCTTGTCCAGGATTTGAGCACAGATGATACATGGTTGGATATTTTGCATCTAATCCAACAACATTCACACATTTTTAAGTGTGATTTAAATGTCAAAATACTTTTTTGGCCGCTGTACAGGACAAATGTCATTTTTATAAATGTTTTAAGTCTGTGGGAAAAAATGATTTTCTTTGAAATCTACTTTTTACTTCTAAGAGTCTACAATCAGACTACAAGGCAAACACATATTAATATATTAACAAAAAACTCCTCCAAAGTAAACCATCCATCTTAACACTATAACCTTTAAAGTGTGACAATATGTAACCCTACAATTCATGCACAATACATCACAGAAATTCTGCTTCTTAATTAGATATTTAGATTTCTCATCATGATATATTTCTACACTTAGAACTTAGTATCCAACATTTTAAAGACAATTTAAACCCCCAAACACGTCGTTAGCTCACAGTTTGACCCCCGTCCCACCCTCAGCCCCCAAATCAAGCTTATAAAAGCTGAAAGAGATGTATAAAACAGGCAGCCAGGCATTCAAGACATTTCCTCTTCCATAGAGAAAGGGATGTTATTTCAAGCATGCCCTGATAGAAGCAAGGCCTCCATGTCTTTTGCCATCATGCAATTGCCAAATGCACTACCCAGCAGTCCTTAGTGTTGTCATAAGCATCCTCATAACAAGAGAGATGGAGGAGACTTTAGGGAGATAGAGGGATCGAAAGAGAGATTGAGAGAAAAAGAGACAGAGAGAGAGAGTGCATTGTTAGTTTTGCAATTAATGCATCATCGGTATATGTTGGTTAGTTGGATCTATTGTCCTCTCTCTCTCATATAAGGCTCAGTCAACTCGGGGTCCAGTCGGCCGTCATGCATGCAGGCATAAAGCAATAGAGAAAATAAGATAAAAGAAAAGCGGGAAAGAAAGGACAGAGAGCGTCATAGGGAACAGCAGAGTCCGAAATCAAGGTACATAGATGTAGAACAAGATGAAAGAAAAGGGAGAGACAGGGAGATAAAAGAAGAGAAATCGAGGGGTAAGAACTGATTTACTGAGGCTGCACTCACCCGTTTGAATAGTCTATGGTCCATCAAGGGGCTTTGCATAAACAGCAAAACAACACCAGACAGCTATTAGTACACACTGAGGTTGGATTGGGTTGGGGAAATGGGACCAAACACAATAGGGCTTTCTAACAGAGCCATGAAAACACCAAGGTTTGTCTGTTGCTGTCCTGTGACTCCTGATAATTGTGTTGGTGTGCTTGAGAGATTATAAAATGTGCCTCTAACCTTCTTAAACAGCAGGATATTAAAGACTGATTCATCTAAAAGCTGCAAGTATACCATAGAGTGAGTTTGTGCATGCTAGAAAAACAACAGGACCGTAGGAACACAATGTACCTGGTGCAAGTTCTCGTCTTTGGCCTACCTGTGACGGCACCGCAGCAGAAACCGCATGATTTTTCTGGCAGCCTGGTCTTGTCTCTTGGTCAGTAAACTGCTTCTAAAACAAAATCATCAGCATGAGTGGTTTTGTACAAAAAAATTGCTGCTTTGATTGTAGGGTGTGTGGAAGATTCAGTTTCAAATGTTACAAAGAGCCCACGCCCAAGCACATTTTATTGTCTACTAGGCAAAATATATCAGCACACCTATCCTCAACTAGACGCCTGATTCGAAGAATTGTCCAGAGCACAAATGTTGCATGCTAATACTTAATAACTCTAAGTGTACGCAAAAGTAATATGCTGCTCTCCTAGAAAACAGCAAACTGCAGTTGCTTCAACAGGTTGTGAGACAACAAATGGCATGCAAAAATAACGATGCTTCTATGTGTACTTGGACTCAAATTGTTAGTGAAGTAAATAATTTCCTGGCGCTGTTTCAACAACAGATTGTCTCTTAAAGTAAACAGGAGGATTTCGAATGCTGCCATTCTTCAGAAAGTCGACTTGGCAGTGTGTCACATTTGAAGTGTTGGCACATACTTAGTAATTCATCCAAAACGACAGTACACTTTAGAATGGCAAAATGACGCTCAATTAATGCACGCAACACCTCCTTGTGAGGCTTGAACACACAAGGTTGCTTAGTAAAAGTATGTGTAAAAGTACACAAATGGATTTTGGGAACTCAATTCAGAAGTAAACTTCAAGGTGATGGCAGCCATGTAAAAGGTCTTTGAGAGTAAGTCAACTGGAATTCAATGTTTTCTTTTTATAGCTTTGATTTTAATTGCCTATTATACTTGGATGATGGTTAATTCTGAGTGCTTAATTCTATACATGAGGGTGGCATTTTAATTCTAAATGTTGAGAATTACATTTTGAATCATGAATCAGTACCTAGCTTGGCCACTGGAGGCGCCAAAGTGCTCACAGTGTGCAGATGGCTTAAGTATTGACAAAAACTTTTATAAAATTTGATTTGTTCGATTTTAAACCATTAAGTTAGCCCTGTACTGGATGGTTGTTCCTGTACCTGAGTTTTTGCTGCACCAGTGCAGCTGCAGTGGCTCGGCTGTGTGGGTTCGGCCGGCCGAGCTCTTTGTAGCTGCGGTAATATTGCTGGATCAGCATGGCTGCCCTGCGACTCTGCTGGAACTTCTTCTGTTCGTGGTAGCTGCGGAATTTACTCTGGATAAGGATGGCGGCCAGCGTCATCTTCTTATAAAGTGCATACTGCCAAGAGGACAGACAAAGAAACTTGTGTCACATGACAGAGAGAGAGAGATCTGTAGCAAACTACTCCATTAGCCATTTTGCTAATACAAAACAAATATCAACACTGCCAAACTACACCATCAACATTACATTAGATGTGTTGTGGATGATTGACAGTTGCTAAGCTGTTTTGAATGTTTTTGAACACAAAATGGCACAACAGAACGTGGATGCTAGGTCATTGCTAGGTAGTTGCATACTGCCTCAAGACAAAATGTGGACTGAATCCCTCTTTCAATGTAAAACTATGGATTTTTTTTGGCAATTTTATTGTTTTAAAAGTCAGGTAAATCGTGAAAAGCTGCTAAATAGCTAATCCGTTCTTAACAAGTTGCATTATTTAAAGTAACATTCATCCTTGTCAGTACAAGTTTGGTTCATATCCATAACCCTAAGTATAAGCGATAATAACAGTGATAAAAAAGCACCACTAACAAACTTCCAGTTCAAAGCGGTAGTAGTTGTAGATGAAGCAGGAAGTGTTACCTTCAAGGCTATCCATGTCAGCTTGGGAAAGAGAGAGGAAAGAATCGAAGGCATTCTTGTAAAGCCTTTAATAACTGACCACTCAAAAGTTTACACACAGAGAATTCAGAGTGTCTCTGCCTACCTGTTTGTACCTCTTATAACAGCGCTGAATGACAGCAGCTGCCAGTTCCTCCTGCTCCTGAAGCGGACGACCCTGCAGGATGGGGAAGAGGGGGATAAGGTAGGGTGGAGAGGACAGGAGAGAGATTAGAGTTCACAAGGAGGCCTGCAAGGCCACAGAGATGATGGCATCTGATTCCTTTGTGCCTGGCCAAGGTGTCTTCATAGACTGGTAAAGTTGTGTCGATATGCTCTGAGACCTGGGAGAAGGTTATTCCTCAGAGCACTGCGCACCAGCGGAACACTGGGAGAAATCTGCTCTGAACAACCAACGTGGTGTGGACTCAGGGATATATACGCATCCCATTAAGACAGACAGATAGATAGAGGGAACGATGCAATCATTCCTTATAGCAAGGCCATGCTAAGCTCAAGCAAATTTCCCCATGCTTGTCAACAACAGTGACCCTATATCTGCCTTTTGAGCGCACACCACAACAATCATACCACCTTTCACGACACAGGACTGCAAAGATCCAGATTCATTTACCGTAAGTTCAGGAACACCATACAACACAACACAATACATCAAGACCTTTGAAACTGGACCATCACGAACACTGGCAACACACCACTGATAACCTGCATGGGTGACCCTGGCACCTGGGTGAAGCCCTGCCCTACCTTATATTTGCGGAAGGTGTTCTGGACCTGCCGGGCTGCCTCGTAAAGTTCTCTCTGTTCGGGATCAGACAGAGCCAATTGGGTTAGGTCACGCTCCTCCTTGTTGTGGGAGGCATTGAGGAGCGCAGTCCATTCGGCGGGAGTCTGGAGGCCAAGCTTCCCAAGAGGACCATCGAGTTCTGGCTGTCCTCCACCGTGGACTGTGCCCAGGCCAGGAGAGGAAGTTAGGGGCTTGTTAAACAGGAACCTGGGAAAAGTTGGGAAAACTATTACACACAAGAAACCAAAGAGACAGCAACTAGGATTCTTGAGAAGAGATTATAGAACTTTTTGATGAATCACCTCTCTGCATCTCCAAGGTAACTGGCCAACCAGCTCATGGTGCTGCTGACTCCAACACCATCCAGTGTAGTGTCTGATGCAACAAAGTTTTCCCTCTTGATGCGATCAGATGTCGCCTCAATGACTTCCTCCGCTAAAGTCATCATGTTCATGTTCTGAAACAAACAGTTGGGTACTTTCACTTGCTGACAATATTGCCACTGAGACACCAGACAGAAGCCAATGCAAGTTTTGCAAGACCTTACTGACTTTACTTTTATCTTATATCACTACAAAAAAAGCATTTTCAACAGTCTACTCGAGTACCTTCTCTATGCCTTACCTGCAGGTCTCCTGTGTTCTCCAGATCCTCTTGGGTTGTCCGCAGATCAGAGATTGTTCCCGCACTAGAAATCTCTCTTAATCTCAGTCTGTTCGCAAGCCTTTCCTTGCCAAGTCCTACAGTTGGCACTCTGCGTCCTGCAGCCTGTCTGGAACCCCAGCACCCACCTCCACAAGTTGAGCCCAGCTTAGTCTGAGACTGCTCACCATCTCCTTGCTCTTTCTCTGCAGTACCTTCCCTCGGTTTAGAAGGGCACGTTTTAGGCTTGTGGGCCTGTTCTTCTAGTCCAAGAGGGGCAGAGCAGGGTTTGCTGGGGCGAGTTTGAAGGGTCTCGGGGTTGGGTTTGTGTTTCTTGCTCAACGGGGCGTCCCCGTGAGTAACGCTGCTATAGAAACTAGATGGTTCTGACCTGGGTCTCCTCAAGTCTGCAAAAGTACAAAGAAAGTGTCTTAGAAGTATGTATGACTAAATTGAACAGAACCTGTCACCAAACCTGAGCCAGCTCCTTACAACGTGCTTGTTTGTTCATGCAAGGTCTTTATACGTTTTATTAGGTTATGCTTAACTCTATGGAATCTTAACATGAACATGAAAGTCTTGAAGTCTGACAGACCAGATAAGAATGAAGGTTTACAGTTCTTACCTGAGCTGGAACTGGAAGCAGAACTAGTGATGTTGCTTTCTTTCAGCCCAACTGAAGATGTCTCTGTACCCCAAACATTCATCCACCCCTCTGCGGCTGAGGCCTCAGTAGATGGTGAAAAAGGCATGCTGGGAGTTGTAGTCAGTGCTCCTGACTGCTGCTCCTCCCTTTGAAGGCTTTCCAGAAACTCTGCTAGCTTGGTATGGCCACGGGACCGGGCAATAGCCAGCGGTAAGCGACCCAAAGAATCTGGGATGGCCAAAGCTCGCCGATCCCATTTATACAGAACCACTGCTGCTTCCATATGACCCAAAGCACAAGCCCACATCTGAAGAGAAGAAAATTGAGTTGCATTTAGTTTGCATGCCACTCTCTGCCCCTTCTGTATGAAACAACTCATCCAAACAACATTGTGAAGCTACATGTATCATGATTAAGGCCTAGTGTCAACACTCACCAGAGGTGTGCAAGAGAAATGATCCACGTTTAGAGGATCGACCTCAAGTTCAAGGTCAATACTGTCTGCGTGCTTAGTACTGTAAAAAAACAGCGCAGAGAAGAATACAGAACAGTTGAATAATGCAATATACATGGGCATTCAGTGCAGGTATACAATCGGTATACTCACCGCCACTTGATAAGTGTTTGGATAAGGGTGGTGTAGCCCTGGGCGGCTGCCAGATGAAGAAGAGTCATGCCCCTGAACGTCTTGGAGTGGATCAGGTGCTTGGACTTGGCCCAGCATGCGCGGTTCATCATCTTTTCACAAACTACCACCACACGGCTCTCAAAGGAGTTGCCAGCTGGACCTTGACCCTGGCTTTGACCCTGACCTAGTGAGAACTAAAACAAAGAATCAAGTACCAAGTCAATTCAAAGAATCTAATGGGGATATCTATTAGATTAGAGCAAGACAGTGTAGCACAGAATGATACCTGCGCCTGTTCAGAATTGCTTCTTCCTCCTTCTCCTCCTCCTGTTCCGGTTCCTCCACTCTCAGATGGTCCTCCACTGCTTTGTTGCTGCTGCTGCTGCTGACCGGCCATCTCTGCCATCCTTCGCTCCATCTGCTCTAGGCGTTCCAGGATGGACATTCTGAACTGGTTATCTGCATAAAACATAAGGAGAATTTAGATTGTTATGTCTACATATCAAATGACTTTAAAGTCAACATGAAGTCAAACTCTATTTACTTTCTTAACAGATGTTCCCAGTGCTATTGTGCATGATTCATCAGTGCATGTTATTCCAAAGAAAAAATGTTTGTCTTTCATACAGAAGTAATAAGTGATCTCTGAGACCAATTTCTTTGTCTGCTGACATCACCAAGGCCATTTATAGGGGCGTTCACACTGGCAGTGAGTAGGCATTTCAACTGTAGTATCTGGTTATATAAGGTAGAAAACCACTGGTATGGATACAAAAAAATTTGGAAAAAGAATTCCTGTTACAGAAGTAAAATGTATTGTGAATTTAGTAATAATACAGAATGAAAATGTATTTAGAACTACCAAATTTCGCCATAAGTTAAATATATTAAGTTTCTAAAATATATAAATATATTGTAGAAACTTAATTTCCTGTAAAGCTGCTTTGCAATGATTTGTATTGTGAAAAGCGCTATACAAATAAACTTGAATTGAATTGAATTGAATTTTACTTTGATACCTTATATGGGTCAATTATATGATGCTCATTTAATTGGCTCTACAGTATTAAGTTATTCAAAATACACCTATTCTATGATGAATTACAATTTCTGAATTAAAATTTATTTTTGAAATTCACACAAATATATTTGATTTGGAAAAAAAATGTACATTGTTTAGCTGTATTGTAAAAATGTTAAAAACAAATACAAATAGTTAAATTTTTTGGGGAAAAAAAATGTAAAATTGATTTTTTTTTTAAATGCACAAAGCAAACTTAAATACAAAGATTACATTTATAACACATTTTTTACTCTTGATCATCTCAAACATACATACATTCATTCATTATTTTTTCTCACTGACCTATTTCCATTTGTCCATATCAAATAGTAACTAGCTTTTACCTTCGAAAAAAAAACAAAAACAAAAACAAAAACAAAAACAAAAAAAAAACAAAGGGGAAAAAAAACATGCTTTCCAGCGATTTGCGGGCTCTTGTATGTAAGCTTATAATATTATTATTATTATTATTATTTTTTTTTTTTTACAGTGACAGCTAACATCAAGCCAAATTCCCTGCATATACCACATTGACACCAGTTCTGTTTCACACACGGTGAATGAAAGTGAATCTAATTCTAATGAATGGATATACACGCATGCATTGGATTCTGTGTGTTTCCTCCACAAATATCCACCCTTGCAAACAAAAAGAGCCGCTCTGAAACGGAGCTCCAGTGCAGCTTTGTTCAAACACTACTGCAGTGTTGGTGCAGTGCAGATGATGTCATTTCCACCTGCTGCTGGCTGGCTGTCTTTCTCTCTCTCTCTCGCTCCCTCCACTCAGAATGCGGCACACGTAGGCTGGGGGGGAGGGGAAAGGGGAGGAGGGTCCAAATTGCTCTACAACGGGGCTGTGACATAATCAACGCTCTACTACACCTCCAGCAGCCTGGAGACGACCAATCAGACGCCAGCAGACCAGCCAGGCAACAGAACGCTTGAGAGCTTTGTGTCAAACCTGAAACTGTTGAGGGGCAGCGTTTCAAAACAGACAGACCTAACTCATGTTTATTAACGCCGCCATGGAGAATATGTTTAGAGGAAATGGATGAGGCGACGTTATTTGCATTTGCTGTATTCAGGTGAATATATAAGGTGAATTCAAGGTAATTCTACCATTTTTCGCAGTCATTTCAATGTCAAAAATTGGCCCAATTACCTTGAATTCCAATACAAAAATCAGCTCCCAAGACATGTCACAGCAAACAAATTCATGCAAAAATCAAGCATCATACAGTTCCAAAGTTTGAACTTTTAATATGCACTTTAAAAAGAGCAAGATTCTTCAGAAAGTTGTAAATGCATATGAAGTGAACAGTTGCATTTAAAATGCATATGCATTTTAAAAGTATAGAAAATGACATCTTGACAACTTTTTCCAAGCACCCAACAACAACCTTCACCAACACAGAACACAGACCAATGACGACGCGCATGCATAAACTAGCCCAAAGGTGTCCAAAAAAAAAAAAAAAACCCCAACAATACTAAACAGACTGTGCCAATGTGTGTTACCGTTTTTCAGGAGATGTTACATCAGCCTTGGTGCTGCTCCTTTTGGCCTGGGTAGCTCTTCTGGTCAAGCGGACCTCATGTGGTTGAGCACAAGCCTTGAGTGAGAGGACTAAACTCTCTATTCGCTGGATGTTTGAGTATCTCATGGTAATATCCTAATGCAGAGAGCCCAAGCCGGTTTCTCTATTTCATCACAGTTGCATCATGCTCTTGAGAGTGGGGGCTTCTGCACCACTTTACAGCTACAAGCGCAACAGGGGCTCAAAATCACTCACTTGTTGAAAATTTGTTGCGGTTTATTGTGCCTGAGATTGGTAATAAAGAGACTACAGGCTTTACAGTCATCAGAAATTAAACAAACGTTTGACAATGCATCCATATGGCAAGGAATGATTATTGCACATTAAACTGCACTTGCTGACAGTGTTGTTTTGCATATTAAGTAAAGGTGCAAAATGCAATTGCCCATTTTGTATGCCGGTTTGGAGAACTGATGTGGAAGAAGCCATATCTGGCGAGCTGAGACTGTACAGCAATCCAAAATATCTTTAAAGTGTTGGCTGTGACACTCTGCTCAATCATTTGATGAAACACAGCTGCCATCTCTCTTAAATACATTTTCAGTTACTGTCTGCAGATTAATAACAATAATATACTATTAAATAATAAATAATGGATAAATAATCAAAATAGAAAGTCTAATGCAATAATGTGCAGAGAAAATAGGATGTGTACAGGGTTTATGCTGGTTATTAAATTCTGGATGATTGCTATTTAATTTTTTCCCCCATGAGCATATCCAATATTTGCTACATCTGAGCTCAGACAGCATATTGACTCTTTCATTTTTATTTTTAGGGTTTAAAATCTCATGCTCTGCTGGGCATTTCCACAGGATTTGCTTTAAATCTATAATAGACTAATATCCTGTTTAAGCCCATCACTATAAATGCATCGAACAGAAATGGAAAAAAACGAAATCACACAAATGTCTCTTTCGACAGGATTTAGCTGATAACGTGCAATGATTTTGTCTTAAGGGGATTTAGCTCAGCATGGACTCAAAGCTGGGATAACAGCTCCTAATGCTGTGGACATTGGTAGATCTGGTAGATCATGACCCTGGAACAGGTGCTTGTTTTGGATAGAATTGGACAGAAGCGAGCATGCTATGATAATAATGCCATCATTGCTCTGTCAGTCATACTTCCAGCTCTGATTATTTGTAGAAACTTTCCTCGTCTAACTAGAAACATCCCTTCTGCTTAAAAACAATTCAATACTAGCAATTCAAATTTCCATTCAGGTTTATCAGACATGTACTGCCTCAGACCACAACTTTGACAAACAAAAGCTTCCAACACAAAGACTTTGACCGCTGGAAAAAAAAAGCACACTAGTTTATGTGTGAATGTTTTTCTTTCTTTATTTTTGACTTTCTTGAGATATTATGCATATATGTCTGCAAGTAATGGAAAACAATAGGCTTCAGTGAGTTTAACTTAAAATACTGCAAATACTGCGGTCAGTATATCCACACAAAGAAAGAACTTTGACTGTTTTGCAAAATGTAAAATATATTACTGACAATGAAACTGGCTGAAAATCACCCTGAAAAAAAAAAAAACACCCTGAATGACCATTACAAGCAAAAAAAAAAAAAAAAAAAAAAATCTCCACAAAGAGTTGTGTACTCTAATTACACATGAAACTAAAAGCGAGTGCAACACAGTACTTGCTCAGATTTAGTTCACTCTGCAGGGAGAGAAACATACAAACAAAAAAACAGTTTAATCTCAATCGAGAGCAAAAACAGCACGGATGAGACATCTGCGTGGGCGCTCCATTAGCGGACTCAAGCCCTGACCGCAATTCCTAGAATTCCACAGGAAATCTCATCAAAGCAGAACAAGGAACTTTGAACTGATTTATGGTGACCTAGTTAGAAGTTTCCTTGTAAGGGCATGTAGGCAGGCCAGCAAAACAAGAATACAGAAGTTTGGGTTGAAATCCTCTTGACTTTTGTAATGTGATTTCTGTGAGATGTGGCAAGTATTGCAGATTATAATTTCACACACACAGATTAGAAACTAGTGCTGTTCATTATAATAATAAAAACAGCATAAAGACTAAATGAAAAGGGAAATGGCAAAAGTTGTCAACAGGTTGGTAAAAGAATTCTAATAGGTCTGGCAGCAAAACAACACTTCATCTCATTATTACACTGTATAAGTCTAGAAAAAGGGTCAACTTCATGGGACAGTATATTCGTCCTCTCCCTCTGGAGCACTTAACAGAAGAAGGGCAACAGTCTGATCCTCTCAGCATCACTGTCGCTGTCCACTGCCTGTGGTGCTGAAGACAGACGCACTACACCTGACTGACTCATTGTAACCACATGCTTTACATTGGAGATCTGGAGGTCTCTGAGAACACTGGTTGGTAAAAGTTTACAAGCCTTTATGTACAATCTGACCTGGTTATAACCTGCAGAATCCCACAAACATTCATTTAAAGAAACTTCCATGCTGAGTCTATAGTGAATATTTTCCACACTTCACCCATAAGCTCTCTGAAATGCAATAAATATCATTCCAGCAGAGAAAATGCTCTCACTGCTGTTGGGAAACATCACAAACATGCAGGACACACAACAAAGACACTGACACCTGGAGCACAACTATAACCTATATTCATCTTTAAATAGCCTGTGCATGTGGATCAAGTTCATGTCAGTATGAAAAAAAATCACGCATACTAACCCGAATCAGTCAGCGTGTTGTCTGTCACTCACACATATTCTCCATCCAGCGTCAAACTAACCGCAGGAGCCGCTTGGCAGCGGAGCCAACAACAATAGAACAAAGTGTAAGTGCGGAGTGTGTAGGGAGAGAGATAAAGACCCCTCGTCCCCCTCCTCTACACCTCCTCCTGTTCCCTCCCCATCCCTGCTGCCGATGCTTTATCTTCTCCGCTCTCTCATGGAGACGCGGGGCTTCTTCCGCCGCAGGTACGCGCTTTACGCACCGCTTTACGCGCAGTCTGCGCCACCGACTGGCTCTCCAAACACTCGCAGGCATCACAGTTCTCCTTTTCCAACGGAAAACAGTCGATTAGGTAAAAAAAAAAAAATCTACTTTTTGTCGTCTCTATTATAGTGCGAACGCTCTACGAGCACCAACCATTCGTCTCCAAACCGCGATCGGTTTTTGCGTATTTTGTTTATATGTGTTTTTTTTAAAGGGTCTTCCGGTTTTTTTTTTTTTTTTTAATTATTATTATTTTTTTTAGCGATTGGCGACAGCCCCTGACCCGAAGCATTTCGCTTTTGCTGTTTTCGATTCGCTTTTGACTAAAACCGCGCGAATCTGAAGTCGTGTGGTGGTTGGATGTGGACGTGTTTTTCTTTTGGGAGTGGCAGCGAAACACAATGGAGCCGCTGCGATCACTCGTATAACCGCTTGGAACAATGTGATGGTCGCTCACACGGGTGTTTTGCGACAAATCTGTGTCAACAGGAGTTAGGTTTACTGCTCATGCCCCTCTCAGCCTCTGTCCTGTGGTTCAGTACCTGCAGTGCTGCAGATAAACTGTTTTTCTCCTCTCTGCATTATGACAAATCAGGCCAGACGGTGTGTCGTTCAGCGCCACGCACATAACGCGCTGGATGCACGCAGACAGCATACTGGGAGAACTGAAGCTCGATTAGACGAATGAGATCTCATCTCATGAACTCAGATCACCCCTTTCTCAGCGTTTTCCCATCTTAACATCTGTAACTGTAATATACTTAACATCGGGATGGCCTCAAATACAGCTAGAGTCTTTACAGCTAAATTGTTGATGCAGGGCTGAATCTCACTTAAAGAAGTGTGGAAAAACGGGCAAAGTCTATTTTTTAGGACCTATAAGATCTGTTTACATTATTTAGTTAAATATCAAACTGTACTTAAGTTTATGCTGATTAGTCCAGATAGGACTAATTTTAATTACTCTATTACAGTATTGACAAACTAATGAAAACTATCTTTGAGAATAATGATAATTACAATCACTCTATGAAAATGGCAATGATTTTTTTCACATTAAAGATGAGGACAGCAGGAAATGTGCTTAATTGTCATTTTTATGCAAAATATATATTTTCAGTTGGTTTTGAGTGATTTTTTTTTTTTTTAAATCTTGGCTTTATTATTTATTCATTTATTTATTGCTGTTTAAATGTACACAAAATATAAAGCAAAGAGATTTACTATTAAAATAAACATGTTTATTATTACTAAATATGACCTGGATACTTCATTGTGAGATTCTAAAATACTATAGTAATTTATAGTAAATACTATAGTGTTTTTGAACCAAACTATAGCAAAGTGTATTATATTGTATATATTATAGTATTTACAACACTGCATACTGTAGTATTATTTATAGTGAACTGATAAACTGTAATAAATACTGTAGTATACTTTAGTTTTTACTATACAGTTTATATATCTATATATATATATATATATTACTATATAGTTTTATATATAGTTTTTACAGTATAGTTGTTATATTACCACAGCAACTATAGAATTTCCACAACAAATTAATTCAAGCACTTTACTATAGTATGGTTCAAAAACACTATAGTATTTACTATAAATCACTATAGTTTTTTTTTTTTTTTTTTTCACGTGGGCTCCCTCAGAAAATAAACAGCAAACCATATTTTTACCACAGAAGAAGTCCACACAGTCCTTATTCCACAAAAAGTTGAAATACAAAAACATACACCACGAGTGCAAGAACAAACAACACTTTTAAAGCCTTTTAAATGCTCTTTTATCCGAACAAAACCTGGTTACACAGGTTACAAGGATCCTCCACTGGATGACATTCATCTTTGAAATATCTGACAAATAAAGTCTACCAGCCCGGTTTGACCAACTTACTTATTCAGGCCAAAAAAAAAGTCTCTATGAGTTGTTTTAATTTTACTTTTAGACTACACAAACACTACCTGGCCATCTTGTTTAAAATGCATGCAAAATCAATAGTTTAAAAGCAACCAAGTCTTCAATTATTCACCTCCCAGTCATTTAATTCTTAAGAAACAAAGCGTGAATAAGGTTCAAGCCATTCAGAGGTTTTTCAGACCAACAACATTTGGCAATACACAAATATTTAGTACTCAAAAATGCAAAACATGAATTCAGATCTAAAGTTTCATTACAGTGTATTGCAAAAAAAAAAAAATAATAAATAAAATGCAAAATGATGACAAGCAAAAACACAATTGTGTAACAGTGTTATATGATGTAACGCAAAATAAATCTCAAACGTACCGTCCAGTGAGAGCCAGTCATGTTGAGAAGAGGGCAGGGCAGGCAGGGCCCGGGCTTTATACTCAAACACCACTGAATTGGAGATGATTTGACTGCTGGCTGCCACCTGCAGGGTCACCAGGCCTGTGTCATGAGCTTTGAAAGGAAATGAGACATAAATGAAGAATTTTTTATGGTTTACAGTTCGAAGTCCACACGTTTGCAAACCATTTACAACGGTAAGAGTGATGGCTCAGAGTATGTTTTTATTTATTTATTTAGTTATGTAACAGTGGAATTTTAATGAGTTCTCTATGACAGCTGTTAAAGAACAGTCCTTTGTTTGTTCACAAATACCACATGATATATTGATGGATTACAGTATAAAGACTTAACATACAAAGTTTGAAACACTTATTTATTTATTTTAGCATGAAAAAAGACCCTAAAATAAGATGTTTGATTGGGACCATGTGGCATACTGACTGATGTACTGGCCCCTTTTTATGTTTTAACTTCATTCGATGATTTTAGTATACTGAAATGTAGCTGCATCATCTCTTCCCTTTAAAAGGACAATTTTAAATGTCTATGAACATGCAGTTTGTGACTGCAATCAAATACCTGGGCAGTAACAGCGTAGCACCCCGGGCTGAATGAGGGAGGCTGGAACTGTTATCTGATCAAACAGACAGGTATATTCACTGCTGGCCTCCTGCCATGGACCGGTGATCAGCACCTTCACACCACCCTGAGAAATATATACCAATATCATATATAAATGAGCACAGTTTCCTTTCATGTAAACTGTTAAAACTTGCAATGCTGCTATCACCCCCGGAATTGGTTGGTTACATTTACTGTCAGATTTGACATTGTTCTCTTTTACTCTGATATGTATTTTTGATCTAAATATGCATATGTTTTAAATGTCAATACACTACAGGGAAGACTGAATTAAAGTGCATCTCTGATGATATCTTTTTCCACCAAAGAAAATGTCACAGAAAAAATAACCAGGGTTTGTTGGAGCTGAAGTGTTGTTGTTGAGATCTAATATCCCTCTGTCTATATTAGTCCGACTGCTTCCTTGCCAATGGGCATGTTAATAACAGGCCGAGCATGTGTCTCATGTGGCCCAGGGGCTTCTGGGACAAATACATACGTCACTTGTTAGAGAAGACCTTGAGTATTCAGACCTCACAAGACTCAAATCTATTCCTGCATTAAACAGGTTGTGGCCGATTCCCATGTGAATTGTATGCTTTCACTCCACAGGTTTACACAGAATTAGAAAACCATAATTAACAAATTCCTTCATATCCCCTGGCCTTTGTTTACTTAAAGGGACAGTTCACCCATAAATGAAAAAAAATCTGTCATTATTTACTGTCTCTCAAGTTGGTATTTTGAAGTTGTGTAACCAAACAGTAACCAAACTGTATTGTTTTTTCTATACTACAGAAGTCAATGGCTACCGTCAACTGTTTGGCTACCAGCATTTTTTTTTTTTTTTTTAATATTCTTTTGTGATCAATAGATAAAAAGAAACTCATATAAGTTTGGAACAACTTGAGGGGGAGTAAATGATGACAGAATTTGGGCAAACTACCCCTTAGTTACTCCTCTCTTATCACAGAATATTAATCATTTGACTATATTTAAATCCGTTTCACAATTTAGCAGATTTTCCCTCCACATCTGTTCAGAAACAGCAAAAAAAAAAAAAAAAAAGAAAAGAAAAAAAAGTCTGCAGATTCTATTTGGACCTACACATTCACCTCTGCTGCCCCCTGGTGGCTATTCTAGCACACATACATAGCAGTCTAGATGCATGTTTTTTTTTTTTTTTTTTTTTTTTTTTTTTTAGGCAGCAGCTATTTGCACAAAGTGTAAATAGAAATAGAGGCTATTTACACTAAATGCAAATAGCAATAAGATGCTATTTACACTAAGTGAAAATAGCATATACTTTCTTAGTGATAAATGATATTTACACTAAGTGCAAATAGCAATGGATTCTATTTACACTAAGAGAAAATAGTAGTATTTGTAAGGATTATTGCAAATAGTGGCATTTATCTGCACCTCAGTATGCATATATATATATATATATATATATATAACACATTGAGTGTAAATTATAATTTTAACTCAACCCTAACCCTAACCCTAATGGATGCCACTTAGAGACAGTAAAGCCCTACACCTACCTTAACCCTACCTGATTTTTTTCAACTTTTTTATTATTTTCTTAATTATAACTGAAAATAAATGCCCTTCCGATGTGATATGAGATTTGAAGAGGCAGAAAAAAAGTCAGGCAAAAGGCGGATTCGAACTTGGGTCAGTCTCGTCAAAAAGACTATGGCACACGTTTTACCATCTATGCCACTGAAGGTGATGTTTAACATGCATCTTTTGTAGTGTTGACTACCTCAATCACACATTGGTGGGTGAAGTTAGTGTAAATAGCCTCTGCCAACAAGGCGGGCTATTTGCACTTAGCGTAAATAGACACTCCATTTTTTAGCTTTGCAGAAGTGTCGCAAACTCACCTCAGGATAAGACCACTCTGGAGAATAGTCTGTCACCACAAACAGCCTTCCGGTAGCCTGTAACATTCCCATGTTTCCATGCGCCACAGCTGCCGACACGGCCTCGGCCACCTGCATATATGCCAGTTGTCCTGCCTCACCCGCCACTGCCCCAGCCTGCGTAGACTGAGGGCTGCAACAGGGCTGGAGACAGAGGTCTGAAGAATTGTACCCCCTTGCCCCATGAGCTACTTCGTCAGCACCTTGTTGTGCAGCAGTTCCAGAGGAGACCTGCCCCTCTGTTCCCGAATGGGTCATCAGCTGATGGCTGTAGAGAGCATTGGTGCCCGCCACTACTGCCGTACCGCTTCCACCCTCAACCGAAATGAAGTCATTGATCAGATCTGAGAACTGATTCCCGAAGGAAACGTCAAAGTGGTCCAGATTAATCTCCATCGAGCCTCCTCCATTGGTTCCACTACTGCCCAAGCTCTGGTGGGCGCCCACGGTGCTAAAAAGCCCCTGCACCAAACCGGCTCCTTGGAGGAGCGGCTGGAGCTGTTGATGGGGGCTGTTGGTGGCTCCATTTCCCTCTGCGTCATTGCACAGGGTTCCACTTTCTGCCCTCGCGCTCGTTCCTCCAGATCCCTGCCCGACTCCACCAGCTTCCGATGGTTGCTGGAGGTAGTGCTCTGCGCCCTCGGTTTCTCCTTCTTCACCAGGCTGCAAGTGCTCCCCTGGTTTCATAAGACCATCCGAGTCCTTCTCTTGAACACCTCCTTCTCCTTGTTCTGTTCCTATTGGCGGTCCCACTTCCTCATGCTCCTGACCCGGTGTTGGAAAGCGGTTCTGGTACTGCAGAAGCTGGAGCGACCCAGCCTGTCCATTCTGTTCAGTTGGAGAGCCGCCATTGCAGTTAGAGGCAGTGTGCTGGCTGGGGTGGGTATGATGATGGTGGTGGAGATGCCCATTAGTTCCTGTTGAGTCCGTTTTGACGACAGACAGGCCCATGTAGGCATTGGGGTCGTGAGAGTTCTGGGTCGAACTGGAGTTGCTCTGGGTTTGGGACTGTGGAGAACCTTGCAGGAAGAAGCTGGGCGAGTGACTCTGGTGGCCCAGGTGAGAGCTGGAGATTGACTGGCTGTAGCTTGCAGCTGACATAACACTTGACGGATAGTCTTGCTTGGCATCAATTGCACTGAAATCCATCTGCTCAAGGGTAGTACTAGGACTGAGTCCACCTCCAGATGGCAAGAGTGAACCAGTAGGAGTCAGAGCCAGGGAGTTTTGGGCCGAACCGCCATTTGAGGAACCGGACATACTGACAGCACCGCTCACAACTTCTCCAACCTGATATCCCCCCTCTTTCGCCAGCTGCTGTTCAAATGATGTGTCCTCCGTTTTGATGTTCTTCACCAGAGCTGTATTGAAGCCGTAACCGTTGTCGTTGAGAGGCGGGGAACACCTCAGCCCTCCGTTACTGCAGCTGCTCCCGTTGCTCTCTTCAGTTTTCAGCCCATTTCCTCCATAGGTTTGACCTTGCTTGGGGTTGTTGAGGAAGCAGTCAGGGTCGAAGTTCATATTAGTCTCAGGCAGCTTGATACTCCCAGATTCCAGGTTACTCGACAGCACCAGTTCTTCAGACACACTGGCTGTGGACAGCATAGCAAGTCCGTCTGAGGACCCTGCGTCTGTTAACCCCACTCCAACCGCTCCAGCAAAGGCGAATTTGTGACTGTCGGCTGTCACTGCTAATACCAGACTGCTTGAGGCTGTGTCCGGGCCCAGGAGGTGAGCGCTGGGGTCTACAGTAGGGGACATGCTATAGACAGGGTCTCCAGAGACCTCTGACATGAATACAGTGGTGGACTGAGACAGGCTGCTCATTACTGAGGCTACATGGCCCATTCCTGTCACCACGGGACTGTCGGCCATATCAGGGTCAGAGTTTAGCCCGCTGCTAATGGAGACAGGTGAGCTCTGGGTGGTGTCTGGCACTTCCACCTGGTTGGATGAGGACACCTCCATGCTGTTCTGGTGGAGCAGTGCTGGTTTGTGCACCTTGCCGTTTCTCTTCTCTCGGCCGCCCGTTCCACCGGCGCCGTCTGCCCCTGCCCTGCCGTTTTTGCCCCCACCGTGGCTGTGCTCGGTTTTTCCCTCTGACACGTCGTTGTTCTGAACCTCAGAGTGGGTGCTGCTATAGGTGCCTCCAGTGCGTGGGTCCACTTTCGGGGAGATGATACGGTGTTTGGCACTGTTGCATTTGTGATGCAGGCTGCTCCCAGCACCTACAGAGAGCAGACACATTTTCAAATTTATTTATTTATTTATTTATTTTTTTAATTTTAAGCGAAACCATGCATTTTGATGCATTTTATTGAAAGCTCTGGCACACTGTTTAGCAGAGAAATGACAAATGCAATGTACACTGCCGTTCAAAAGTTTGGGATCAGTAAGATTTTTAATGTTAATTCTTATGCTCATCAAGGCTGTATGTATTTGATCAAAATAAAGAAATAAACTGTAATTTTGTGAAATATTATTGCAGTTTAAAATAAGTTTTTTGTTTAATACACTTTAAAATGTCATTTATTCCTGTGAAGCAATGCTGAATTTTCAGCATCATTACTCCAGTCTTCAGTGTCACATGATCCTTCAGAAATCACTCTAATATGCTGATTTTTAATCAATGTTGGAAACTTTGGAAGATGTGATAATAAATAAATAAATAAAATTTAAAAAGAACAGTGTTTATTTAAAACAGAAATTTTGTTTTTCAATATACACTATTATTAAAAAGTTTGAGGTCAGCAATTTTTTATTTTATTTTTTTTTTAAAGAAATGAATACATTTATTCAGCAAGGATGTGTCAAATGGATAAAAAGTGATAGTAAAGACTTATATTGTTAGAAAAGATTTCTATTTTGAATAAATGCTGTTCTTTTTAACTTTTTCTTCATCAAAGAATCAAAGAAAAAAGTATCACAGGTTCCAAAAAATATTAAGCAGTACAAGAGTTTCAACACTGATAATAAATCATCATATTAGAATGATTTCTGAAGGATCATGTGACACTGAAGACTGCAGTAATGATGCTGAAAATTCAGCACCGTCACAAAAATAAATTATATTTTAAAGTATATTAAAATAGGAAACCAATATTAGAAATTGCAATAATATTTCACAATATTCCTGTTTTTTATCTGTATGTTTGATCAAATAAATACAGCCTTGATGAGCAGAAGAGAATCCATTAAAAAAACATTGAAATCTTACTGATCCCAAACTTTTGAATGGCAGTGTATATTCTAGAAAGTGTTATTAAAATACATAAAAAATACATAAGTAAATATGAATAAATTAGATAATTAAAATCTATATTACAGTAAATAACAAAAAAAAAAAAAAGATATTCAGACAAAATATAATCTTAGTTAAACATCATGAGTTAAACATTAAACTGTCTGAAAATATTTGTGAAATGTGGTGGAGAAAATGTATTTTCACTTGACTCAACATTGTCATCTGTCAATGCGATTTCAGAGAAAATTAATGCATTGGTTTCATAATCCGTTTTGTTTAATGTAAATGCATTAATCAGTGTCTGACAGTAATTTCTGGTGGAGAAAGTTTTGCACTCAACTTAATCAATTTTACTTGACTCAATATTACCATCTACTGGTCATAATCTATACTGAACCAGAAAAGATAATTGAAAAGACCCTCAGTAGATCTGCATGTAAACTATTAAGGTCCAAATTTAAATATAAATATATTTTTATAATACCTTAAAGTGAATTCACTGTTAGATAAAACCCAATAAAACCCACATGAGTCCTTATAGAAGGAGAATAGAATGAATTAAGTCATACAGTAAGAATAAGATGAATGTGTATAGAAGCTGAGATCATTTGGTATTGGAGGAATTTGATGAGACATGAATTCATAGTGAAATCTCTGACTTGTTTACAAAGGAGAGTTTTCTTTAATGAGACAGTACAGAGAGATGATTTGGGGCTGGTTCCCTTACCCAGGTTTCCCGTGCAGAGGCAGTTGTGAGTCCGGGGAGGTGGTTTGGTCTGGTGGCTGTCCAGAATTTGCTGCACGAGCTGCTCTGCTGAGAAGCCAGTGCTGCTATTCCCGTTGCTGCAAGTCCACTTGATGCCATGAACTGCCGGGAGAGAGGAGGAGACACAGACGTCAGCCAGACAGCCGCACAGACCAGCACCTCGCCAGCACCCCCCTACTGACACTGCAGGGGAGAGATGGCCTAACTGCCCCCACTGCCTACTGTCACTCATCATGGTGCTCTGCCTTTTCCTACAGAAATTTTCCGGCTTCAAGCATCTGTGACGTGCTTTTGATTACAGCTGATATAGTTTTGTCACATCTCTAAGGGGGTGTTTACACGACACCATTTTCAATTAAAAACAGAAACTTTAAGCATCTTGGCCGTTCATTGGCACGACAAAACTTTTGAAAATGGGTTTTAAAGTGCAAGTTTTTGAAAGTGATACTGTTTTCGTGTAAACTACAAAAACGCAAATTTGTGAAAGCAGTGATGTCATGCACATGTGTATTACGTGTTTGCATAGTGTTTCTTTTCAGCTACTGTCCTGGCATACGTAATACAGCGTTTTTAGATGTTTTCGTGGATCTGTGTGAACAGGGTTCATTTTGACAACACTGTTGTCTGTACGTGAAAAATGCAAAGGAAAAATGTTTCTGTTTAACATGCAAATGTTGCAAAAACAACGTTGTGTTTGCCGTAATGCATTGTGTCTATGTGGCAAAATATTTTGTGTTTAAAGCGCTACTATAAATTCTTCAGTATGAAAATATTTTTTTGAGCTGTCTAAATAATGATATATCATGCAAAAAATTACCAAGTTTTACGACCATACCTAGTGATGACAGGACGTTTGGATATAATATTTTGGAAATATTTAATATAACCAGGCCAAGATGCAATTTTCTTCCTTTCTTTCTTTTTTTCTGCTTATTTGGAGGATTTAAACTTGGTAAAATGCATTAAATGGAGTTTGTTTAAACATATTTTTGTATTTTCCATTTTTTGTTTTAATTTTAAAGTTTTAACTGTGTTGTTTTGTTGTGTTTGTCATTTTTCTTATCAATTATTGTTTTTTAAATATATATATAGTTTTTATTTATTTTATTTCAGTTTTATCTATTTAACTTCAGTTAAACATGTTTTTAAACATATTTTTATATTTTCCATTTCGTTTTAATTGGAAAGTTTTAGTTGAGCTGTTTTGTTATGTGTTTGTCATTTTTTTTGATCAATTATTATTATTTTTTAAATATGTATATATAGTTTTTATTTATTTTTATTTCAGTTTTATCTATTTTACTTCAGTTAAAGATGTTTTTAAACACATTTTTGCATTTTCCCATTTTCGTTGTAATTATTTTAAATTATTAAAAAAAGTATATATAGTTTATTTATTTTATTTCATTTTTAGTTGTTTAACTTCAGTTAAAGCTTATTTTGTTTCATAACATTTTTTTATAGTTTTAGTTTTAATTAACTTTAATAATGTTGCACAGATAAGACTAGAAAGTTATTAAGTAATTATACTATCACAGTAGTCTGTGTGCATGCATATAATGTATTTTAGGCATTTATGCAGAGCCTTAGCCCATAGACTTTAACTGTAAGTGCATTACTGTACACAAGGGTTTTTTCCCCCCATCAAAATTATGTTCTCTGCTAATCAACTAAATGTCACAGATGCTGCCCATAGAGCATAAAACTTGTATTCAACTTGGAACATTCCCAAAATGCCAAAAAAAAAAAAAAAAAAAAAAAATTACGTCCTTATGAACCATAACTCAGGTGACTGCAGATAAACAGCTGCTGCTTCAGATCACTCAAACACTCAAATATACAACAGCAACTCCAAAACAATGCAGCAGTGCAGTCTGATAAAGCAAAACAGTGCAACACTGATATCTGCTGGACATTCTGAAGTACTTCAGCTAATATTTGATGTTATAAGCCTGAAAGAGTAAAACGCTTTTTTACTCTCTCTTTGCTGTTTGATGTGCAGGTTGTTTTAGTAAGGAGGCTCTGGGTGCTGGTTTAATGAGATGAAAGCATCACAGATCTATATGAGCAGAGTGACAGCTCCTAAAGCCATCTTGTTTGCTTCTTCTAATGTTAAAAGAAAACACAGCATGGAACCATGGAACTTCATTTTTCATCTTTCAGTCCAGAAATAAACATCACAGTCATCTGACACAATCCAGTTAGAGACACTCAGAGAAGAACTTCATGATTTTAGTCAATACAAATCAGTTTGTCTCAGTGAGAGAGGTGCATTACACAGCTGCTTACACATACATCATGCACAACACACACACACACACACACACACACACACACGTACGTACGTGTATAGTCTCACAAAACCAGTCAAGCATATGTCCAGCTCATATTTCACACCAATATTAAAAGAAAGAAATAAGATATAAAATTTCAAAATTATATAAAATTGATATAAAATTTTACTTAAATGAAATTGCACTGACTTTTCATGAAAATTAAGCACATTTTGCCTTCAAACTTTCATTCTGTAAATAAATAAATAAATAAATTGAGATATTCTTTAAGAGATATTCTTTAAATTGTTCTACTGAATTAAGATTAAAATCTTCTAAAAATAAATCAATAATTTATTAAATATTTGTCTCTGAACAGGCTGTGTTTGTGTACTGATTTATGAATCTAATAAAAATAATTGAGAATCAGTGTTATTTTAGTATAATTGAGGTAATATTATAGTTTTTTAAAACACATTTATTTTTGTATTTTCCATTTTAAGTTTTATTTGTGTCGTTTTGCTGTGTGTTTGTCAATTTTTATCAATTATTAAAAAATGTATATATATATATATATATATATATATATATATGTATGTATAAAATATAGTTTTTATTTATTTTATTTCAGTTTTATCTATTTTACTTCAGTTAAAGATGTTTTTAAATATTTTTGTATTTTCCATTTTCGTTGTATTTGTTTTAAATTATTATTATTTTTAAAAAATATGTATATATAGTTTATTTATTTTATTTCATTTTTAGTTGTTTAACTTTAGTTAAAGCTTACAAAATATGTATATATAGTTTATTTATATATAAATATACATATATATACATATATATACATACAGTGGTGTGAAAAATTGTTTGCCCCCTTCCTGATTTTTTAAATTTTTTTTGCATGTTTGTCACACTTTAATGTTTCAGATCATCAAACAAATTTAAATATTAATCAAATATAACACAAGTAAACACAACATGCAGTTTTCAAATGAAGGTTTTTATTATGAAGGGAAAACAAAATCCAAACCCACATGGCCCTGTGGGCCCCCCCCCCGCCAGCACCAGACCTGCCTGACAAAGTGAAGTAGACCAAAATATCCTCAAAAGCTACACATCATGTTGCGATCCAAAGAAATTCAGGAACAAATGAGAAAGAAAGTAATTGAGATCTATCAGTCTGGAAAAGGTTATAAAGCCATTTCTAAAGCTTTGGGACTCCAGCGAACCACAGTGAGAACCATTATCCACAAATGGCGAAAACATGGAACAGTGGTGAACCTTCCCAGGAGTGGCCAGCCGACCAAAATTACCCCAAGAGCGCAGCGACGACTCATCCAAGAGGTCACAAAAGACCCCAGAACAACATCCAAAGAACTGCAGGCCTCACTTGCCTCAGTTAAGGTCAGTGTTCATGACTCCACCATAAGAAAGAGACTTGGCAAAAATGGCCTGCGTGGCAGAGTTCCAAGACGAAAACCGCTGCTGAGCAAAAAGAACATAAAGGCTCGTCTCAGTTTTGCCAGAAAACATCTTGATGATCCACAAGACTTTTGGGAAAATACTCTGTGGACTGACGAGACAAAAGTTGAAATTTTTGGAAGGTGTGTGTCCCATTACATCTGGCGTAAAAGTAACACAGCATTTCAGAAAAAGAAGATCATACCAACAGTAAAATATGGTGGTGGTAGTGTGATGGTCTGGGGCTGTTTTGCTGCTTCAGGACCTGGAAGACCTGCTGTGATAAATGGAACCATGAATTCTGCTGTCTACCAAAAAATCCTGAAGGACAATGTCCGGCCATCTGTTCGTGACCTCAAGCTGAAGCGAACTTGGGTTCTGCAGCAGGACAATGATCCAAAACACACCAGCAAGTCCACCTCTGAATGGCTGAAGAAAAATAAAATGAAGACTTTGGAGTGGCCTAGTCAAAGTCCTGACCTGAATCTTATTGAGATGCTGTGGCAGTTCATGCTCGAAAACCCTCCAATGAGGCTGAATTACAACAATTCTGCAAAGATGAGTGGGCCAAAATTCCTCCACGGCGCTGTAACAGACTCATTGCAAGTTATCACAAACGCTTGATTGCAGTTGTTGCTGCTAAGGGTGGCCCAACCAGTTATTAGGTTTAGGGGCCAAGCACTTTTTCACACAGGGCCATGTGAGTTTGGATTTTGTTTTCCCTTCATAATAAAAAACTTCATTTAAAAAATGCATGTTGTGTTTACTTGTGTTATCTTTGATTAATATTTAAATTTGTTTGATGATCTGAATTAATTGAATTAATATCAATTAATGTTTTTTTTTTTTTTAAATATGTATATAAAGTTTTTATTTATTTTATTTCAGTTTTGGTTATTTAACTTCAGTTGCACATATTTTTAAACATATTTTTGTATTTTCCATTTTTGTTTTAATTTTAAAGTTTTAGTTGTTTTGTTTTGTACTGTTTGTCATTTTTTATCAATTAACGTTTTTTTTTAAATATGTATAAAAAGTTTCTTTTATTTCAGTTTTAGTTATTTAACTTCAGTTAAACATATTTTTAAACATATTTTTGTATTTTCCATTTTCGTTTTAATTTTGAAGTTTTAGTTGTGTTGTTTTGTTCTGTTTGTCATTTTTTTATCAATTATAGTTTTTTTTTTAAAAATCTGTATATAACGTTTTTATTTTTTTTATTTCAGTTTTGGTTATTTAACTTCAGTTACACATATATTTAAACATGTTTTTGTATTTTCCAGTTTTAGTTTTAGTTGTTTATATTGTGTATATTTTATTTCAGTTTCAGTTATTTAACTTCAGTGAAACATTTTTTTAAACATTTTTAAACACATTTTTGTATTTTAATTGTGTTGTTTTGTTCTGTGTTTGTGTTTGTTATTGTTTTTGTTTTTTTTAATATGTATATAGTTTTTATTTATTTTATTTCAGTTTTAGTTATTTAACTTCAGTTAAAGCTTATTTTGTTTCAAAACAATTTTGTTATGGATTTATTTTTAATTAACTACAATAATTCTGTTGAGAGTAATTAGAATTGCACTAAGAAACAAAATATTCTGGACAGTAAATTTTTATTATTAATCAAATTAGTAATATGCTTAATTTACATAAGAATAAAATAATGCAATATTATTTTTGCAATACATCAATGGTGTTGCTATTGCTTTGCTGACATTTTAAGATGTTATTTTTTATTTTTATTTTTTTACCTGAATTACAAACATCTAACCAGAATGCCCCTTTATGCCCCAGTGCATATATGGGCCACATCAGGGCCACATTTTATCTGAACAGCCTGTGTCATTCAAAATACATGACAGCCACCTCCAAAATTTGAGCTCCAGCTGAGATTTCCTGCTGTCAGCAGAAGGTGGCAGTCCTGCACCGTCACTGAGCTTCACTCATGGAAGGTCATTCAAAGAGATGGTGATGATGTGAGAAGCGTTTTCTCCTGCCCTTTCAGCTCTGCACTACCACATCATGAAGTTAATGACTCATTGATGTGTGTTCAGATTTAAAAGTCACTCTAATATTACAAGAAAAATAACTGCTGTGAATGTACAGACAGTGTCAATGTGTAAAACACAGTCAGCTGGTTTTGTAAAGTTAAAGGCACAGGTGACCAGAGAACAGGGATTTTTTTTTTTGACACTTTAAAATGTCAGAATGTCACTGCATTAGATACAAAATATGAAAACAAATGGCATGTGTTTATGTTGTATTATTTAATGCAATGACATTCAGATGTTTTAAGTGTGATTTAAGTGTCCAAATACTTTTTGGGGCCACTGTAGATACAGACTAATCTTCTCTGAAATAACCATGAATACATAGCTATTAAATAAATAACTAAATAAATACATAAACAGTATTATTTTTCTAATGAAGGTAAACAATGTAATTTGCATATAGAATATTTGTATTATATTTTATTATAATTTTTAATATTTATTTTATATTTTTATAAAATACGTAAAAAATATATTTTATTGCACATGACAATAATATTTATAATATTAATGAATTATAAAATATTAATTATTATAAATACTACTTTGAATTATAATGGAATATTATAATATAAATATTATATTTATTTTGAATAAAGTTATAATTTTGTGAAATGATTTAAAAGTGTAAAAATAGTAATTGTGCATATTTATATTAGAAAAAAATGCATAATCTGAGCCAATCATAAATTTAATGCTAGATATGAAATGATGGAATTAACAGAATTATTACAACAATGTTTAAAATGTTCATTCTTCCACAAAATTAATGTTGGAAATGTGTTTGTCATTTAAAAAAAAAAAAAAAAAGGTTTTTATTTATTTTATTTAGTTTAAAATGTTCATTCTTCAACAAAATTAATGTTGGAAATGACATGAAAATTAAAATTAATGTTGGAAATGACATTTGTAAAAAATAAATAAATAAAAAAATAAAAAATTAAATGAATGAATAATTATGAAAACAATATGAAAGCAGATGCCATGTTTTTATAATGTAATGATCATGAATACATAGCAAACAAATAAATAAATAAATAAATACTGGTCTCTGCTCTAAACTAAACTTGCTTAACTTGAACCAACTAAATATTTTTTTTCTATATCAGGCATATTATACTATTTCTTTACTAAGACACAGTGCAGACATGTAGTATGACACTCACACATGGGTTTGAGCTGCCCGATGAGTTCTTCCTTGGTCCATTTGGCCCACTCTTTCTTATCCGTGTTGATGGAGCACAGGATGGGCCCGCACGGTTTCCCACAATCCTCTATGGCGGGCACGTTCAGGTAGTGGACCAGCACAATGTCAGGGTTCTGAAGAAAAAAAAAAGAAAAAGAGAGAAGCTGATGAGATGAAAGACCGCACATAATGAGGGGAGAAGGAAGTGAAGACAAAAGCGAGTGGAAATTGACACAGAAGGGGAACAGCGACAGGAAAAGTTCCTGCTCAAAAGAAAGTCCAACATTTTTTCATTGGGTCTATGGAGAAGGATTAGGGCATGTCTAGAATAAAACATGGTAAATCATGGTAACCAAACACATACTGCAATGGTGCCCTTACATAGTGTTTTTACTCATTTTTATTATAACTTACAAATGTCAGTTTTTCCCCCAAACCCAGACTTACAATCTTACACTTTAAAAATTCATCATAAAATATGAATTATTACATATATAAAACAATGCACATGTAAAGAGTGATCAACTACTGTGTAAAATTATATACATTTTTTAAAAAAAAAATTATAATTGTATATATTACAACAATCCAGAGTCCTGTGTGTGAACTGCCCCTAAACAAAAACTGCCTTGTGAAGCTTTGAAACTTTTGCAAATCCTTTGTTTCAAAGCAGTGATTCAGAGCACATATATAGTCATGTGATTTCAGTAAGCAGGCTTGATTTTCATGGATGTTTAGGCTGAGTTTACAGTTCTGACCAGCAGGCATCATCAGCGTGTGGAGTTTCGAAAGCTTTGAAACAGTGAATCATTTTGCGGAGCAACTATTTCATTTGATTCAAAGTTTCATAAGAGCATACTTGGGATAAAATATAATAAAAATCAAGGTAAAAAATATAATTTGAAACCAGATTGTTTTTTTATTATATTTAATTAGCCTATATATTTTTAATGCATTTCATATATTTATAAAATTATATTTTCATAAAATATATATTTTATTGCACATGCTATAAAATTAATATTTTTATTATAATATTTCAATACAATCAACTGACGGTAGCCATTGACTTCCATAGTATTTTTTTTTCTTCATACAAACAGTTGATGATAACAATTGAATTTAATGCTTTTTATTTATTTATTTTTTTCCATACTATGGAAGTCAATGGCTATACCGCCAACTGTTTGGTTCCCAACATCCTTTAAAATATCTTTTGTGTTTGACAGAAGAATGAAACTCACACAAGTTTGAAACAACACGAGGGTGAGTAATTAATGACAGAATTTAAATTTTTGGTTGAACTATCCCTTTAATTGTGAATATTTAGAATAAAAATGCATAATCTGAACCAATCATAACTAAAATGCTATGAATTTACGCAATGCAATTATTAAAAAAAGTTTAAAATGTCATTTCTTCCACAGAATTAATGGTAATTTAAGACATGACGGAAATGACATTCATTGGTTCTGAGAAAAAAACTACATGGTCTCATAACGAAAACCTGTGGGAACTTTTTTGCAAGACGCGAAATACGTACCAATAAGTACATATCACTGCAGCTTCCAACAGAAATTAACACTAGAGGCGGTAAAACACTGAGCACTTGTAATCATTTTCATTCAAAGTTATGATTACAACTTGCGATTGCGTTTTTACATTAGCTTTTGTTCATACTATCGGGTAGGTTTAGGTGTAGTGTAGATGGTATGTTATTTTAAAACATCAGAACTGCGGTGACACCTACAAAACCAACATCACATAAAACTTACCATATTTACGTTAATCTGTTCTGGAGGAAAAAACCAACACTCTCTTAGCGCCACTCAGTGGACATTTCACATCAAATATGTCACAAAACATACATGGCGTACCTTATGAAAAAGTTCCCACAGGTGCGTTTTCGCCGTGAGATCAGGTTGGAAACAAAAGGCCAAATTTGTAACATTCATAACAATTTTACATTTTGGTAGCATATGAATTTGTACATTTTCATACAATCTGCTTATACCCCACTGAGGTTTAGGCTCAGGGGTGGACCTTCATGCCTAATTTTCTTCTAAAAACCATATATTTCTGTACAAATTACATCATGCGAATTCACACAAAATTGCTACTTCATAAAAAAAAGTTACATTTTTGTAACTACTGAGATCAGGGAAGAATTCTTCAGTGATGCATGAAATGCATATATGTGCTGAAATATACTGGCAGCAGACACATTTTACGTGAGTCCACAGTACCAAAAGTGCATGTAGTTAAAGAAATACCCATATATAGCAAATAGAGAAAGTGAAATTAACCCATGCAATTTCAACTCCATCTAAACACACACACACCCCAGAGAATCTCAGCCACGGTGGAGGAGCAAACATGTTAAACGTCAGGTCTGTGAGTTGTTTTGCATTCGGTGGCATGGAGGTGGGAGTCGTTAATTGGCAAGCACGCGAGAAAACACAACAGTCTCCCATTCTTCGCCCGAACTCCCTGGAGCAGATGCCCCCAATTAACTTCTAAGTATTTACCAACATCAAAACACCGCAATTCATGCCGGCTCAGAATTACGGCCATAAATTATCCTAATTGACAGCATAAGAGTAATAGGTGTTGTTTAAAGCTCAGCTGCTATAAGCACGAGTCGTGGGTGTGAAGGGGATACGTGGAGCTTTGGGGGCAGAAATCCAGCAGCTTCGAATGACTAATCAAACTGAAGCACACAGATACACTCAAAGGACATGGCTGATACATGTAGCTATAGACTTAAACCAACAAGAAAAACAGCCAGGAGCGTTGTGCATTTTATGTTCCTCTAGCCAAGAAAGTGGGAGAAATGTAGTTAAGAATCAGTTCATATACGGCAAAAAATATTTTCTTCCTCATTACTTTTGTCTTTGTTTTCTAGTACAACTGTCTTTACATTTTGGAAACAAGATACATTCAATGACTTGCAATAATTTTGCTTTCTAAAAAATGTATCAAAATTGAGTTTATTTCTAAAACAAGAATATCCGCCAACATAAAAGTTAATTTTCTGAGTCCATTGGCAGTGTATTTTTTACAACCTGTTCTCATGGCGAAAACGTACCTCTGGGAACTTTTTCGTAAAGACGTGAAAATACGTAACTCCATGTAAGTTTCGTGACATATTTGATGTGAAATGTCGACTGAGTGGTGCTAAAAGAGTGTTTGTTTTTTCCCTGGAACAGATGAAAGTACATATGGTACGTTTTATGTGACGTTGGTTTTGGTTATTTGCTTTAGTTATAACTGTATACAAAAACGATTACAAGTGCTCGCTGTTTTACCGCCTCTAGTGTTCATTTCTGTTGGAAACTGGAGCGTTATGTACTTATTGGCACATATTTTGTGTCTTGCGAAATAGTTCTCACAGGTATGTTTTCGTCATTAGACCAGGTAGATTTTTCAAGCAAAAACTCACTTAATTTTGCATTTCTCAGAAAAATAAGACTTAAAGGAACAGTTCACCCAAAAATGAAAATTACCCCATAATTTACTCACCCCCAAGCCATCCTAGGTGTACATGACTTTCTTCTTTCAGATGAACACAGTCGGAGTTGTTTTAAAATTTATCCTGCTCTTCCAAGCTAGGTAATGGTGGTGGATAGTGGCTATTATTTTGAAGCTCCAAAAAGCTAATTTTTCCAAGAGTTCCTAATCCTAATTTTCATTTTGTTTATGTATTATTGGATATAAATGATTGAATTTGTCACTCTTATTCTGTTTTTAGCTGCCGACTAGATTGAGCCATACAGAATTTAGTTGTCATTTTGTTACAATGACGAAAAAGAAATCTTCATACATCTGAAAGCACAGCTACATAGAGGGAAAGGTGGTGTGGGAGCTCAGACAGAGAGAAATGTGGCGGCAGCAGCAGCTCGAGCCATTTTTGAAGCTTTGTCAATGTTAAACTGTCAATAAATTTCCCCTGCTGCCACTTACTTACCTTCTCTGTCAATCTACCTCCACGCTCTCCCTCCCAAAACTCGTCACACATTCTGAGCTAATCGATGAGATACAGGGCAAAACTCGACTTTAAAATGCGTTCCTTTTGTCTTTGCATCACCTTTGGCTTTTAAATAGAGCCAATCATTCAGCGCTCTTGCCTGAAAGAGTTAGTACGTCTCTCTCAGGCTCTGTGAAAGATGGAATCAACTTCTCCTTTCTCAGCATCTGTCCGGCGGCCCCATTAGCATTTTAATATTGCAGCGTTAGCGACCAGATGGGAGACGGAAAAAAGCTAACACATTCAGGGATGCATATTTCAAGGTGTTTGCACAATACCTTTGGTAGATTTAAGGGAAAAAAAGCTGGCTGATTTCATCACAGTCTCAAACAAGAGAGAAATTGGATTGCATTATTTGTTTGCCTTTTGAAGGCAAGATTTTACTGTTTTGTGCTAAAACTTCTAGGCCAGCATATTTGCCACCCCTCACCATTTTTATGAGCGAGAACGTTCTGGAAAGGGGATTCAGCAGCTCAAAGGTGTCAGATGTGATACGTGCAACAGAAGGGTCTTACACAGTTTTGTTCTCAGACCACCTGCTGCATATTGTCTGCAAAAATGACAATTTGATTGTCTGGTTTTGTGAGTCAGATTTGAATCTATGAGATTTGATAAAATGACATTTCTGCACTGCTTGTGGAAACTGCACATGGTAAAATGGTTTCATTTAATCAAATGGCCCAAAATATTTACTAAAAAAACACTAAATGGATTTGAAAGTTGAATTTATGAACATGAAGTAAAAAGTAATTTTTCTTAGTCGTATTTAAACATGTACTGCATGTGCAAACAATTTTTTTAAATCAATATTTTGTCTTTTTTTCTAAAAAATATCTGAACATCCTTAAAGATGTATTTACTTGAGAAGCAAAATGTCAATTTTTTTTCTAACAAAATGTATTATCTTTATGAAAGATGACAAGAAAGGAAGGAGAACAAGTAAAAAATCATTCATAGCATTTTTTTCTCTCCACATTTTCCAAAAGTTTCACCTCTTCTATCTGTACAACCTTCTGTTCCCATAAAAAAGTCCCATAAAAAACAAACTTAGTTGGTAGAAAAACACTGCCGTTCAAAAGTTTGGGATCAGTAAGATTTTTTTATATTTTTTAAAGAACTTTCTTATGCTCATCAAGGCTGCATCTATTTGATTGAAAATACAGATTTTTTTTTTTTTTTTGTGAAATATTATTGCAATTTAATACATCAGATTTCTATTTTAATATACTTTAAAATATAATTTATTCCTGTGAAGAAAAGCTGAATTTTCAGCATCATTACTCCAGTTTTCAGTGTCACATGATCCTTCAGAAATCATTCTAATATGCTGATTTATTATCAATGTTGGAAACAGTTGTGCTGCTTAATATGTTTTGGAACCTGTGATACTTTTTTCAGGATTCTTTGATAAATAAAAAGTTAAAAAGAACAGTTTATTCAAAATGGAAATTTCATGTTAAAATATACACTACTATTCAAAAGTCTGGGGTCAGTAAACTTTTTCTTTCTTTTTTTTTTTAAAGAAATTAATACTTTTATTCAGCAAGGATGTGTTAAATTGAAGTAAAGTGATAATAAAGACTTATATTGTTAGAAAAGATTTCTATTTTGAATAAATGCTGTTCTTTTTAACTTTTTCTTCATCAAAGAATCAAAGAAAAAAGTATCACAGTTTCCAAAGAAATATTAAGCAGCACAACAGTTTCAACACTGATAATAAATCAGCATATAGAATGATTTCTGAAAGATCATATGACACTGAAGACTGGAGTAGTGATGCTGAAAATTCAGCACTCCGTCACAGAAATAAATTATATTAAGTATATTAAAACAGGAAACAAATATTAGAAATTGCTACAATATTTCCCAATATTCCTGTTTTTTTTTTGTATTTTTGATCAAATAAATACGAGACTCTATTAAAAATCTTACTGATTCCAAACTTTTGAACAGCAGTGTACATGTCAATCAAACAGCCTCTTCCTGCAGCAGGTATTTTTTTTTGACCAGAATAAGTGGATGTCCTCTAGATGTGTATTTCTTTTATATTTGAGATGGTTTTACTATGTCAAAACCTCAATTTGGTCCACAAAGTGCTGACTCACCCTTGTTTTTTTTTGTTTTTTTTTAACTGAATTTTGTGAGTTGTTCTCACTCAATTTCACTCTCGTCTATATCCCGGTGGTGCAATACTTGCTGTTGCTTATGGCAGTTTTAACACGACTGTAACCTGGCAACAAGCCTTGATAAGATACACACTCACATACAAACACACGTGTTTGCATGTAGCTGAACCATAAACTGCTTCCCATCTCATCAAAGATAATGAAGGTAATAAATTAAGTGTATAAACACTCTCTCTCTCTCTGTCTCTCTCTTCCACACAGGTGGATCTTGCATTACAGGCACGTGTATCAGTGACTGGAGTCGTCTCACACCTGCTGTACTTCAGCTGCGCGTCTCATCCAAAACACATTCACAAACACACACCAATGCAATAGGAATAAGAAACGGTAGTAAATATGAGATCTGTGTTCCAGTGTTTATGGACTGGAAATCTTCCTGTCTCATACTTTATAGTGCTTTTTTAGAGCTCGACAGTTGCAGTTCTGTTCCACTTTGACTATATGGAAAAAATGATGACAGAATATTAATTCTTGCATGAACTATTCCTGTTCCGCTTCCTTTAAAAGCGAATCAGACACACAGAGCAGGGCCAGAAAGAGTGTTTGACATTCTGCAGGCATGTTGCTGTGTTCATGCGTGACATCTATGCATTGCATATTGTGTGAGTGTAAATGTATCGTGTGTGTGTTGTACTCTGGGCTGTATTTAATAGCTGCCCTGGTCGTAGTGAACGTGATGATGAATGTTCCAGTGTGTCCATCATTAAGTTGCTCTCTGCCCAGGGCACATACACATACACACACACACACACACACACACACACACCATATTAATTTCAAGGGCAATTTCCCCTCACTTGTGAAGGCTTTTACGTGTGGACACAGAAGTGTGTGTTGTAACCCATTAGGTTTTTCTGCATTTAAACCGCGAGTATGGCTCATCTTTACCGACCTGCCCAGAGGCTCCTGACACTGATATCTGAACTCGACTCACTTCATCTACATGCTGGGGCAGTTCTTTAGGTTGTCTAAAGTGTTTGAGCCTGTTGATGCTATTAAAACACATTACAAAATCAATACACAAATTTTACAAAGACATTTTTGAGAGAAAAAAGAGCCTGAAGTGTTTTATTAACCCTTTGTTGCATGAATTATTCAACCTGGTCTCATGACGAAAACGTACCTGTGGGAACTTTTTGTGAGATGCGAAATACGTACCGCTGTGTACGTTTCGTGACATATTCCATGTGAAATGTCGACTGGTTGACGCAAAAAGAATGTTCTTTTTTTTTTCGCCGGAACTGATGAGCGTACATATGGTAGGTTTTACGAGACATTAGTTTTGTATGTGCCACTGCAGTTCTGACTTGAAATGTCCATTGAGTGGTGCTATAAGTCTAATGCTCCGTGACGTTTTAAAATAATGTACCATCTGCACTAAACCTAAACCTACCCGATAGTATGAACAAAAGCGAATGTGACGTAAAAACGCAATCGCAAGCATGCCATTTTAGCTTGTTTTTCGATCTCTCATCTTTCAGCTCTTTCATCGAGAGTCATGTTTTTGACGAGATTCGTACCCAAGGATTCTGCATCCTAAGTCCAGTTCTGTGCCGGCTGAGCTACCAAGCAAGATTGTTATGTGTGGAAAGCGAAACATATGGAGCTGTAATCATAACTGGGTAGATTACAAATGCTCGTTGTTTTACCACTGTTTTAGTGTTAATTTCTGTTGGAAACTGCAGTGATATGTACTTATTGGTACGTATTTTGCGTCTCGTGAAAAAGTTCCCAGAGGTACGTTTTCCTCATGAGACCAGGTAGGAATTATTAAATCACAGAAAATTATGAAGAAGTCTTATTTTTTTTGTACTTCAATACAAGAATATACTCATTCATATTTACAAATTAATTAATTAATAATAATATTTATTCTATTTATAAAGTGGTAAATATTTGATCCTACTGGTTTTTTATTTATTTATTTTTTTAATTTAGCATCTTCAATTCAATTATGATTTATTTACCATTGGTAAGTATTTATTATATTTAGCCTATTAATTATTTAAAAATACAATGTCTTACAAAGAGGACAGGGTCAAAGGTGTATTATTTGATGTATTAATTTCTGACCTTTTAAATGGCTCTTTAAAGATGACTTTAGAGGACACCAGCATCAGAGGGTTAATCCTTTTTTTGTCACTTTTATTTATATGCACAGACCCACATGAATACAAATCAACACACATGCACTGTTACTGACAGGCATCTGCCACGGGGAATAGAGACGTCTCTTAAGCAAATGGAGATGTGCAAGAGAGCTGGGAAGATCTACTGTGGCATAATAGCAAAATTAATTGAGGATATCAATACAGCATTAATCATTAAAACATGGATGATGAAAAAGCACACAAAACGCTTACTCAAACGCACGTGAAAAGGGTGTGAGAGAGAAAGGTTATTATTTAAATTTGGGTGACCAAGGTTATTATTTAAATGAAAGTAATAAATTTAATGGTTAGAAAGAAAAACTGATGCATGTTGGACCTCAAACAATACATAAGGTCTGAAATAATGAAAAGGCCGACAAGCAAACATCAATCCTTGTGTGTGATTTGTGTGCATGTGTGGCCAAAGAGTGTTCATTTATAAGTGTCTATAGTCTAGTTTGTGTACATCAATGAAACATACTGAGGTTAAGAGAGGAGAGAAATATTGTTTTATGTCTTTTAAGAAATTCATCTTTTGTTTACTGCAAAAATCATATCATTATTTCATTTCATGTCAAAATAAGAAAAACTGTGAAAGTAGTATTTCACAAAAATTAACATCTTTAGAAATAAATAAAAGATCGACCTGCTGAACAAAAGTGTGCGTGACATTAAAGCTTGTATAAAAAAAAAAAAAAAAAAAAAAAAAAATATATATATATATATATATATACTGAAAAACAAGACAAATACATATATGTTTGCACACAGTTTATCATGATATGACCTCTGTTTGACCTTCAGTTTGACTCTACTGGGGAAAATGTTCTTATTCTGCTCATTTCTTACAATTTGTGTTTGTGTTTCACTAGATTAAAAGAGTGTAAATTAAGGAGAAAAACCAAAGGAATAAGGAGAAAGTGTTCTGCATCTTTGTGCACACAGACACTGGGGGAATGAGTGAGAAACAAAATGCGTGCCGGCCTAAAAGAGAGGCTTGGTTGCATGACAGCCCTTTAATTGCTTCATTAGCGTAATTAATTTGCTCTCTTCAATTAGCAGCTGGGCCTTTGTGATGTTTTCAGCTGTTATTTTCTCTCCTCTCTTGCTCTTCTGTTTTATTTCATTTGCTCTCTCTTTCTCTCTCTGGTCTCGTGGGACAGTCCTGAAGTTGCACCCCTCCAAAGTGAAAGCCCAGAGAAGCTCCTAGAGCAGTGAAATGTTCAGTCCTGCTTCAGTATTGTACTATTCATCTGCCTTCCTCAGCTCATTCTTTCTCTTGCAGTTTTCTTGGCATATCCAGAAACAGAACCTGCATAAATCTGTGGCTGCAAATAAAGCTCCACGGTTCCCTTTTGAAAACAATCTCTCGCGTTGCGTTTGAAACGCTATAGGGCAACTGCTGTTTACTCTGAATACTGATGCCTGATTTGTTCACATTTGTGTAACTACACGAACAAAATGGCATTTCAGCCCACCAAAATGGGTGGAGTCAACCAATATTTCCTTATGAACTTCTGGTACTTTTATTTAAATAATTCTATAAATGAATAATTATTAAATGTATAATTGTATATATTTTTATATACATAATTTGTTACACACACACACACACACACACACACACACACACACACACACATAATATATTAATATAATTAAATACTAAAATATTTATAGAAGATATATACAATTAAACATTTTAAAATTTACATAATTATTTAAATAAAAGTAAAAATGTGAATCAAAAGCTACTAAATCTTTGTGTTTTGTGCTAAATAATTAAAATAACTGACTAAAGCAAATAAATTAAAGAAAATAAATTCTATAATTATATAATGAATTATTTATATAAAATATATACAAATATTTGTCTATAATTATTATATAATATATAACGCACATATATAATATTAATTGTATAATACATAAAAATATTTAAAAATATATAAAAATATCTAATATTACTTATATAATTATACATACAGTATATAACAATATTTATAATTAAATATATAACAATATATTAAATATATAACAATACTTTTATATAATTATTTAAAGCTGCAGTTCGTAAGTTTTGCCTCTTTGTCGCCATCTCTGTTTGAAAACCTGGAATTGCAAGCTGCTTGCGGAATTATCTCGCTTGCGTGGGTTGTGAGTTGGCACGGCTCCAGCGCGGATGTATCTAATGTTTTGAGGTGAATGTGTGGCTGTCAGTCACTGCACCGGTGTGGATGTTTACTGTACTTCGCAATCACAGATTCTAGCCTATGTCTTGGAATATATGACCCAAATAAGAATTTCCACCGTATATTGCCATCTGAACAAGTAAGTAACAAGTCTGCCACGCTTGTTCTGACCAACTGAACCAAAAAAAACACTACCATAAATCGCGCTACCAATGGTGATTTAATCTAAAGATCAGTTAGCTCACATCAAATCAAACCGTGCAAAGTATTATTATTGTCATGCTTTATTCTCAAATTATTAATGTTAACAACATCAGCATTGCGTGACTATGAGTATAGTGTGTTTTAGCGTGTAGATTTCAATTTCTATACAGTCTAATATCTAATTGTCATTATTTCATATTAAGAAATTCTTTTAACACAAAAAGCAAATTATTCTCCCTTCGAACTGGTTTTCTTTAAAATACAAATCTTGTGTAATCCCAGGCTATCTTTAATTAGAAGCACATTTAAAACTGGAATATAATTTAATTTCATTCACATGTGTTTCATAAACACATAATCCTTTCTGGATTACAATCCGCCATCAAAATGATACATGTAATTATTCTAGCTGCTGTGAGAAAAGGCTATAAATGATCCGCCACCTGCAGGATCCTCAGATGCGATAGCCTACTAGCCGGGACAACTTCTTTATGTTTACAGACGTGACGTAATGACGCAGTGCCATGCTCAAATTTCCCATGAAAATCTACCCGTACCACTCAAATTAGAAAACTTTATTATAAGCTAAACGTTGTGAATCGGGCTAATGTAAGGCGATAGTTTTGAACACTGGCTAGTTATGTACTTGCTCAAATATTGATTTCGGATCATTTTTAGCCAAAAAAAGTTACGAACTGCAGCTTTAAAATGAGCAAAAATACGGTAAATTGTGAATGAAAGCTACAAGGTCTTTCTGCTTTGTGCTAAATAATTAAAATAATTGTACAAAGTAAAGAAATGAAAGAAAATAAAAAAGTATTGAGCTTTCATTTCTATAATTATATAATTAATTATTTATATAAAGTATATACAAATATTTATGTCTTTAATTATATAATATAAAATGCACACACACATATTATTTCTATAAATATAAAATATAGTTATATAATATTATTTTTATAATTGTATAGTATATAACAAACCATTTACAGTGTGTATATATATATATATATATATATATATATATATATATATATAACAAATTATGTATAAAATATGCAATTATATAATTAATGTATATACTTATTTAAATAAAAGTACCAGAAGTAAAAAAAAAAAAAAAAGAAATAATAATAATTGGCTAAAACAATTAAAAATGTGAAGGAAAGGTACAAGGTACAAAAGCTAAAGGGTAAATTGTTGTACCTTATTTTTTAAATATTACATATTAGTTCTTTAAAAATACATAGTGTGTACATATTAATATGTTTTTAAAGGGTAATGCCACTGTTTCTTTCTGAGAGTGTATGTGGTGTTCTGTATGGCTACAGAAGTCTTTGAGCTTCCTGATACTGGATGCTGGAGCTTTTCATGGTTAAGGCATATACTGTATATCGGTGTATATGAGTGACATTCACGTTTTATTTAGCTTGCACTGTAGGCACACACTTTATCTAGTGTCACCGTGTCTTTCTGTTTCTATAGCCGGGCTGTTGAGGGTGTTTGTGGGTCAGAGGCTGACAGCCGAACACGGTTCCTTCAGCAGCCTGTAATCAGCTCCAGACCTGCTCGGCTTCAGCGCTACCTTAAGGCCTTTCAGGAAGGATGTATTATTTAATGCGCCATGAGCTCTTGCTCCCTGACTTATGCTGTTCTTTCTCTGTCGGTTTGTCTCTCAAACACACACACATACAAACGTTCCCTCATGTTTTCAGAAGCTACCTCTCCAATCGAAACCTACCGGGCTTTGAAACGCTGAACCCACCATGAGGTTTTTGTTCGAACAACAGCATAATGGCTGTTCTTGTCTAAGAGGTCAAGGGGAGAACAGCACTAATGGCTCACTGGCTCCACAACACGCCACATTTGTCTCAGGACCTCTTCTGAGTGAGGGTCACAAGCATGGATCTGTAGATCTGAACAAATGCGTGTGTGTGTGCTTTCACCTCACTCCGGTTGGTGGGCACAGGAAGTCTCAGTTTTCCTCAAGGACTTGACAAAAAAGCTTTGACGTGTCACGTAGCGTTCAGACGGAGGGCTTAGGGTGGTAAACTCATGGCTTTCACTTTTCAAGTCTTTTTGCAAAAGAACAGCGCTGAACTTCAAAAGGAAACGAATAATGCCTAAAGTTTCCAGGGTTTAAGTGTCATTGCCCACTGTGAACTTTTGTTATGAAATACTTACTTTAAAGCACATTTGACTATTGAAAGTCTCCTGGCTTCATATGAAATGTGCGGTTTTCTTTCTTGTAATTCTTACAGGACAAATTCAAGCGCTTGTCCTCTTTATAAACAACCTATTTCCTTTAGTTAAGTTCTCGTCAGTCGCAGGTGGGACATTCTCATTCTAGAGAGCTTCTGCAAAAATTAGCATACGTCCCCTGCAAACAAGTTGAGTCATCAATATTTTGGCCCATTTTCCCAGAAGGGAAAGACAGTGGGTTTATATGCATATATCTCCTAAAAGTTTTTGTCAACTTTAGGAGTACAAAGGCATAGAGAAGTGCTCAACACCAACAGATATGGACTAAAAACTACAAAACTCCAATGTGGTTTAACAGGATCTTTAAGCTCTGCAGAATTCAGGTACTGTTCAAATGTTCTGGGTTGGTATGATTTTTTTATTTATTTTTTTTATTGAAGAAAATGTCAAACGCTTACTATAGCTGCATTACAATAAAAACAGTGAAATATTATTACAATTTAAAATAACTGTTTTCCATCTGAATGTGTTTTAAAATGTAATTTATTCCTGTGATGCAAAGCTGAATTTTCAGCAGACTTCAGACTTCATTACTCCAGACTTCAGTGTCACATGATCCTTCAGAAATCATTATAATATGCTGATTTGATGCTTAAGAAAAATGTATTATTGTTTTCAATGTTGAAAACAGTTGTGCTGCTTAACATTTTTGTGGAAACTGTGATGCATTTAGTTTTTCAGGATTCTTCTGCGCAAGAGAACAACATTTATTTGAAACAGAAATCTTTTGTTACATTATAAATATCTTTACCATTATTTTTGACAAATTTAATGCATCCTTTGTGTATAAAAGTATTTTCTTAAAAAAAAAAAAGAAAAAAAAAATACTGAACCCAAACTTTTGAATGGAAGTTATGTCACAAAAATAAAACATTCACATCAATTTGAGGTTTTTAATACATTTAGTTTGGATAATGTGTGGAAGTCCATTTCCACATCAGTGTAAAAAAATACAACAGGTCTTTGTGAGATAAAGTTTAAAACTAGAAATTATTTTAAGCTGCATTGTGACTATATAGTCTACACTGAGATATAAAATTACAATAAAGTTGCAATTACGTATGTGAAATAAACTACCTGATCTCATGACGAAAACATACCTGTGGGAACTTTTTCGCAAGACGTGAAATACGTACCAATAAGTACATATCACTGCAGTTTCCAACAGAAATGAACACTCAATGAACATACATGGCAGTACGTATTCCGCGTCTTGCGAAAATGTTCCCACGGGTACGTTTTCGTCATGAGATCAGGTTGGAAATAGTCAAAATTACAAGAAAAATTACCTAATTGTGTTTTTTTTTGGGTAACACTTTACAATAAGGGTACATGAATAATCATGTACTAATGCCTAAATTAATACTTAATTCATCACATACCAATGATTATTAAAGGCGTTAACTAATTATGAACTAACGAAGAGCTATCCTTAACTACGACTGGAGTCATACGGATTCATGCATGAATAACGGCAGCCTTAACTACATGTTAGTACACATATTGGGTTTCTGGTGGGACACTCATTAGTGGCGCACTCCAGGCACTCGCTCGGCGCGTAAGGTTTGTTGTTACGGTAATGCCGATATTTTAATCTAATAAATGTTGTCTGCTTTTGTAAACCGAATTAAAGTCATGTTTGCATCCGCATTTTATTTTTGGAAAGTTATATACAGTAATTAACAGCATTGAGCTTCTGGACGCAAAATATCTGACCTTCTGTGTGTCTTTAGAGGTAACATTATGTTTGGACTTTTTTTTGAGTCCATATATGTGAAATGATGTAAATAAATAATAAAAGAACTAAAAATCATTCTTTGTTGTATTGGTGGTGTAAAGGAATAAGGAGGACACTGTTACAGCATGTTTAATGGTATGTAATTTGATGATTTGTTAATGTGTCATTGTGTCACTTCATCATTACTAACTAATATATTAACTACCCATACACTAACATCAACTAATGGCTTGTTAAAGTTGATTTTGACATGACTTTACTTGAGAGGGTATTCAATCATAATGAATTCACTGTTAACTACTTACTAAACTCAGCTCATGATTTATGTTATACTTTCTATCAAACACACATGTACTAACACAGTGAGTATTCAGCCCGGTTAAGAGATGCTGTGTGGATTTTCAAGAAGTCAGAGAGCGGAGGGACAGGTTCATCACGGCTGTGTTTGGATGGAGAGTGAACTCAGTTTGAGCATTTCTTTAGGAATTGTTCAACAAATGTTCTTTGTAGGTTTTGGGTTTTTATATTTTATTAATCTGTGTATAAGTCACAATAGGGCGAGTTTAAAGGAAAAGAGAAGAACATAAAACAGACAAGATCAGTCATTAGTGTATTTAGTATTTTCTACACTTGATGAGGAGGATCAGCTAATCCTTTGCCACCCAATAATGTTTATGACAAAGCTGAAGATGTCAAATTCTCAAATTATGATAGTATTAAATTATTTAAATTAATTTCAAAGTCAGAGTATTTCTTATTCCTTCTTAAAGAGGCTGTTTGATTTAGTTTACCCATAAATGTTAATTAATGCATTAACTATCAAACATGTATTAACATGTAGTTAAGGCTGCCGTTATTCATGCATGAATCCGTATGACTCCAGTCGCAGTTAAGGATAGCTCTTCATTAGTTCATAATTAGTTAACGCCTTTAATAATCATTAGTATGTGATGAATTAAGTATTAATTTAGGCACTAGTACATGATTATTCATGTATCCTTATTGTAAAGTGTTACCTTTTTTGTTCTGAAGTGGAAACAGGTTTCCATAATAATGTGGTTTTTTAATTTTTTTTTGTATGGGGAACTTTAAGTAGAAAATGAAGGGCGGCACTTAATTTTATTCACTGAGAATTGCTCATATTCCTTCTGTATAATTACAACAGCAAAAAAAAAATAAATGACACTTTTTTAAGAAAAAATCTGTGGAAATAATGCTCAATAAAACCAGGAACATTTATTAAGAAAGCAAACGAGGCCCTTACTGATGAACTAGAAACGGTGCTGTTTGTGTGCCTGTGGAGCTGAAGGTGAATGTTAACGCTGTACTGAGTGCAGTGGTGAAGTGTGTTGACCAGAGTCCAGCAGAGCCTCGCGTCGCTTCCTAATGCCCGGCGGAAACAGCAAATGGCTTCGTTTTACTCAGCATGAAATGGAAGTGAATGGACGGGTCAACTGCAATACAAGAATGTGGTCACAATTTCAACAGGCTGTCAAAAGATATGAAATCAAAAAAGGTGGTGAGGAAGAACGAAAAGAGCACAGAGAGGAAGAAAAAGAACGTGGGGAGAAATAAAAGCAACTTTATGCATTTTCTCGCAATGTGTGATTTGCATTTTGTGATTTGCAGCCCTTAATGCTCCATAAAGACGTTAAAAACATTCTCACTTGTAAAGATTCAGTTGATAGTAACGGTAAACACCAATCATGTCACCCGCCATACAGGGTTTCAGACGCCTCTAAAGACCGCTAGCAAAATGCATGGCTGAATGAATAAATAAAAGGTTCTTTTGGGGCTGTCTGTAGCCTCCAGGACTGAGAGACGAAGGGTAACTAGTCTAGACTCCTGACTGTCACAAGTATGGTCCACATTTTAGCCTATTCTGCCTAAAAGCTCTCCATTTAGACAGGAAGAGACCACCTGACCAACTTTGACAAGAAAGCATAACATTAGAAAAAATCTTTAATTATTAACTGTAGGCTCCATTTTTTAACAAATGGTAACAAATGAAAAAATACTTTTCATTTTATTACATTATTTATTTTAACTTTATTTTTATTTTTTAGTTTCTTTCCTTTTATTTTCTATTTTATTATTTATTTTAACATTTTTTAAAAACAGAAAATATACTTTATCATTCTGATTTTTATTTTATTATCTTTTTTAACATTTCAACAATAGAAAAAACTGCTTTTTATTTTTTTCTGCCTTTTTATGTCATTATTTATTTAAAAAATGTAAAATCTTTATTTCAATAATAGAAAAAAAAATCATTTTTAATAATTATTTCAAGTTTAACAATAAAAAATGTTTTTATTTATTTCTGCTTTTTAGTTTCCATTATTTTTTTTCCATTATATTTTTCATTTTTAGTTTTTTAGTTTTAATTTAATTTCAATTTTCCAGCCATAATATATCAGTTAAATCACAGTTCCATTGGTTTTCAAGTTCCTAAAACATTTAGTGTTTCAACATATTTTTTTATTTCAACATGTTTTTAACAATAGAAAAAAGTTAATTTTTTCTTTTTGTGATTTTATTTTATTAACAGAAAATGTTCTTTTTTTCTGCCTTTTTATTTAATTATTTTAACATATTTTTTACCAACAGAATTGTTTTGTTTGTTTGTTCTTCAGTTTTTTCTCCCCATTATTTATTGATTTCAGCTATAATACTTAGGTTAAACCATCTATATCATGATAGCGCAGTCCATGGGCTTTCAAGTTTCTAAAACTTTAAGTAACGAATGTGAACAAAAGTATAAAGACTGACCTTGACAGGTGTGATTGACAGTGCCAAATGGTGTGTGTGTGTTTGCGTGTGTGAGCTTTCTGAGAGCTCGGGTGGGCACCAATCACTGCTGTGTAACCTTGTGAGTCCGATCGCTCTGCCGGAGCATAAATCAATGAGCACCTCTGAGCGTGAACACACTGGATCACACGCTCCTCAGCTTCCTCTTTGTGTGTGCAGCACAGCATGACACTTCCTGTATCCGTTTTATCCAGATATATATTTTTTTCAATTCTCCAAAAATGCATTAAATTAAGCAAAAGTGACAGTAACATTTATAATGTTACAAAAGATTTCTAATTCAAATAAATGCTGTTCTTTTGAACTTTCTATTCTTAAAAGAATTCAGAAAAATTTTAAGTAGAGCAACTGTTTTCAACATTGATAATAATAAGAAATGTTTCTTGGCAGCAAATCAGCATATTAGAATGATTTATGTGACTCTGAAGACTGGAGTAATGATGCTGAAAATTCAGCTTTGCATCACAGGAATAAATTACATTTTAGAATATATTCAAATAGAAAACAGATACTTTAAATTGTAACAATATCTCACAATATTACAGTTTTTACTGTATTTTTATTTGAATAGTTAGCCTTGGTGAGCATAGGAGACGTCTTTCAAAAACATCAAATCATAACAGAGGACATTATTTACATATATTTACATTCACAATGCTGCTCTTTTGCCATAGTAACAGTGACTTCACCCTGATTGGTTGAGCTCTTCGCTATTAAATATGATTTTTAGAAGTCTACAGAAGTTTGGACCATCACTTAACAATCTCAGAGCTCACGGCAGGTCTGCGCAGAAGGGTTTATACATTATCACTAAAAATCAATTTCTCTATGGAGTAAATGAATGGGATTCTGTCCTCAGCCCCACTGTTGCGCTCTATTTGTATGCAGACACCATTCTGTGTTATAACATTAATATGTAGCAAGCGCTGCTTCATAAATCAAACGCTGCTGCTGATAATCTGCTTGTGATTGGGCAGGTGTGCCGGTGTAAAGATGAAAGTTTTAAGTGTTGTGAGTGTGTATGGGTAGGTTTACTCTCGCTGTCTCTGTGTGATGTGGGTGGACTCGCTCGCTCAGTAATCAATCATTCTTACCTGCCCAGCTGAGCTCAAGCCTCTGTAACTGTGAGAAATCCGACAGCTTAGATTCGCTTTATCACCACTGAGTTCTCTCGCTTTTTTCACATGATTTCTTTCTCTTTTCTACTCTTTTTATTATATGATTTAACATTATGTTTTCATCCCTCAACTCCCACTACACCTCCATTCAGACTACAGCAAACACACACACACACGCACACACACACACACACACACACACACACACACACACAGTATGAACTATAAAATGACTTTTGAAAGTTTTCGACTTTTCATAGGTAATTTTCAAGATGCAATCTGTTCATCTCACACACATAAACTGTCTTTCATCCAAAACATTTTTCTGATATACTTATGACTATAAATTGCATGATGCAATATTTCCCCTTCTAGGGAACTCTAGTTCCCCTAGGGGGCACAATGGGGAATGCAGCCCGCATGACCGGTGTCTGAAGCACGTGTGAAACAACACCAATCTATTGGCCCACATGGCCCATGACGTCATAGGCAGGGTGCCCGGAAGTATAAAAGGGCATCTGCTGAATACGTCATCCTCCTTGCTGCCTTCAGGAGCCGTCTTTTTGAAGTGCGTGTGAGAGACCAAGGCAGGTGAGCGCTGTGGAAAGTGTATGCCTCCGTTCCAGAGGTTTCTGGCACTTGAGGACACGCACAATCTATCTGTCATGTGTCTTGGTCAGGAGCTTGGACGTTCAGTGCTCGAGGGCTCTGAATGTGCCCATTGTGAGTGTTATCCAATGAGAAGCTCTATTCGCGGTTGTCCCTCTTCTTGAGAGATGAGTGACAAGCGTTTGTGTCTCGCGGTTCGGGTCCAACTGTTGCCGAGGCACGTCTCGCGATCGGCTCGCAAGACTCGGATCGCGGGATTCGTGGGGTTGAGATGCTTTTTTCGGATTATCGGTTCCCGAGGATAGTGCTTGAGTCGAACAGTGCTTTAGGGAATGTGTGCCTCCATGTTTGGATTCTAACACTCGAGGGCATGTTCTGATTTCCCGTTTGTCTCGGCAAAGAGCACGCACGTTCAGAGTTACGTGCTCATCGTGATGAGTCACAGTGTCTAGGCTCTGCTTGCGTTTGTTCCTATTCCTGAGGGGTGTGGGACAGAGCGTTTGTGTCTCGCGGGCAGGTTCCGCCATTCGTTTCAGCCCTGATCTTGCGAGATCGTGGGCAGAGCTATATTCGGCTCGGCCGTGCCTCTCTAATATGCATGTTATTGTGTGTGGAGAGCTTCGCTGGGCGTGGATATATTTAAATACTCTGTGGAGAGATGCTTGCGAGTTTTCTCTCCCAGGGTTTTCAGCACCTAGAGTGGTTATGGGGAATGTCTTTTTGCTCTGGAATATGGCGGTCTGAGGGCAGCTATGTTCTAGCCTAGCTTCTTAACTAGGTTGGGTTCCCCTTGGCAAAAAGTTCTCGAGTAAGTGATGAAGTCTTTGTCTAGGAATCTGCTATTCGAAGATAGATGTGTTCCAGCTTGGAGACTGCTCCCCTTTAGGGTTTTTAAATTGTGGTCTCCGTGAGCCCCTTGCCTGGACTGTGCTGTCTCCCCTTCGGGGTTTTAAATAGATGACCCACTTCCGTGGCCTGGGCAGTCTTCAGCCTTATCTGAGGGAACTGGTATTCGAGGATAGCTGTGTCCAGCCCTCTAGTGCTATGGCCACTGCTTACATCAGGCTTGATCTTAGACTATGATGTTTGTGTTCACTTTTTGGCGAATCATTTACCGATGGTCTCGATCTCCTGGTCAATAGCACGGTGATTCGCTAGCCTACTGTGGGACTGACACGGATTGGAGACCTCCTTAATATAGCCATCTGAGGGTGGTTATATTCCAGCCATTGTTTTGGCAGGCAGGCTTACCTGAATACAGCTATCTGTGGCTAGTTGTGTTCTACTGCAATTGCGGTAAGCCCTTTCATGGAGTGGTCCCCTTTCCTAGAGCCTAGCTATCTGAGGATAGCTATGTGCTAGCTCAGTGATCGCTCCCCTGCTTAGGGATTTAAGTAGCGGTCTCTTGAGCCCTTACCTAGACAGTGCTATCTCTCCTCTTTGGGTTATAAGTAGACAGCCTACTCTTTGTGGTCTGGGTTGTTTCAGTCGGTCCCCCTTCCGGTGGGCCTTCCTAGGTACATAGCTATCTGAGGATATCTATGTGTTAGCTCAGTGACTGCTCCACTTCTTAGGGTCTTAAGTAGTGGTCTCTTTGAGCCCTTGCCTAGACAGTGCTATCTCCCCTGCTAGGGTAGCAAGTAGTTAGTCCACTATCTGTGGTCTGGGAAACTCTGCAGGAAGGTTATCTAGGCTAGCGGTGTATTGCTTACTTTGGGACTGAAATGGATTGGGGTCCTCCTTAGTATAGCCATCTGAGGGTGGTTATATTCCGGCCATTGTTATGGCAGGACGGGCTTACCTGAATACAGCTATCTGAGGCTAGCTGTGTTCTACTGCAGTTGCGGTGAGCCCTCTTATGGAGTGGTCCCCTTTCCTAGAGCCTAGCTATCTGAGGATAGCTATGTGCTAGCTCAGTGATTGCTCCCCTGCTTAGGGTTTTAAGTAGCGGTCTTTTGAGACCTTACCTAGACAGTGTTGTCTCCCCTCCTTGGGTCGTAAGCAGACAGCCCACTCTTTGTGGTCTGGGTAGTTTTCAGTCAGTCCCCCTTCTGGTAGCCCTTCCTAGGTAAATAGCTATCTGAGGATATCTACGTGCCAGCTCAGTGACTGCTCCCCTTCTTAGGGTCCTTAAGTAGCGGTCTCCTTGAGCCCTTGCCTAGACAGTGCTATCTCCCCTGCTAGGGTATTGAATAGATAGCCCACTCTCTGTGGTCTGGGCAGCTTTGTAGGAAGGCTATCTCGGCTATGTTATTCTGGTCCACAAGCCCTCATAAGACCTTAGGGACATAGCTATCTGAGGATAGCTGTGTTCTAGCTCAGCAGCTACTCTCTTTACCTGATATTTAAGTAGCGATCTCTTGAGCTCCTCTAGAGGCTTTCTAGATAGCCTCTTCATTGGTCTTGTGTATCCAGGCTAGTTCTGCTCACATAGCATAGCTATCTGAGGATAGCTGTGCTCTTAACTTGGGTGGGATGTTCCCCTTGATCTATTCTGGCTCCCCCGTCTCTGCCAAGTTGCGTGAGCGGCCCGTGGCGTCAGTGGCATGACCCCTTTCTAAGGAAAGGCTTGATGTATGTACGTCGCTTCCTTGGTGCTGCGCCCCTTTGCCATGCAAAAAAACCACTTGTTTCGTCACTTAATGAATCAGTGTTTTTGAATGAGTTTGTTGAAGAAATTATTCAAAAGACTCACTCATAAAGAATCCACTTGTTTTGCTACTGAATTAACCAGTGAGCGAATAATTCAAATGATTGATACAGTCAGCCACTTGTTTAAATACTCAATGAATCTGTGATTTTAAACAAATCGGTTGAATGAATGATTCAAATAACTCAGTCATAAAGACAGTCACTTGTTTGTTACAGAATGAATCAGTATTTTTGAACAAATTGGCTGAGTGAATAATTCAAATGACTGATACAGTTGGCCACTTGTTTAAACACTCAATGAATCAGTGTTTTTAAACAAACTGGTTGAATGAATGATTCAAATGACTCACTCATAAAGAACCCACTTGTTTTGTTACTGAATGAATCAGTGTTTTTGAATGATATAGTTGAGGGAATGATTCAAATGACTCACTTGTAAAGAATCCACTTGTTTTGTTATTGAATGAATCAATGTTTTTCAATTAATCAATTGAGGGAATGACTCAAATGACTAATTCATAAAGACAGTCACTTGTTACAGAATGAATCAGTATTTTTGAACAAATCAGCTGAGTGAATAATTCAAATGACTGATACAGTCAGCCACTTGTTTAAATACTCAATGAATCAGTGATTTTAAACATATTGTTTGAATGAATGATTCAAACGACTCACTCATAAAGACAGTCACTTGTTTCATCACAGAATGAATCAATGATCTTGAACAGATTGGTTGAGGGAATGATTCAAATGGTTGATAAAGTCAGTCACTTGTTTAGATACTGAATGAATGTTTTTAAATGAATTAGTTGATTGAATGATTCAAAAAGCTCACTCATAAAGTAACTTGTTCCATTTCCAAATTAATCTGTAATTTTGAATGAATCAGGTGAGTAAGTGATTCACAAACAGTGAAAAGTCCCAGTGCTGTCGAACTGTTATATCAGCACTCCTGGAATAACTAAGCAAACTTTCTGTAATTTTAGAACAGCAAAATAATAACATTTACTTTATATATGAATTGTTTCTTCTTGAAATTCCCAAAGAACAGTTCAGTTGTCAGATTTAGCTCCCTTCTGGAGGCAATTTCGTCCCTGAAGTACAAGCCCACACACTCACACTTGCTTTTCTATCATGGTGGGGATTTTCCATTGATTGTTTTTATACTCAGCTAATAATATTTTCTATCCTTGCACCTAAAGCTAACCCACTGCATTTTTATATTTCCATGAAGACATTATTTAGTATGTTTATTAAGTCGTTTCCTCATGGGCGCCATTGCTGCTCCGCACAGTGTAGATGATTTCAGGTTTTACTATCCATGAGGGGACATTTAGTCTCAACAATGAAGGCACCTCACACACAAACATCTCCACATACTCAAACTCACACACAAATGTTATATACATGCTACGACCTGCACAACTACTAATTTTACCTTCAACTAGTCAAATAAACCCACAAACAGAGGTCTACTAGTTGGCTATTCACCATTTAGCTTATGTAAATGACACAATGTGCAGCATCAGCGGTCTGATGGCCAGCTGGAGACGATGTCCCGCACCGCAGAGATGATGTGTGTGAGAAATGAAAGCTTGCACATCTCGAGTGATGCTGCCTGCGGTGCAAAAACCCTCATGTCCCGCTCGCTTATAGTTTCTGTCAGTCTCGGAACAACACTTGGGTAGTTTCACGGGTCTCAGAGCGGTTCACTTCGATTTTGGCTGTATGTGAACACCTCAAACCAACTGTGTAGTTCACTTATAAAATGCCAAATAGAACAAGGACATCTGATCTGTGCACGTCAACAGGCCCAAAGCATCATCTAGTGGTAGAACTGATCGACTAGTTAGTGCGATGACCTCTGGCTGCTAATATACTTCGACAAAAGTGTTTATGACCCTCAATTACCGCCGTTGCTGTAAGACTGTTCATGCTTATAACAGACTGGGAGAGCTCAAGAAGACAGAGTTATTAGCTACAGGATGGTGATGAAAGATGTTTTCAGTTGTGTTTCTTGTTAGTCCTGCATCTGAAACATCATTTACTGGTAAATAGTAAGGGAAAGAGCTGAACTCTTACCTGTAGCAGCCAGTAACAGCGGCGGTGGAAGGTGGGAATGATGGAGGAGTGGACATAGCAGCCATACAAACACTGAAATAAAACACAGAGCCCACGTCAGTTACACACTGAGAATAAACACACTAACATCAGTACAAATGAATCAATTACAAAAGCTACGCAATCGTCAAATAAAGGTTCTTTATTGGCACTGATTGTTGTACAAAGAGCTTTTAACAGCCATGGAAACTTTTCATTGGACAAAAGCTTCTATACAGTGGAAAAAGGTTCTTGAGCTTTTTCACACTAAGAAAAAAATGGTTGTTTTAAGATCTGTTCACTGAAAGGTTCTTTTGAGAACCAAAAATGGTTCTTTTATTGCATTGCTGTGATTTTGGAACCTTTACTTTTAAGAGGGTAGAGTTAACAGGACAGTTTACCCAAAAAATAAAATTTGCTGTTAATTTTTTTTTAAGATATTTTAGTTGAAACCATGGACCATGGTCCAAAAATGCTTTGAAAGTGAAAAAAATAATATACAGGCAACACAGAATTAATACTTGTGGCTCTTATTGATATATTAAGGTCTTATGAAGCGAAACAATCAGTCTGTGCAAGAAACTGAACATTATTTACAAAATTATTACCTGTAATCCAGAGCCTCAAAGTGATTGTTTTCCACGAACTGGTTCTTTTGGACAGTTTGTTTCAATGAACTGCCTCAAACTGATTCACCAGTTTGTTTACTTAATCATGCAATGACGTCATGTATATGTAATAATGCTATTAATGCACCAATAATGATGTGAAACACAAATGTTTTACATGTCTAAAGCATATAAAGTGAATAAACTTGTCTTCATCAGCTCACCTTTTTACATAAACCATGAGAAACTGGTGAACTGGTTCATCTAGTTCACTAAAAACAACCGGTTCAAAACAATGATTCGTTTGCGAACTGGACATCACTCCGAACTGTTTGTTTGAGGCTCTGGATTACAGGTAATAATGTTGTATATAATATTCAGTTTCTTTCACAGATTGATTGTTTCACTTCATAAGACCTCAATATACCATCAGGAGACACAGTTATTAATTTTTTTCTTGCCTGCAAAGTGCCGGTAGCTGCTGACTTGCATTTTATGAATCACCAAGTACCATGGTTTCAGGTAAATCTTCTTTACTGTTATACTGAAGAAACAAAGTCACCTACATCTTGGATGGCCTGGAGAATGAGTAAATGATGAACTATTCCTTGAATAAATAAATGACACAACACAAACCAGCACAGTAACACTATGAACCTGAGTGCATATCGCAGCTCTACTACCACAGATCTGAACAATGAAGAGAATAAAGGTTGTTAATCATAATATTATACGCAAACAGTCATATGTACACACTCTTTTTTGTTCCCTCATTTTATCACATAAAAATGACACAATCCTTCCTTGTTTGATTCTCTTTATGATGGGATAAAAATATCCAGAGGGACATGATCTTTAGACACTCACTGTGTGTGTGTAACTGGTGTCCTTCATATCAGGTCAATAACAGCAGGACTGTAAGTCTATTTAAAGCACTGGATTACGAGACCTGTCTCAGATCTTATTGTACATTCGGCTTGCTGAATTTTACAGGAATGAAGCTCATCTCAGCGTATCATTCTTCCCCCCCCCCCCCACCCCCACAAACAACACACAAAACTAGTGTAAGGGAAGCTACAAGCTACTCATAATTTACAGTCAAGCTACTATTTAAAACAAAGTGACATTGAATTAAATGGGCAATGCTATGTTGATTAAGGTATAGAAATCAGATATTTAAATTTAATTTGTGCCAATATTTTCTATAATAATACCAGAAAAACACTTCATTACAGGAAAAAAGGGATTCAGAAACAGTTGAAAGAACAATTTTCGTTGCAGAAAATGTTAGAAAATACACTGAAAAATTCTTTTGAACCTATTATCAATAAGAAATCACTAGCAAATTTCACAAAGAACTACAAACTAAAATAATAAGTAACACATTGAATCAAACTTTGTATAAGACTGAAATAGCATTTTTCTTGTAAAATATACTCCAAAATTCTTTGTTTTATTTACAAAACAATTTTTTACAGAGCTAGAACAAATTACCTTTCAATTGTTCCACAGTAAAAAAGATTTATTTTATTTATTTTTATTTTATTTATTTATTTTGCGACAAAGAACAGCATTTAGACAATAAAGAAAATATTTTACATAAAATTTTAAAGTGAACTATAATAGTGTACGTAGCAACCTGGTCTCATGACGAAAACGTACCTCTGGGAACGTTTTTCGCAAGATGGCGAAATATGCCATGTACGTTTCATGACATATTAGATGTGAAATGTCCACTGGGTGGTGCTAAAAGAGTGTTAACTAATGCTATAACTCTAATGCTCTGTGACGTTTTAAAATAACTTACCATCTGCAGTACACCTAAACCTACCCGATAGTATGAACAAAAGTGAATGTGACGTAAAAACGCAATTGCAAGCATGCCGTTTTAGCTTGTTTTTGATCTGTCATTTTTCAGCTCTTTTATCGTGAGTCATGTTTTTGATGGGATTTGTACCCAAGGATTCCGCATCCTAAGTCCAATTCATAACTGTGTGCAAAACCGATTACAAGCGCTTGCTGTTTTACCGCCTTTAGTGTTCATTTCTGTTGGGAACTGCAGTGATATGTACTTATTGGTACATATTGCGCATCTTGCAAAAATGTTCCCAGAGGTACGTTTTCGTCATGAGACCAGGTCAGTTTTTAAAATTGTAAATTAAGATTATTAGAGTATGTTAAATACAATTTCAGTCTTTTTACTTCAAAATTTCATGTTGAATTCAATGTTATTTTCCATAGTGAAAATTGTTTTAAAGTAAATCTTACTCCAATTTTTTTTTAGTGAATTAAAGAATTTTTAACAAACTTTAAAAATTACATCGCTTCCTGTTGTCTAAAGTGCACAAAAGTTACTCTACCCAGTATCAACAAAAGCCATAGATGCGTATTTTGCCAATAGTTCATCAATAAATTCACAATGCTGATGCAATTGTTTCTGAAAAAAGAAAGAAAAAAATTACAGCTTTGATTGATCACAAAGTTTATTAGCACAATGCACTCTCATTAGAAACATTATTGATCATCTTTTTATTCTAACCTGTTAGCATTGGAAAAGAGCAACGGTTAGTTAGTTACTCCTAAACACTGATTACGATACACGCTGCGAATGAAGTACAGTGAAACGCATGTCGTCATCCTCCCATCAGCGGCGCAGAGGTGTTTGGTTTCAGTGGGAGTTGTGCGGAGGTGTTTGGTAACAGTGAGATTAGGAGATGACAGCGTCAGAGGGCATTATTTGCCGTCTGGGGCCCAGACAGATGCCAGAGGCCCACACACTGAGCAATTAAAGCCTAATTACATTCACACGATTAGATCAGGGCCATCGTCGTGTCTGAGACACGTTCCTACGCAAAGTAACTTGTTCACACACACACAAACACACACACAAACAGGCGCCAAGGTGCCTTTCAGTTGGTTATATCGGCGCTGAATTGGATGCTAATATCTAAATATCTCCTACAGGGGAAATGTGAGTCTTTTCCTCTTACCATTCTGCCGTACAACGTTTTCTCGGGACACTGATATGTTTTTTCATAAGATAAGACAATGAACACCGGCGAGACGCCTGCTGCTCATTTTTTGCACTACATTGAGTTATTTTAGTATCGTTGAGATACTAATACTATTAGTTTTTATTAAAATTAATTTATTAATAAGACAGATTTTGTTAATATTTTGTATTAATTTTATTTTTAGATTTTCTATTTTCATTTTAAATTAATTTTGTTGTTGTCTATACAGATTTTATATTATTTTTTTTTTAGTTTTAGATTTTTTTTTGTGTTTTCATTTTAATTTTGGTTAATGTTTTAATATTTTGTTGTGTGTTTTAGTTTATACAGTTTTTATTAATTTTATTTCAGTTTTACATTTTTTTTATTTTTGTTTTCTGTTTTCATTTAAATTTTTGGTTAATATTTTAGTATTTTGTTGTGTGTTTTAGTTTATACAGTTTTTATTCATTTTTATTTCAGTTTTAGGTTTTTTATTTTTATTTTTGTTTTCTGTTTTCATTTTAATTTTAGCTAAAGTTTTAGTATTTCATTGTGTTTCTGTCTGTACAGTTTTTATCATTTTTTTCATTTCAGTTTTAGTTTTTTTTCTATTTTCTATTTTCTTTTTAATTTTCATTAAAATTTTATTAACTTTGTTTTAGTCTATACATTTGTTTATTAATTTATATTTCAGTTTTAGGTTTTATATTTATTTATTTATTCATTTTAATTTGAAAGTTTTAGTCATTTTATATATATATATATATATATATATATATATATATATATATTAGTCATTTTATATTTATATATATATTTTAATTTCAGTTTTAGTTTCAGTTATTTTAGTAGATGAAGTTAACTAAATTAAAATGAGAAACCTTTCCCTGGCAACTGGCTGAAACAAAATAGGCTTTTGTATATTTTATTTCATTTCAGTTTACAATCATTTTATTTCTAGTAGTTTTTTCTTTTGGTGATTTAGTTTTATTTAACAACTATAATCCTCTACAGGGCAGTTTAATCTCTGGAGTCGATTATTACTGCATTAACTTTTAGTAATTATGAACCTCAAACTCTAAAAACATTAAAATATCATACACTGACATTTTCAGTGATGCTGTATGTCAAGGACACTGAGGTCACGGTAAAACTAAAACAGACTCTCACACCAAAATTTGATGTACTATCTACATCACAAATCTCCCTCCCAAGACCAATTTTTAAAGTGAAGTTTAAAAAAACACGAATCTTGATAATGATATCAGAATCACAAGCACATTTCCATATGACCAGCTACATTTACATATTAACGGCTATTTAGTATTCGGCAACTCAGCGTGGGCGTCGTTAGTTACCCATTACACATGCGAAGAGGTTAGCCAATCACAACAGAGGTCATTTACAGTCATAAAGACAGCAGCAAAAAACAGCCTGTTTAATTCTTAAGGGTCAGAGAGGGTGGAAAACAGTCATGAAATACTAAATTACAACTTTTTCTGCTGAAAGAACCCTAACATTATAAGTGGGGGGGATCAAATGCTACAAAACTGTTCAATAGGAGCGCTTTAAATAATGCAAAAAATGCTTTTGATATTCATTTTCCTCACACTGGGTAAAAAACGACATCAAACAGTAAATTCAGACTGAATCTGTAGCACAACTCAGGAACCATGGTGTGAAATAAAGTCAGAGAAGCACAGATGAATCTTTGCGACTCTGATGGTTCTGGGCAGAATGTGTTTAATGCTCTGACTCAGTTGGAAAACTCATTCTGTCTCAGAAGATCGGGTATCATCAGGGATTTGAGCTGCCAGTCTCATTCAGAAAATAAAAACCAGTACTTCTGGGTGTGGCAAAGCAGATATTGGTAACTGAGTTAGTCTGACAGGGAATGTTCTAAAAAAGTTTGTCTGACATTATTTAAACATTACAAACAAACTTTTTAATGCTATTTCTAGTATTTAATACATTCTCACAACTGTATGAGAAACGTTCTTAGTGCAACATTGTTTGAAAATACATTTATAGGTAATAGAAAATATGAAGAAAAAACATCAATATTCTTCAAAATGCAAAAAATTTCTAACAGTAATAAGTGTACAGCATTTTATACATATGTAAAAACATGACTCACTACTGGAACATTACAAATCAATAATGTTAAAGGGACAGTTCGCCAAAATTCAAATTCTGACATCATTTATTCACCCTCAAGTTGTTGTGTTCTGTTAAACATAAAAGAAGATATTTTGAAGAATGTTGGGAACCAAACAGTTGACGGTAGCCATTGACTTCCATAGTATGGAAAAAAACAAAAAACAAAAAAAATACCATTGAAGTCAATGGCTATGAGTTTTCATTTTAATTTTAAAGTTTTAGTTATTTTGTTGTGTTTTAGTTCATAAGATTTTATTAATTTAAATTTTTATTTAATATTTTTTATTTTATTTTATTTAATTTTTTAATTTTTCTGATTTCATTTTATTTTTAGTCATTTTGTTGTGTGATTTAGTGTTTCCCAAACTTTTTTCTGTCGCGGCACAGTTTTGTTAAGTAAAAAAAATCCCACGGCACACCACTAAGCACAAAAAAAAATATAACTAAAATATATAAATAAAAATAAAAATAAAAAAATAGATAGAAAGGGGGAAAGGTCTTTTTTCCCAAATAATTAAACAATGGGTTGCCAGAGTTGGTATTTTGGTTTTATATATGATCAGACACTTGTACTAAGTTTTCTGAAAATCATGCTCAAAAGGAGTTAACGAGGTTTTTGACGAGCAAATGACAGAGCTTTGTCCGTCATTAGAATGGCAGCATCTGGGGCAGTAAATTAACCGTATCACGTTTTCATCAATTTACACTTAGGCCTACAGGTTATAAAGTTTATTGTAGCTATATAGCTGAGATATATATAGCTCAGTTTTTCTTGTTTAATACATTCGGCCAAAATCTCATGATATAAAAGATGAACCGCTATGCACAGGATATTTAAAGTGTACAAAAGTGTATTGGCTACAACTAGATGGCAAATGCTCTTCTCCGCTCTTCAACAAATAGAAACACATTATTCTTTATAGACTGTTTCTTGAGTAAAGGAAACGCTGTTCTTACTCAAACATCAGTTCTTTATTTACCCTTGCATTGTGAAGAAGTAGACGTCTGTCTTCAAACTGCGTGTCGCGGTACTTCATTCTGAATGGAGGCGGGGTGGAGTTTTGAGGTTTGACTAACAATTTGAGGATCCAATGGCGTTACGAGGTTTAGTCACAAGCTCTTTCGAATGCTTTTCATTGGTTAAATATTTGTAAAACCCACAAACAGACATAATGATGACCAATAGCACTGATTTAAAATAATAATAACGGAATATAATAGAGATAGGAATTTTTTGATAATTTTCCACGGCACACCTGACAGTTGGGAAACACTGATTTAGTCCATACAGTTTTTATTAATTATTATTTCAGTTTTAGTTTTTATTTTAATTTTTTCTGTTTTATTTTAATTTTTAGTCATTTTGTTGTGTGATTTAGTCCATACAGTTTTTATTCATTTTTATTTCAGTTTTTGTTTTTATATTTTGTTTTCATTTTAATTTGAAAGTCATTTTGTTGTATGTTTTAGTATGGTTTTTATTAATTTTTATTTCAATTTTAGGTTTAGTTTTTATTCTTATACTTTGTTTTCATGGTTTTAGTTTTTAATTTTTTAAATAAATTTTTATTTATTTATTTTTATTAGAACTTTGTTGTGTGTTTTATTCTATACAGTTTTTTTATATAAATTTTTAATTTTTAATTTTTTTAGGTTTTATTTTTATATTTTCTGTTTTCATTTTAATTTGAAAGTCATTTTGTTGAGTGTTTTAGTATGGTTTTTATTAATTTTTATTTCAGTTTTAGGTTTAGTTTTTATTCTTATACTTTGTTTTATCTATCTATCTATCTATCTATCTATCTATCTATCTATCTATCTATCTATCTATCTATCTATCTATCTATCTATCTATCTCTTAGTATCGTTACTTAGTCTATCTATCTTACTTTACTTAGTATCTTTACCTAGTATCTTTACTTAGCATTTACTTCATACATATTATCCCTTCACAGATGCTAGTATGTGCCAAATTTGTCTACGGGCTCATATAGGCTGCTGCAGGTGACAGAGTGTTCAAATGTTTTGTACAGAACAGGTGAACAGTTCATTGTATTTGAGAAAGCAAATGTTTATCTACAATCTGCTTTATCGCTCTGAACTTTAACCCAAAGGCCCAGTGAAATCAAGCATCAAACTGTCCTCATATCAGCAGCGAATGACCACGAGCCTGGACAGATAACCGCAGGACAGAGGATGCTGCGTCTGCAGAAACAGGCAGGAAACACCAGTGCTGCGGTTTGATGCTGATCAACAGAGACAGATGAGAATGAAAGTGATGGGGACAGGCCGTGCCGGACACACATGTGTGAGTGTCTGTGTGCCGGTCACGTCTCCACCTGAGTGAAGACATGCTGTCCGTTGATGTTAATGGCGATCCGTCGTCAGGGCTGGGCGGAGGGCCAAAGGCATTAAGCGGAATCGAATTCCTCCAAACTAGCTTTAATCAGCAGGTTTTTAAGGTTAGAATTACTCTCTCTCAGAGCCAAGGTTACAGCACACAAGAGTCAGTGTCTGGGAAAAGGGATGACATCATGGCTGTGTGTGTGTGTGTAGCACATTTGTGCACCGTTTAGAATGAAACAGCCTTTCAAATTTCAATTCAGTTCCAGAATTTGACGTGATGTAGCAAACGGGATGCTGAATTCTATTTTATACTGCTGTGCAGAAGTTTGGAATCAGTATGTTTTTTAATGTTTTTTTAAAGAAGTCTCTTACGCTCTTCAAGGCTGTATTTATTTGATCAAAAATACAGAAAAAACTGTAATATTGTTAAATATTATTGCAATTTCGAATATTGGTTTCCTATTTTAATATACTTTAAAATATAATTTATTTCTGTGATGCAGCGCTGAATTTCCATCAGCCATTACTCCAGTCTTCAGTGTCACATGATTCTTCAGAAGTCATTCTAATATGCTGATTTATTATCAGTGTTGAAACTGTTGTGCTGCTTAATATTTTTTTTGGAAACTGTGAAACTTTTTTTCTTTGATGAATAAAAAGTTAAAAAGAACAGCATTTATTCAATATCGAAATATTTTCTAACAATATAAGTCTTTAATATAACTTTTTATCCATTTAACATATCCTTGGTGAATAAAAGTATTAATTTCTTTAAAAAAAATAAGAAAGCAAATATTTACTGACCCCAAACTTTTGAATAGCAGTGTATATTGAAACACAAAATTTATATTTTGAATATACACTGTTCTTTTTAACTTTTTATTTATCAAAGAATCCTGAAAAAGTTTCACAGGTCACAAAAATATTAAGCAGCACTACTGTCTATCTATCTATCTATCTATCTATCTATCTATCTATCTATCTATCTATCTATCTATAATATTCCTAACATTTATAGATTAAAAATTTAATAAAAAAAAATAATAATAATTAAACATTTGTAAAAATTAAAAAAAAAAAAATATATAGATATATTAAACTTAAAATTTTGGGTATCAGGGTGGAAGAACACTTCATTTTCCAGAATGCACTAATGCGTTACTGTTACATTTTAATTCAATTTCCAATTCTGAGTGAATTCAAATTCGACTCAAAAAAGTAGAACAACATATATATATATATATATATATATATATTTTTTTTTTTTTGTAAAATGCACTCCAATAATCTTTGTTTACAACTTCAAGAATAAAAACACATTATGTTTTACAGGATAGGTATATATTTTATTATTATTATTATTATTATTATTATATGGGATGTACAGTTGTCAAAAACAAAAGTACAAGAATGTGATATCATCATATCTAGGAGGTTTTGCATGAGTGTGAATGTATTATATACCTATATTTACAACAAACAAAATTGTCAAAATGAAGAGCATCTTCTGCCACTGTGTGGTACACATGTAGCCTCACCCCCAAATGATGCTACTGGTTGAGCCAATATTATATAGTATTGTGCAATTTAACTAGCACAGATAAAATGTACTAAAAGTCCAGAGATGCTGTCTGGGTGTATGAGTTACTTTTGCTTATTGACATGTTTTTGTATCGCTGGACCTTTTATGGCCCCTGTGCGGACACCCAAAGCACTATATATACCACATTCTTCAAAAGCATCGCCTGGAGAAAGACAGAACAGAGAGAGCACTGGAAAGAGAGAAAGCCAGAGGCGCTGTACTCATGTAAACACTTCTGTGATTAGAAAGGGAACTGTCCATTTCCTAAGGACGCCAGTCAGAAAAACCTCTTCTTACAACAATCGTTTTATCCTGGGGAAATTGCATTGGAGCATGGAGCACTGAATACTCACATTCAAAACATGCTCTTGCTAAAAACCCTTCAGTCTATCAAGAGCGCCTTTCCTTTATCTAATCGTACAGATGCACTCTTCTCTTCCTTTTCCTCCCTCTTTCTCTTATCTCGCCGCAGAGGGTGGATTTTTATCGGCCGGCGATAAGGGTCATCCTGAGGCGGCTGCGGCTGCGACTGGAGGCAGTGGAATGGGTGAGGCAGAGCCATTGAGAGTCTGAAGAGGCACCAAACCCAAACCCCGCTGATTGTGCTGACATACAGTTAGCACCTGAGGGGGCTGCGACTCAGAGGAGACTACTGATGAAGAAGGACAGATACACCCGTCTTTCTCCGATTCAAGCCTCCCCAGAACAGTCAGCCACAGCGCAGGCTTTGTAAAGCAATGCGCAAATCTCTTCTTGGAACATGCGGGGTCATTTCAAGTGGCTGGATGGACTATTGGAGCTAACAGCATGGAAACATACAGCACAAGAGCCAACAGTTTGTTTAACAGACAAGATTAAAGGATTATAACATTTATTTATTCCAGTGGAACACTAAAGCACAACATTCACACTCCTTTTTCCCATTCAACAAATCATACAATTATACGATTACTACAGGATGTCAAGCTATATATATATATATATATATATATATATATATATATATATATATATATATATACATAGTTATTTCATAACAAAAATATGCTTTATAAAATATTATATATTGATCATTTATATGATATACATACTAATATACATGAATATATAATATTTGTTATTATTTTATTTGTTATATGTAGTAATTTTTAGTAATATTTGTTATTATATTATTTTTTATTAAAATATATTTTTATAAAATATATATAATTATATGATATAATTATTATTTTTAATAATAATTAATAATTTTTAAAGTATTTAAATTAGTAATTATTAAATTATTATTAAAATATTATTTTATATAATAATTATTTTTTGTGTTACTTTATTTTTTAATCCAATTAATTTCTATTACTTTTTAATTTACCCCCCCCCCCCCCCCCATCCCCTCCCCCATCCCCTCCCCTGAATAGCTCTTATAAAAGAAATCTTGTTTTATTTCAAATTGATCAAAATGTAGTTTATGATTAAAACAAGAACAAATATATGCCAGCTGGCTCAGAAGAATCAATTTAATTCAGAGCAAAAAGAAGTTTTCACACCTCTTTGTCAGATATTTCTTCATGTGCTAAGTCTAAACTCAATTTTGTTCAATTTCTCAGAAAACAAGGCTTAATATCTTCAGTTTGCATCTCAATTATGTGTATTTACACTGATATTTTTACTGGAAAGCAACACAAAAATACAGAGGAAGATCTTCATTTTTAGCAATGCATGCAACATTTAATGCCATGACTTTATATATATTAGGGATTGGGGATGTAGAATATGATCATGCAGAGTATGTGCTTTATAAGTACTAATAAACAGCCAATATGTTATTAATAGGCAGGCTAATAAGCAACTAGTTAATAGTAAGAACTGGTCCCTATACTAAAGTGTTACCATATACAGGTGCATCTCAATAAATTAGAATGTCATGGAAAAGTTCATTTATTTCAGTAATTCAACTCAAACTGTGAAACTCGTGTATTAAATAAATTCAATGCACACAGACTGAAGTAGTTTAAGTCTTTGGTTCTTTTAATTGTGATGATTTTGGCTCACATTTAACAAAAACCCACCAATTCACTATCTCAACAAATTAGAATACTTCATAAGACCAATAAAAAAAAAACATTTTTAGTGAATTGTTGGCCTTCTGGAAAGTATGTTCATTTACTGTATATGTACTCAATACTTGGTAGGGGCTCCTTTTGCTTTAATTACTGCCTCAATTCGGCGTGGCATGGAGGTGATCAGTTTGTGGCACTGCTGAGGTGGTATGGAAGCCCAGGTTTCTTTGACAGTGGCCTTCAGCTCATCTGCATGTTTTGGTCTCTTGTTTCTCATTTTCCTCTTGACAATACTCCATAGATTCTCTATGGGGTTCAGGTCTGGTGAGTTTGCTGGCCAGTCAAGCACACCAGCACCATGGTCATTTAACCAACTTTTGGTGCTTTTGGCAGTGTGGGCAGGTGCCAAATCCTGCTGGAAAATGAAATCCGCATCTTTAAAAGAACCAAAGACTTAAACTACTTCAGTCTGTGTGCATTGAATTTATTTAATACACGAGTTTCACAATTTGAGTTGAATTACTGAAATAAATGAACTTTTCCACAACATTCTAATTTATTGAGATGCACCTGTATATATATATATATATATATACACACACACACACACACACACACACACACACACGTATATGATATTTCTTCTTATAATATTATAATGTAATGCCATGTAATGAGATCTGATTGTTCCCCTTTCAGTCGGTCACTCCGAGTCACGTCGGATGACCGACGAAATTGGGATCTCGCCAGGGAGACCAATCCACTTCGAGTGTAACTAAACGAGCCAATGGACATTGGCATGCGATTATTGCATCCAGCTGCCGCTGATCACAGTGTGAGCATAAGAGGCAGCTGATGCACCGCATCAATTATCCTTTCGCTTCGGAGCCGAGCGGTAGTAGTGAAGCTACTGCTCCCTTTCCCAAGAAGTGTTCCTGATCGAGTGCGGGCGTTACGGTGCAGCAGCGGTGGTCACGGTGTCCGGGAGAGCAGAATCGTCTTCCCGCTGGCAGCCACACTTGGAGTGTGCGGTGGCCAAGCTCCCCTGCGTGCTTCAGCACCTCAAAAAAGAGCATTTCTAAGAGCAAATTTCTCTAAGAGAGTACACGGGTGATCGCGTCTTTTTAAAGATGTCTTATCACCCGTGCGTTTCTGGCTGTGGTCGCTTCCTGGCGCCTCAGGACGGTCACGATTGCTGCCTCACGTGTCTGGGCATTCAGCACGCTGAGGAGGCTTTCGTGGATGGCTCATGTTCTTCTTGTGGGGACATGACCATCTCGGAGTTGCGTCTTAGACTCCGCTATGTCAAACATGGCGGAGTCCCTCTGCCTCTGCCGCGGTCCAGCGTGCGCGCCGCTGGGTCCGGTGGGGGCAGAGGTGATCTGAGGATTACGGTGAGGGCTTCCCCAAGTGGAGCTCCTCGCCCCTCAAGCACTCCGCAGCCGGTGGAGCTGCCGCAGGAGCGTGCTGGGCCCTCTGCTCGGGGTGCACCAGGCGTCTCCTTCGGTGGTCCCCCTGACGACCAGATGTCGATCACTGCATCGGAGGGCGGGCCCTCTCTCTCCGGGGATGACGACTCGGCTGCGCTGCCCCCTTCGGGTGTGGTAGCGTTGTCCGAGCCAGACCCAGAGATGACGGCCATGCTTTCCCGGGCCGCCGAGAATGTCGGGCTCGTGTGGAATCCACCACCGCGTCCCGATCCTTCGAGGCTGGACGAGTGGTTTCTCGGTGGGGGTCGTGCTGGTTCTCAGTGCCCCCCTCCGGTGCCATTCTTCCCGGAAGTGCACGAGGAGCTGACAAGATCGTGGAGGGCACCTTTCACTGCCCGAAACAAATCTTGTAGTTCTTCCGCTCTCACCACCCTCGATGGTGGAGCCGCTTTGGGGTATGCGGGCATCCCCTCGGTGGAACGGTCTGTGGCCATGCAACTATGTCCAACAGCCGCTTCCACCCTGCGGGGTGATCCGTGTCTCCCCTCACGGGCCTCTAAGTATTCGTCAGGTCTAACTGGCAGTGCTTATAGAGCCTGTGGGGAGGCGGCTTCCGCCCTCCACGCTATGGCGTTGCTGCAGGTCCACCAGGCCAAAGCACTGAAAGACCTGCACGAGGGTGGTCACGACCTGGCGGTTCTACATGAGCTGCGCGCTGCGACGGACCTCGCGCTACGAGCGACGAAGGTGACCGCACAGTCTCTGGGTCGTGCGATGTCCACGTTAGTGGTCCAGGAGCGCCATCTCTGGCTGTGTCTTGCTGACATGAGAGAGCTGGAAAAGGTACAGTTCCTGAATGCTCCCGTGTCACAGACCGGCCTTTTCGGCGACGCTGTCGAGAGCTTTGCCCAGCAGTTCTCGGCAGCCCAGAAGCAGACTGAGGCGATCAAACACATCATGCGCCGGAGGAAACCTGCTGCTTCCACTCCGGCTGCAGCCCCTCAGCCTGCTCGTCGCCGTGGGCGCCCCCCTGCGGCCGCCCCCGCTCCCGTGGAGCCGCAGCAGCCTTTCACCAGGCAGCATCGTGGAGCCGGTCGCAGGCAGGACGCCCAGCCCGTCCAGGCCCCCGCCAAACCTGGCGGCAAGCGCAAGTGCAAGAGGCCCTGGGACGGTCGACCCAGAGATGGAGGAGACTGCTCATCGGGAGATGGTGACTGCACCACTCCCTCCCCCGGAGGAGGGCCGGGTGGAGTATCTTTTGTTCATTTTGTTCCGCCGCTGGCCCAGCAGCCAGCGGTACCCAAAACATCAGTAAAGAGCGGTCTCCTCAATCTCCGGGTCTCAAGAGGAGGAGAGTGGTGATCTGTGCATCACAGGATCGCTTCCCTCCTCCTCTCTCGCCAGCAGGCAGCGGGTGGTTGCCCAAGAGCACCCCTCCTGCCCATTCGTGGAACCAGGTAAGGGCAGTAGCACTCCATTCCCCGCTTCAAGTCGTCAAACGCCGGGCTGTCACAAGCCTCAAGCCGGGTTCCTGTGTCTCCTCCCACGCGAGGAGAAATCAGGTGAGTGCTACACTACACACCCAGACCCCGCCCCCTGCCGTCACAGGCCCTGGGGCCGGTCCCTGTGTTCCACCTCGCTGCCCCACCGCGGGCATGTCGGTGGGCCCGTTGGCCCCGCTGGTGCGGTCTCTCGGAGCCTGGTTAGCGCTCCCCAGCCCGTCCCGGTGGCTCCTGCGGACCATCAGACTCGGCTATGCGATTCAGTTCGCCCGGCGTCCCCCCAAGTTCAGGGGCATCCGGTTCACTTCAGTCAAAGCCGTCGATGCCCCTGTCTTGCTCGCGGAGATTGCAGTCCTACTGGCGAAGGATGCAATAGAGCCGGTCCCTCCAGCCGATATGAGGTCGGGGGTTTTACAGCCCTTACTTCATTGTGCCCAAGAAAAGCGGTGGGTTACGACCGATCTTGGATCTGCGAGTTTTGAACCGTGCACTTCACAAGATGCCGTTCAAGATGTTGACGCAGAAACGCATTTTTGGATGCGTCCGTCCCCTAGATTGGTTTGCAGCGATCGACCTGAAGGACGCGTACTTTCATGTTTCGATTCTTTCGCGGCACAAGCCATTCCTGCGATTCGCGTTCGAAGGTCGGGGCATATCAGTACAAGGTTCTGCCCTTCGGGCTGTCCTCTCGCCTCGTGTCTTCACCAAAGTCGCAGAGGCGGCCCTTGTTCCCCTGAGAGAACAGGGTGTGCGCATTCTCAACTACCTCGACGACTGGCTCATAATTGCACAGTCTCGAGAGCTGTTGTGCGCACACAGGGACCTGGTGCTCAGGCACCTCAGCCAGTTGGGCCTTCGGGTCAATTGGGAAAAGAGCAAACTCGTGCCAACGCAGAGGATCTCTTTTCTCGGCATGGAGTTGGATTCGGTCAACCAGACAGCACGCCTCACCCAGGAACGTGCTCAGTCGGTGCTGAACTGCCTCAAGACTTTATCAGGCAGGACAGCGGTCCCACTGAAACTCTTTCAGAGGCTCCTGGGGCATATGGCTGCAGCTGCGGCCATAGTTCCGCTCGGTCTGCTCCATATGAGACCGCTTCAGCACTGGCTCCATGGCCGAATCCCGAGGTGGGCGTGGAAACGCGGTACTCACCGGGTTCAGATTACACCGGCCTGCCGCAAGACCTTCAGCCCGTGGTCAGATCCCTCGTTCCTTCGGGCAGGAGTGCCCCTGGAGCAGGTATCCAGGCATGCTGTGGTATTCACGGATGCCTCAGCCACCGGCTGGGGTGCCACGTACAACGGGCACGCAGTATCAGGGGTTTGGACGGGCCCCCTTTTGCGTTGGCATATCAATTGCCTCGAGTTGCTGGCAGTACGTCTTGCCCTGTGCCGCCTCAGAGGGCGCCTTCGGGGCAGGGACGTTCTGGTCCGTACGGACAACACTGCGACCGTTGCGTATATCAACCGGCAAGGCGGTTTGCGCTCCCGTCGCATGTCGCAACTCGCCCGCCACCTCCTCCTCTGGAGTCAGAAGCATCTGAGGTCCCTTCGTGCCATCCACATCCCCGGAGTGTTCAATCAGGCGGCCGACGAGCTGTCTCGAGCGGCACTTCCTGGGGAGTGGAGACTCCATCCCCAGGCGGTCCAGCTGATTTGGAGTCGGTTCGGAGTTGCTCAGGTAGACCTGTTTGCATCTCCGGAAACCACCCACTGCCAGTGGTTCTACTCCCTGTCCGAGGCAACGCTCGGCACGGATGCACTGGCACACAGCTGGCCCCAGGGCTTGCGCAAGTATGCGTTTCCCCCAGTGAGCCTGCTAGCACAGACGCTGTGCAAGATCAGGGAGGACGAGGAGCAGGTCCTGTTAGTGGCTCCATATTGGCCCAACAGGACCTGGTTCCCGGAACTCATGCTCCTCGCGACAGCCCCTCCCTGGCCAATTCCTCTGAGGAAGGATCTGCTTTCTCAGAGACGGGGCACCCTCTGGCACCCGCGTCCAGACTTGTGGAAACTTCATGTGTGGTCCCTGGACGGGACGCGGAGGTTCTAGGTGACCTGCCCCAGGAGGTAGCGCTCACTATCGCTTCAGCACGAGCACCGTCCACAAGACGGGCCTATGCGCTGAAGTGGAACCTGTTCGTCGAATGGTGTTCCTCTTACCAGGAGGACCCCCGGAGATGTTCGATCAGAGCCGTGCTTTCCTTTTTGCAACAAGGGTTGGAGCGTAGGCTGTCCCCCTCCACCCTTAAGGTATATGTTGCTGCTATTTCTGCCCACCACGACCCCATAGAGGGGAGGTCGGTGGGGAAGCACGATCTGGTCGTCAGGTTTCTTAGGGGGGCCAGGAGGTTAAATCCTCCGAGGCCTCCCTCCCTTCCCTCTTGGGATTTGGCTTTGGTGCTAAGAGCCCTACAAACTGCCCCCTTTGAGCCATTGCAGTCAGTCGAGTTGAAGTTTCTTTCTATGAAAACCCTACTCCTGACTGCATTGGCCTCAGTCAAGAGGGTGGGGGACCTGCAGGCATTTTCGGTCGACGAGTCGTGCCTTGAGTTTGGGCCGGCTGACTCCAGTGCAACACTGAGGCCCCGGCCCGGCTATGTGCCCAAGGTTCCTACCACGCCCTTCAGGGACCAGGTAGTGAGCCTGCAAGCGCTGCCCCTGGAGGAGGCAGACCCAGCCCTAGCTTTGCTCTGTCCTGTACGCGCACTGCGTCAGTACGTGGATAGAACTCAGAGCTTCAGGACCTCAGAACAGCTCTTTGTCTGTTACGGAGGACAGCAGAAGGGGAAGGCTGTCTCCAAGCAGAGGATGGCCCACTGGATAGTGGATGCCATCACCTTGGCCTATGAAGCACAAGGTGTGCCCTGCCCGCTCAGGTTGCGTGCTCACTCCACTAGGGGTGTCGCATCGTCCTGGGCGCTGGCTCGTGGTGCCTCGCTAGCAGACATCTGTAGAGCTGCGGGTTGGGCGACTCCCAACACGTTCGCTAGGTTTTATAGCCTACGTGTCGAACCGGTTTCCTCCTGTGTTCTCACCTCAAACGGGTAGTGGCACTGAGAGGGCCGGCTCAGAGTCGGCTTGCGGCGTCCTTACGCCTAATTCTCCAGAGAGTTCCTTAACCAGGCAAACCCTGTTGAGTCCTCCAGCACTCCGGCGTCCGGACGCGGCGGGGCGTCCGGCGCCAGGCCTTCAGCCAATGAATTCTTGAAATCTGGTGCGAGGCTAGTGCCCATATGAGAGACCCTGTCGGGATCCCATATGTGTATTCCACGGTATTCTTATTAGAGCCGTGTTTCCCCTGGCGGACCACGTTCTGCCATCTCTAAAGATGCAGCCTGAGCCATCTCAGAGACTTCCATGTGCAATAGGCCCTTCGGGGTTACTTCACATGTTTGAATGTCACTTAACCCCCTCTGGGAGGAGGTGACTCCGCAGTGTGCCTCTTCCAAGTGGAAGGGCACGCTTCCCAGTGTTATCCTAGTCCTACTGTTTGGGTTGCTCAAGGAACACCAGTAGTTGACCTTCTCTGTGTAGAGCCCGGTCCTATCGTCTGCCTTATAGGAAGGGTCAGGAGCCCTACACAGGGCACTGGAAGGGGCAGCTCCTGTGGCGCTTTGGTAGGGATCCCAATTTCGTCGGTCATCCGACGTGACTCGGAGTGACCGACTGAAAGGGGAACGTCTCGGTTACGTATGTAACCCTCGTTCCCTGAAGGAGGGAACAGAGACGTCACGTCCCGTCGCCACAGTCGCTGCACCACCGCTGAGCTGCCGGGTCGCCGGCTCGGCTCCTCAGCGAAAACATAATTGATGCGGTGCATCAGCTGCCTCTTATGCTCACACTGTGATCAGCGGCAGCTGGATGCAATAATCGCATGCCAATGTCCATTGGCTCGTTTAGTTACACTCGAAGTGGATTGGTCTCCCTGGCGAGATCCCAATTTCGTCGGTCATCCGACGTGACGTCTCCGTTCCCTCCTTCAGGGAACGAGGGTTACATACGTAACCGAGACGTTTTCAAAATCTAGGGCTTAGGTAGAGCTAAGCAGAGCAAAAATTCCTCACAAATCTGTTTGGTGTCTTTATGAAGCCACCCAGCTTCACTCCTGACCCCACACATCCTAGAAGCCATTAATAATGGAGATGTACCTAGATGAGGACGTCGTCAGCGGTGTAGGAGCATTACTTATAGATGGACATTAGTACAGGAAACAGAGCAGAGAATGAGGAAGAATCATCTTTACGGAAAAGGTCAGTGGTCTTCCTCATTCTGTCACTTCCTGTGAGATCGTGCCCTGCTCACCTCAAAGACCTCGCCCTCCAGGATCATCATCGGCGGAACTGAATCTGCCTTCGTTTGCGCTAGCTTTAATGTGCTTCATCCTAAAATTGTATGAGTGTCTGGGGCTGACAGAACCCTTGAGAGCGCCGTACACCGTTAAGGAGAAAGAAATGGTGCAAACTTTTTTTTTTTTTTTTTTTCCCCAGGGCCTCACTTTCAGGTGGTCAATAAGGAAAAGCTCTTCTTAAAATCAGTTCAGCTATAAATCACAATTAACACATTCACAGGTGTGACCCCTAAATGATCTGTCTGCCGGCTAATATTCCCACCGCTGCTGCTGAAGGAAGGGACGGGACAAAAGTGCGGCCTGGAAAAAGAACAACAGAGCACGAAAAGTAGGACAAGGGAATGATGAAGGGTGGAAACGGTGGAAAAGGGCAATAGAGAAAGAAAAAAAGAAAGAGGTAAAAAACGAAAGAGCGAATGAAACAAACCAGAGCAAGATAGTCCGGCATTTTTCCTGCGTGTTATGTGTTGCATCACGTCTTGCTGTTGTTTCAGCATCTCGTAGCATTTGTGTTGTGTTTTTAACACACTAACACATACAAGCTTGACAAGAACAAACTGACAACAATTCTTTAAATTGGAAATCCACTGATATACAATTGACTTTGAGGTGTAAGAATAATTAAATTAATGTTTTTTACTATAATTGCATATGTTTATGGTTAGAAAGAAAAGATTATTTAAATTGTTATGAAATATATCATCACAAGCTAGTTTATTTAAATAAAGTTACAGATATTTAAATGCATAACTAAAAACCAATACATATATTAATTTAAAAAAATGTAAGTTCATAGCAAAAATATTTTATATGCATAAAGCTGCTTTGAAACAAAGTGTATTGTGAAAAACACTACAAAAATAAATTTTACTTGACTATATTAATATGATATAATAATAAAAAGTGTGAATATGTAATATTATAATTCTTTTACATTAATAAACATAAATGAAATATATATTATATATTACATGAAAAAGATAATGAAATATATGTACATACACAGAGTCCAAATATGATATTATATACTATATACTATATTCTATAATCTATATTTATTAATTAGTATATATATATATATATATATATATATATATATATATATATATATATATATATATATATATATATATATATATAATCTACTAATTAATAAATATAGATTATATATAAGGATTAGTAATTTTTTTAATTAGTAATTTTTTTAATTTTTTTTTTTCATAAAAGAATCCCGAAAAAGTATCACAGGTTCCAAAAAAAAAAAAAAAAAGGCAGCACAACTGCTTCCAACATTGATTTCTGAAGGATCATGTGACACTGAAGACTGGAGTAACGGCTGATGAAAATTCAGCTTTGTATCACAGGAATAAATTATATTTTAAAGTATAATAAAATAGAAAACTATTGTTTTAAATTGTAATATTATTTAATAATATAATTTTTTTTTGAAAGGCACACACACACACACACACACACACACACACACACACACACACACACACATATATATATATAAATAATAAAAATTATATACACTATATATTATAATAATATTGTATAAAATATTGTAAATAACATAGTTTTATAGCTAATTATTTTATACAGTATGTCTGTTGCATGTAAAAAAAGAAAGAAGAAAAAAAAAGAAAATGAAAGGGGCATTCTGAACAGTGTAGGGTGCTTTATTGATTTGATAAGATATTTAGTTTTGATGGGTTGTGACATCCCTCACATCTACTTTAATGTCTGTGTATGTGTATAAGTACATGGCGAACACTAACAGCTTTCTGCTAGATTTGGGATGTATAGAGAGAGAGAGGAAAATAAAGCTTCATATTTCATTGGCGTAAGAGGAAAGGATGGAAAACACAATTTCTTTGGGCAGGGGCTCAGCGCTGATAAAAAAGTTATTTGTATTCAACAGTCATTCGGAGGCTTTGGCCTGTTTGGCGGCTGCATATTTGTAAACACGGGCCCTTCGGAGCTACTTAATCTTTCAGTACACAAACGCCGAGCGCACCATGAAAGAGAGAGCGAGAGAGAGATGCGGCAGAGGAGGTTTTATACATGTCGCGCTGCAAAACTGCTTATATTTTCTCTTCGGTTTTGATGTACAGCAGTGGAGGACCACGCTGTGATGACCGCGCTTCAGACAAACACAACACGCCACGTGCTGAAATACAAAGCCACGGGTGAACTGTAGTGGAAAGATGATGCTGTTTGTGTGACTGAAATGGTCTTTCATGACGCGTCAGGGATCAGTAAGATCATCACACACACTGGAATGACTGTATGCTTATTCCTACATGAATGCACACATAGGTCAGTGTGTGTGTGTGTGTGTGTGTGTTAGTGGGGCGTGATCGAGCCAATCAGAGCTCCACCTGTCAGCGATAAGCTCTCCGGCCCATGGATACGACCCTCAGATGCTCACTTACACACGGTTAAACCAGAAAAATAAACACACTACAGCCAAACACACACAAGCCAGACTGCAGCACTCATGAATATGGAGCATTATGCAACAAGATGAATGAACATGCTAGGATGATTTTTGTAGCGTGTGCATGTAGAAAAATAGTTTCCTCTTGATACACCTGAATAATTCATAAGTGTTTGCTACATCTGGACCTACAGGGAGATTTTATTGCTCAGATGTTGCTCTTTCATAGCTTAGAAGACATAATGGACTTTCATTAAAGAATCAACAGTGTCTTGAAAAGAGATCAATTGTAAAATATGTGTAAAAATGTGTTCATTATAGAAAAGATAGAGTTTCATTGTACTTGTGTATAATGGCAATAGATTATTCTATTCTATTCTATTCTATTCTATTCTAATCTATTGGACCAAAAGTTTTGAGGAAAGTTTTAGTTAACTAAAGTTAACTAAAACTATTCAAATTTGTTTCAGGCGATTGAAAAAAGGCTGAAATAACTAAAAAACGAAAACAAAAACTTAATCTAAAATTAAAAATGTTACTTTGACACTTAACTGAAATAAAATGTTTAATCTGAAGTACATTCAAAAGTTTTTGAACAGTAAGATTTTTAATGTTTTTTAAAGAAGTCTCTTCTGCTCACCAAGCCTGCAGTTATTTGATCCAAAATACAGCAAAAAAGTAAAATTTTGAAATATTTTTACTATTTAAAATAACTGTTTTCTATTTGAATATTTTAAAATGTAATTTATTCCTGTGATCAAAGCTGAATTTTCAGCACCATTACTCTAATATGCCGATTTGCTATTCAAGAAACATTTTTATTATTATTATTATTAATATTATCAATACTTAAAACAGTTGAGTACATTTTTTTTCCAGGATTCTTTGATGAATAGAAAGATCCAAAGATCAGCATTTATCTGAAATAAAAAGCTTTTGTAACATTATACACTATACCATTCAAAAGCTTGGAGTCAGAATAATTTTTCATTTTTTTTTTTTTTTTTTTTTTTGGGAAAGAAATTAATACTTTTATTTAGCAAAGATGCTTTAAATTGAACGAAAGTGATGATAAAGACATTTATAATGTTACAAAATATTTCTATTTCAGATAAATGCTGTTCTGGAGTAATGATGCTAAAAATTCAGCTTTGAAATCACAGCAATAAATTACATTTTAAAATATATTCAAATAGAAAACAGTTATTTTAAAATGTAAAAATATTTCAATATTTCACTGTTTTCGCTGTACTTTGGATAAAATAAATGCAGGCCTGGTGAGCAAAAGAGTCTTCTTTAAAAAACATTAAAAATCTTACTTTTCAAAAACTTTTGACAGGTAGTGTAAATTACTCAAATTAAAATATTTTAAATACAAACAGAAATATTAAAAGCAAAAAGCAATAAAAATGACAAAAGTACAACAAAGTTATAAAATAAAGTATAAATATAATTATTAAAATTAAAATGAAAACTGAAAAAGCTAATTTAATAATTAATAAATACTATAACAGTATATAAAAGCACTAAAATTCAATTAAATACCAAAATAACACTGATCTGAGAACAGTTTGAGACTTGATGAGATGCATGAGAGTTCTATTTCTTAGAAGATGTCTAAAAAAAACATCTGAAAAGATTAAAGCTCTCATTGCTGTCAAGGAGAAACAATTGAGATCTTATTTGTGTCTGTTATTTCTCACATCCACAGTGGTTGTTTTGTTCGCACACTTTCAGAGAATCAACTGCTACAATAACACCAGAAAATTACATCAACAACGCAAACTTTTTCTTTGAGATGTTCTGAACATGAGCATCAAGCACAACACAGAAAACATAGCATGCTCATCTAAATAAAAGAGTACAAATCAAAGCAGACTACCCCAGTGTTATTTTCTTGGACAATACAGAAAGAAAGTTTAATTAAAAACAAACACGAGTCTGATGGCGGACGACACGCGTGTGAATGGGGGCTCATCGATCTATGTTGACGCGAAGCTTCAGTGAAGCCGCTGGGAAGCAGACACCAGGAAATGTAAGAACGACGGTAAGAGAAAGGAAAAAATAAAACGCGGCGAGAAAAAGTAGCCTCTTTCCGCTCAGTGACACAAGGGATTACATCCAACCCCTTTCAAATGAGCAGTATAGGAAATTCTCTTGTATTCTTAGCTTCCTCACGCTTTGCATGACAATGTGGCGGCTATCTAATCAAAACAAACAGTGGCAGTGAAAGAGAGAGAGAGAAACCACTTTAGAAAGAAAGGCCGATGTGAGGAGGCAAAACTGAGGAGGAACAAAAAATAACAGGTATGAGAGGAAAACAAAAAGGAAGAGGCATCGCTGGAGTCCCTGTAGGACCACACACACACACACACAATCTAAGTGGATGTTGCTGGCAGCTCAATGAGCTCAGTTTTCAGCTGAAAACCACAGTTAGTGCTTCACTGCTGTAGTTTCCTCAAGAGCGATTCTCTGTTGCCGTATCTAATTCTCCTCCAAAACACTAAAACACTATGTAGTTACCCATAATTCTACATGCTGGGTGTATTTCATTCTCCTCTGCCGTGTCTCAGCCTGGGGTTTGGGGAAAGCTGGCTCTATTCTTACTTTTTTACTCTCTAAAATGCTGATGTGCATGATTTTTTCCCAGTGTTGAAGAACTTTTTCTCAGCCCAACCTTGCTAATACTAACCTCTGGATCAACCAATGGCGTGTGTTGGGGGTGGGGCTAACTGTTTGGCTGAAATGGGTGGAAGGATTGTTTGGATGAAAGTTAATTAATTTACATATATTTTTGACCAACATCTCACATTCATAAATAAAAACTTATTTATAAAAAACAACTTTTTGGGTTTTGCTGACTGAAGTAAGTCTGCACAGAAAGTTTTAGGGTCTTTATATATATATATATATATATATATATATATATACATACACACGCACACATATATCAAAATATAATATTAAATATATAAACAGTCCTTTAGCTTCTGAATTAGTAAGTGTTTTTAACTAATATGTTAAGTGAATGATTCAATGACATGAATTTGGAATGGCATACTTCTTTATTTCTACGATGTAAAAAAATAGAAATTTCTTACAGAAAGTAATAACCTAGTAAGCTATTACGAATGAACCCGTATTTTGAATGAATCTTAAGTGAATGACTTAACGACTCACTCATAAAGAGTTATTTGTTTTGTTCTGAATGAATCAGTGTTTTTGAATGAATTATGACTCACTCATTAAGACAACCACTTGTCGTCACCTACTGGTGTAAAAATCCTATGCAGAAAGAGTCGCTAATGAACATAATGACAAAATTATTATTATTATTTTTAATTTAATACCCCTTAAGTAAAACTGGATGTGAGTTTCTCATTGAATCTGCTTTTAGCGTAAAAGGCAGGCGGTTAATGCCTACAAATGTCTTTAAATGACAAAGTAAAAAAAAAAAAACTGCTGGGTGCTTCTTTAATCATTCCACCCATAAGAGCAAATTTGCTGAGATTTGAATTAGCTTCTGCTAATTCCTGAGGCAATGGTGCCGTTGTTTAAATAATTAAAGATAATAACGTTAAGATTGCAACTCGGTTAGCACACGCTGCTCGTTGCATTGATGGCTTGATTTCGCCTTCAGCTGCACCTTCTTCTGATTCCGTTAAAGACAAAATCCACTGATGTGGAACAAGCGTTGAAAAAAACCGAAGTCATTTTATTTGAGACTGATAGTCTTTGGATGGCTAATACATCTGTCTCAGAGGCCGGTGGGCAGAGCTGCGTACGCATGTGTGTGTAATTACACAAATGTGTTCATTACGAATTAAAAAAACGAACAAAAGCAGCTTTTGATCATTAACCTCACACACGTGCTCACAACGACATCTCAAGTCGGTGTATGTGGGTCATATCTGAGCATCTACACCTTTGCCAGAACAAACAGATGGAGGGAGAAGGACAGCCAGAGGTGGAGAGCGACAAGAGGGGTAAAAACAAGTACAGATAGGAAGAACTTGTAGAACAGAAGAGGAAGAGAATGAGAGGAAAGATTGCTGCTGGTCAGCAGACAGATTTGTAATAATGAAATCTAATGGGAGCACTAATGAAGTTTCTCTCTCTCATCAGCTGTGAGATGATGCTGTCAGAAAATCATGAGCACAAATCTGTTCGCCTCACTTACAAATCCACCGAGGCTGAGGGGAATCTGTACGAATGAGAGTGACAGAATGAGAAACAAGATATTTAATAGAATTTGTGAGTGCTTTTTCGTACATTGTTATGTTGTTGCTTACTGGCCAAATATATGTCAAAATAGGCCATGCCCACATCTAAGGTGTTGCTAGAGTGTTTTTTTTTTTTTTTTTGCACATTGATATGCAGTATTTTGGGTGGAAGATAGAATGTTGGGGTAGTTGCTTACAGATTTGTGCAAAATTCTGAATTTTCGATTGTACGAATGTAACTAGTAACTGAATTCACAGAAAGAATACTAGGGGTCAGATTTACTTAACAGGGCAAATTGGTGTTAGAGAACACAATTCCATAAAAGTGCCGATGGGAGGGGAAAATTCTGCGTGTGATTTACTGACAATGCGCACATTAGAGAACACAGAAAAAGCCAGATCATTTCCATAATGACCAGCGCAATCTACCAAGAGTAGCACAAATTAGCACCTGCTTTAAGACATACTTTTTTTGGGCGTTAAATAATGGCGCAAATACCATTAATTTGATGAGCGCAAACGTTACACGATTCATTTTAATAATCTCCTCCCAAAAATTTTGCGTCTGAAAGAGAAACTGCTACAAATGCATATTCAATAAGGTTAGGCATTAAAATAACTGTGTCCACGCTTTTTCAGTGCTAATTCTTTACTGCGCATCTTTAGTAAATCCTGACAGTACTTTTTTAACGCCAAAAGACGGTTTGTGCTAGCGCAAGCTGTAAGTAAATCTGGCCCTAGGTATAGTTTTTCTAGTAAAAGTACAGTTTTTATAGTTAGAAAGTTGGTGGAATTGCATTGCATTGCACTGCATAAAAAATATAATATTGCTAAATCTATTTGCTAAACAAAATAAAAATAAAAAACATTGAATTCATGAAATAAAAGAAAATAAATAGAATAAAATAAAATGAAAAATATAATTTAAAATAAACTAAAAATAAATAAACAAATAAAGTAATTCAGATAAATCTATTTGTTTCACAGCACACCCGTAACAGTGAATTACAAAGCTACTGCTGAACTAAAATTGTCATAACAAAATCATGAAAATTTGAAATATTACACCCCTGTTCAGTAGTGTTTTAAATAATTTTTCAATTAATTTTATTTTTTATTTCTTACAATCAAATTTCAGGAACTGAAATGGAGCTTAAATTAATTATTATTGTTAATTAATTAATTAATTAATTAATATTATTATTATTAATTAAATTCTGAATGGCACACAAACCTGGCTAATAATCAATCCTCAAATATCTTATATTCTGTTCTCTAGATATGACTCGAGTCTCTCATTTAAAGCAATTATTACGTTTTTTTGGTCCATTTATTGTCTGTCAAGCAAAAATCTAACACCACACTTCTCTGAAAGCATATTTTAAGGTATCAATTATGACTGTACTCATCCCACATCTACATGCTGAATACTCAAAATTAGTGATTTTTAACAGGCCCATGACCCCAAGTACGTGCTGTAGTAATAGCAAGAACTAAATGAATGTATGCTTCTATGTAAGTCTGATATGTGTGTGTGCAAATAGCTTGTGTCCCATTTGCTAAATCTACAGTTTGGTGTGTGACCTTGAACAAAGACACCCTCAGCATTCTCTCTTTGTGGCAGCCTCTCCCGTTGGGTAACAAATGGGCCAATTCCCAGAGGATTCAGCCGTCCGTCTCATGTCACCTAACGCCCGTCTCTACTTTAGTCCCCTGCCATCCGGTTCTTTTATTACCCCCACAGGGAAAAGAAAAGAGTCGCTGAGAGCCGCTCCGCTCTTGGGCCAGGCAGGACGACAGCCAGAGGCGATCTGACCACCCTCCGAGACACCTGTCAGAAAGATCCGCTCACAATCAAATTCCGAGTACAGCAGGATCCAAGCCAGACGCTGAGTGTTTTTAATACTAACTATACTAGGACATTAGCCATGCTGCAGGGATCACATGGCTCTATACTACCATGATACTATACGGTTCACCCACCATGAATCAGTACACATGCTTGAACTGAGGTTCAGCTCATCAGAAGTACATCCAGTAATTCTGCTGCCTTTTGTAGTTTAAACAGAGAAGCATGTTGTGAGGAACACCAAGGTTTTGAGTTTGATTCCAAGAGAACTGATAAAGCATATAGCTTAAATTAAATTATTTTTGGATAAAAGTGTCAGCCAGTTACTGTACGTTGAAAATAAAATAAAATAAGAATATAATAAAAATACAATAAAATAAAATAAATACATAAAAACAGAACAGAAGGAAGTAAATAAAATAAGTATATAAAATATAATAGAATACAATACAATAAAAATACAAACATTAAAATAAATACATAAAAATATATAAATAATATAATATATAATATATATATAATATATGCAACTGGCCCTAAAGCAAACCCTCATTCTAATCCTAGCCATATATTAAGTACATGTAGTTAATTAATATGACTTATTACTTAAATGCATAATTACACTGCAACAAGGACACCATAAAATAAAGTATAACCAAATAAATACATAAAAATAAAATAAAATAAATAAAAATAAATCTGACTATCAGCTGATTCACATCTACAAATAGGGATGCGACACCTATCACAGCACTCATATATAAGGTCCTTCAGTATTATCACCAGCTTGGGGCTGCTCAATAGTTAATTAAATGGCGAATTTGGCAGGCAAAACACCATCATCGCTAGGAATCGGGCATTTAGTAAGTGGAATTTGTTTCCCCAATGGACTCACCTCCGATTCATTCAAGTCGTTAACTTGAACACGTGAATTCTCCGCATTGATCATAAGCTGCCTGATTCGGAAGTGACTGAGCATCACTTCACGCTTCACTGCATTATTTACATGGACTCCACCAGTTATGTGACTGACTCAAGAACAAGTCCAGATGGGAACTTCATCCCCAAGAAGGATATCATCAAGCATCCTCCTCACAGCTGCTACGTTTCACTCTCTCGAACGTCTTCACAAGCTAAGTTTCTTTTTAATGCTCTCAGTATTTGCCACATGCGTGTTGCTAAGGCTATTCGCGTTGCTTAGGCTCATTTAGTTATTTATTTGGCAAAGTGCGGTACTATCTGTGTTACTGGCAACACGCTTGTTGTTGCATTAACATGTCAACATTATTTTTCACTGATATCATAGGCACTGCCCCGCACAAGCTGTTGTAACATGCATTAAACCAGGAGAGATCGCTCTGGCGAGCCGTAAGTAAGGGACCGAGGGGTAAGTAAGTTTTAGCGCATTGATCATACGTGCCTGATTCGGAAGTAGCATTGCTTCATGCATTGCTATTATTGATATGGACTCCATGAGTTAAAGACTGACTAAGCTATCTGGTTGTTATCGGTAGCAGCTTGTACCTAAGCTATGTGGTTGTTACTGGTAGCACTCTGGTACCTAAGCTATGTGGTTATTATTGGTAGCAGCTTGTACCTAAGCTATCTGGTTGTTATTGGTAGCAGCTTGTACCTAAGCTATCTGGCTGTTACTGGTAGCAGCTTGTACCTAAGCTATCTGGTTGTTATTGGTAGCAGCTTGTACCTAAGCTATCTGGTTGTTATTGGTAGCAAGCTTGTACCTAAGCTATCTGGTTGTTATTGGTAGCAAGCTTGTACCTAAGCTATCTGGTTGTTATTGGTAGCGGCTTGTACCTAAGCTATCTGGTTGTTATTGGTAGCGGCTTGTACCTAAGCTATCTGGTTGTTATTGGTAGCACGCTTGTACCTAAGCTATCTGGTTGTTATTGGTAGCAGCTTGTACCTAAGCTATCTGGTTGTTATTGGTAGCAGCTTGTACCTAAGCTACAATAATCCCACAAAAGCTCATCCACAAACTAAACCTGCTGGGCCTTAACACCTCCCTCTGTAATTGGATCCTGGACTTTTTAACTGCAAGACCTCAGTCAGTCTGTGTCGGCCGCAACACCTCCAGCACTACCACACTGAGCACAGGTGCCCCACAAGGCTGTGTGCTCAGCCCGCTGCTCTTCACGCTGCTGACCCACGACTGCACTGCCAAGTCCAGCTCCAACCACATCATCAAGTTTGCTGATGACACAACTGTGGTAGTCCTCATCAGCAACAACGATGAAACGCACTACAGAGAGGAAGTGGCACAGCTGGCTGAATGGTGTGGTGCTAACAACCTGTCCCTCAATGTGGGTAAGACGAAAGAGGTTGTGATGGACTTCAGGAGAAACTCTGTCGACCACCCCCCGCTGACCATCGACGGCTCAACCGTGGAGAGTGTCGGCAACACTAAATTCCTGGGGGTACACATCACAAAGGATCTCACCTGGACCACCAACGTCACGTCGCTCAACAAGAAGGGACAACAGCGCCTCCACTTTCTCCGCCGGCTGAAAAGGGCAAGTCTCCCTCCACCCATCCTCACCACTTTTTACAGGGGCACCATTGAGAGTGTGCTGACCACCTGCATCACTGTCTGGTATGGGAACTGCAGTGCTGCTGACCGCAAGACCCTACAACAGACAGTGAACACTGCCGCAAAGATCATCGGTGCCCCTCTCCCCTCCATCCTGGACATTTTCCTTTCACGATGATCCAACAAGGCCACCAGCATCGTGAAGGACCCCTCCCTCTCTCCCTCCCACCCACCCACAACCTCTTCCAGCTCCTGCCATCAGGTAGAAGGTACCGGAGCATCAGAGCTCGCTCTGTCAGATTTCTCAACAGCTTTTTTCCCCAGGCTGTGAGAGCTTTTAACTCCAATCCCCCTGTCCCCCTCTGAAACCATGAACACCTCAGCCCTCCCACCCCCCAACTCGTTAAAAACTGTTGACAATTTTACTAAGGGCAATTTTGAATGTGCTACACACAGGTGAGTGGGCTATACAAACCACCTGTAGTAACGCACTCATACCACTATATGCACACTAGACACTTTCTATAAACACTCCCTGCCACAAAGACTCTTAAGAAAATATATGTCTACTTGAGCATTGCACTAAAAAATCTTTTTGCACTATGCACTGTCCCCCACAAAATCTCTCTTCTGCACAATAATTTTAATGCACAAAATATATATTTTTCTGCACAATTTCATGTACGTATATCTCTTTCGCACAATTTCATGTACAGTATTTATGTAAAGTTCTTGTACAGTCTCAGTTTGTGTATGTGTAGTCAACTAGGTATAGCAGTTATAGTATTTTTAGTATTATAGTATTTTTATCTGGTTTTTATTGGTAGCAGCTTGTACCTAAGCTATCTGGTTGTTATTTGCTAGCAGCTTGTACCTAAGCTATCTGGTTGTTATTGGTAGCAGCTTGTACCTAAGCTGTCTGGTTGTTATTGGTAGCAGCTTGTACCTAAGCTGTCTGGTTGTTATTGGTAGCAGGCTTGTACCTAAGCTGTCTGGTTGTTTTTGGTAGCAGGCTTGTACCTAAGCTGTCTGGTTGTTATTGGTAGCAGGCTTGTACCTAAGCTATTTGGCTGTTATTGGTAGCAGCTTGTACCTAAGCTATCTGGCTGTTACTGGTAGCAGCTTGTACCTAAGCTATCTGGCTGTTACTGGTAGCAGCTTGTACCTAAGCTATCTGGTTGTTATTGGTAGCAAGCTTGTACCTAAGCTATCTGGTTGTTATTGGTAGCAGCTTGTACCTAAGCTATCTGGTTGTTATTGGTAGCAAGCTCGTACCTAAGCTATCTGGCTGTTATTGGTAGCAAGCTCGTACCTAAGCTATCTGGCTGTTATTGGTAGCAGCTTGTACCTAAGCTATCTGGTTGTTATTGGTAGCAGCTTGTACCTAAGCTATCTGGCTGTTATTGGTAGCAGCTTGTACCTAAGCTATCTGGCTGTTATTGGTAGCAGCTTGTACCTAAGCTATCTGGTTGTTATTGGCAGCAGCTTGTACCTAAGCTATCTGTTTGTTATTGGTAGCACGCTTGTACCTAAGCTATCTGGTTGTTATTGGGAGCACGCTTGTACCTAAGCTATCTGGTTGTTATTGGGAGCACGCTTGTATCTAAGCTATCTGGTTGTTATTGGGAGCACGCTTGTTCTTAATCTGTCTGGTTGTTTTTGGGATCACGCTTGTTCCTAAACTGTGTAGTCGTTATTGGGAGCACGCTTGTATGTAAGGCTATCTGGTTTTGTTTTTGGGGGATTATTGCTGCTCTCCCTGCTCTATCCATGCTAGACTGCATGGAAGCACAGGGAGTTCTTGCCCATAACAGAACCATACCGCCAATCCAAACTGTATGCTAATTGTCAGTCATCTTTGACGATAGTAGTCCTGATAGAAATCCAGCATCAGTGTTAGTTCTGGCAGGTCACGTTAGTCAAACTCGCATCAGCTGACTATCAGTTGATTCACGTCTACCTATAGGGCTGCGACACCTATCACAGCACTCATATATAAGGTCCTTCAGTATTATCACCAGCTTGGAGTTGCTCAATAGCCAATTACCCACCTCCATTCTCGACTCCTGCTCTTGTCAGTCAGGATTCATTCTTCTGATTCTCCTTTGAATCAGACTATTTCTAATGTACATTAAATTACGGAACCTAATGATATCTGCAATACATTTGTTGTTCTGTTCTATTTACCCTGGGGGATTATTGCTGCTCTCCCTGCTTTATCCATGCTAGACTGCATGGATGCACAGGGAGTTCTCGCCCAGAACAGAACCATACTGCCAATCCAAACTGTATGCTAATTGTCAGTCATCTTTGACGATAGTGGTTCTGACAGAAATATATATAAAATATAAAAATATATAAATATATTAAATATATAAATATAAAAAATAAATAAAACACACAGTAAAAATAAAATAAATAAATACACAAATATATAGCCTATATACACTCACCGGCCACTTAATTAGGTACACCTGCTCAATTGCTTGGTAACACAAATTGCTAATCAGCCAATCACATGGCAGCAACTCAATGCATTTAGGTATCTAGATGTGGTGAAGACAACTTGCTGCAGTTCAAACCGAGCATCAGAATGGGGAAGAAAGGGGATTTAAGTGACTTTGAACGTGGAATGGTTGTTGGTGCCAGACGGGCTGGTCTGAGTATTTCAAAAACTGCTGATCTACTGGGATTTTCACGCACAACCATCTCTAGGGTTTAGAATGGTCCGAAAAAGAGAAAATATCCAGTGAGCGGCAGTTGTGTAGATGAAAATGCCTTTATGATGTCAGAGGTCAGAGGAGAATGGGCAGACTGGTTAGAGATGATAGAAAGGCAACAGTAACTCAAATAACCACTTGTTACAACCAAGGCATGCAGAATACCATCTCTGAACGCACAACACGTCAAACCCTGAAGCAGATGCGCTACAGCAGCAGAAGACCACACCGGGTGGCGTTCCTGTCAGCTAAGAACAGGAAACGGAGGCTACAATTCGCACAGGCTCACCAAAATTGGACAATAGAAGATTGGAAAAACGTTGCCTGGTCTGATGAGTCTCGATTTCTTCTGCGACATTCAGATGGTAGGGTCAGAATTTGGCGTAAAGAACATGAAAGCATGGATCCATCCTGCCTTGTCTCAACGGTTCAGGCTGGTGGTGGTGGTGTAATGGTGTGGGGGATATTTTCTTGGCACACTTTGGGCCCCTTAGTACCAATTGAGCATCGTTTAAACGCCACAGCCTACCTGAGTATTGTTGCTGACCATGTCCATCCCTTTATGACTACAGTGTACCCATCTTCTGATGGCTACTTCCAGCAGGATAATGCACCATGTCACAAAGCTCAAATCATCTCAGACTGGTTTCTTAAACATGAAAATGAGTTCACTTTACTCAAATGGCATCCACAGTCACCAGATCTCAATCCAATAGAGCACCTTTGGGATGTGGTGGAACGGGAGATTCACATCATGGATGTGCAGCCGACAAATCTGCAGCAACTGCGTGATGCTATCATGTCAATATGGACCAAAATCTCTGAGGAATGTTTCCAACACCTTGTTGAATCTATGCCACGAAGAATTAAGGCAGTTCTGAAGGCAAAAGGGGGTCCAACCCGGTACTAGCAAGGTGTACCTAATAAAGTGCCCAGTGAGTGTGTGTATATATGTATGTGTGTGTATATATGTGTGTGTGTGTGTGTGTGTGTGTGTGTGTGTTAACTGTAATATAAGATATAAACCACATCATGTAAAATTTAAACTATTGCACCTTTTTTTTTTTTTTACCTTGTTGTTGTTCATCTGTATTGATATATTTGATAAATGGTTGAGGTGATGATTATTGTAGAGGGCCGGCCAGACGGCCTGCATCAGTTCCATAAGTCTCTGTTTTATGAGAGGTCTTAGATGTGACACTTACGACTTGTTATATCACCATGAGGAATATTCCCTGCCCTACTTTTCAATGCTGGCGACACTACGAGGACAAATAAGGGCATATTTACGAAAACACAAATGTGCAGCTGTCCTATATATGTCAAGACAGCATACAGAAAAATACTGTAAGCTGTACACACTAATATTGCTATAACTTACAGACACTCACAGACCATTTTGAGCTTTATGAGCAGCAATTGTAAGTCTCTCACACACACATTGTCAGTAGCAGGGGACAGGAACATTAATTGGACTGGGACTGGTGGG